>VWZK01019157.1:70701-205938 GCA_013396935.1 Baryphthengus martii | reverse complement strand
GCTCCCCGGCTTGGCGCCGGCGGGATGAAGCGCTGCCGCGCCCGCCCCGAGGCTGCGATGAGGAGCTGCGGGACGCGCAGTGTGCCGCGGCTGGGGCCGGCAGCTTGTGGTAGTAACCCTAGGAGTTAAAGGAGGAGCCGGAGGCCCGGGTTGGCGTTTAGCGTGTCACCATGGTTTGATGGTTAATGAGCTTTCACGAGCAGAGTCTGGAGATCGGCGTCTTGCGGGAAAAGAGCTCTTGGAGGGCAGAGGGGTTAGGGCCGGAGTCACTTGATGGGAATATAAATTGTGATTAACATTCACGTCATCGGAATTACGAGACCTTGGAGGGTTTTAAACCCTCCCCTTTTTTTTCCATTTCGATAGATACTATCTGCTCTGTACGTGGGAAAAACAAAACCCCCTAGTAGATAACAGCGTTCCCGTTTCTGCCTTCAACTACTGGAAACTTCGTCATGCAAAACACGAGAAGGGAATAAGCTTTTTCTTTTTCTCGGTCTAAGTCCCACACAGTTGTCCACGTTTTGCTGAAACACGTAGCCAGGTTTTTATGCATCATCTTTTTTTTTTTTTTTTTTTTTTTTTTTTTTTTTTTTTTTTGTTAATATTGTCAAAGGTGAATTCACTTTCAATACAACGTGATTTTGACATGTCGAGGTGCTATCTGCCAGCGTGACTTGCCGGTTGGCTCTTGGTGATTTTGCTGGAGAAGTTCCAGCAGAGCGATTCCAGCGAGGCACTGTGCGACTCCAGGGATAAAAGAACATTTGGGAGGTGTGCTCAACTTTTAACTTGATGAACTAGGAGCATTTTTTCAGTGTTTCCTCTTTAAACTTGGGACACCTCAGAAGCTTTCTGTGAGTTGTGGTTGGTAGAGCTTGACACTGGAGGGTAAGTGCTGTCTGGAAGCTGCACCTTTAAAAGTGTGTGAATTACTAACTTGGAATCCAAGAAACTCACTAGCCAGGGAAATTTTCAAAAGCACCTTTGTTTCTGTATGAATCAGAGTTGGTCTGTTCATACCAAAACTTAAACAGTCTTACTTTTATTTTTTTTAAAAACTCAGTTCTCTCACATAAACTGTTTTGCTTTCTCTGCTCTAGGTAGTAAGAATAATCAGGGTGGAAAAGTTTTCCTATAGACATTAGTAAAGATGTTCAGTTGAGAGGATGTATTAAATACAGCTTTTTTTATTTTGTTTTTCTGAAAGTTCAAGGCGCAGGTTTGCATCTACTTGTAACTGAGCTCTTTATCCTTCTGAAGTAGAGTAAAACTGGTTTACATAGCCTCTGTGTGGGTGCTATTTTTACTTCCAGCAGTTTTGGCTGGCTTTATGCACAGACTAAACTCAGGATTCTCTTTGTACTAGACTTTTTATCTTAGTGTTGGCTTTCAGGCTTGTACGCTTCTTATCACAGAGGTATTGAATGTGCTTGTGACTGAAATCGTATTGAGACCTATGGCCTTCTGTTTTTTGTTGTTTTTTTTTTAAATAATAAATCTGCCACAAACCGGTTCCTGTGTACAAATGTAAGCGAGGATGTCTGTTGTTCATGGTAGTATGTGGTATTTATTTCTGTAAATAGAGTGCAACTAATCACTGTTTCTCCTCTTCCTTGAACCATAATACATGAAATAGCCTCTTTTTTTTTTTGTCATGTGATGGCCAGAAAGGCCACGTTTTCCTATTATTTACATGTGAGTACATACTAAGTCCCATACATGTGAAAAATAGCCAAGGGAGTGAGAAAAAGCAACTCAGGCTCTTTGGCATTGCAATGGAATCAAGCAAAAGTTGAAGTTAGAAGGAAGATTTGGATTTTTTTTTTCTGTGCATGGATCAGATTGTAGGAGTGCCTAAATGTACTGTATGGATACTTTTGTGGGTTTTTAGCTGGACTAGAAGGAATCCGATGACATACAACCACAGAAACATACTTGTAGTATCTTTCCCGAGTACTTTGTGCCTTGTCAGCAATGCAGGAAAGCATTTTTATTAGGTCTTTGTGCACGGACCTATGAACTTTCCTTGTCAGTTCCTTATTGTTGTTTTCTGATAAATGGAATATAGTGCCATCATCTCAGATAAGTGTTGACTGTGTAGGATTTTTGAGTACAAAATTACGGCTGCAATCCTGGATATGAAAGTAGTCTATTGAAGTTGGGAATGGATGGGAAGAGCCCTTTTTAACATTTCTATCAGCAAAAGTTCTTCTGTAAGAATCTGATTCAGGAGAATAGTGGAAGATCTCTCTGTGGAAGGCAGCGACAGGGTACGCTGTTCATTCCCCTTTATAGTGAAAGGGTGGTGTTGATACAAAATACAGATACAGAATTGGCAGTAAGTAGGAAAAGCTGGAGTACCTCCTGCAGAGAAAACATGAAGGAAATCATTAGGGCGTATAATTAACAAACTGTTAAGTCAGCATAGATGTTAGTGGTCGTTATGCCCTTAATCCAGTGTAATGCATTATGTTAGTCTTACCTCCATTAAGTTTCTTCTCTATCTGCATAAAGGCAGTAACACAAAGTCAATCCGGTTTTGGGCTCAGCTCAGGCCTAAGCAAGTCGAGGGACTTGTTTAACTCTCAGTGGCTGGTTAGTTAGATGTTTTCCTGTACTTGATGAAGTCCTGCAGCTCACAGTGATCTGTGCTGATTCCTGGTGAATCATCTGTGGGCTGTATTTTTGCTGTAATATATCCCGTAACACTGATAAGGTGTTTGCGTCACTGAGATGGTTGTGATCCTCCTTAAGAAATTGCTGCTGTAAAGGCTCACCTTGAAATAGTGACGAAGAATCTCACTGTAGACTCTGTGACTTGCAGCGGAAGTTGCTGTAGTTGGATGGTCTGAAGCAGCTATTGCAGCAGGTCTTGTAATACTTCTGAAACCAGGTAGATATTGAGGAGTTTTTTTCCTTACTTTGCAATGGGGCAAGTTTGAGACAGTGATGATAGCTTTATCTCTGGATATCTGCTTTCCTTCCACTTCCACAATTTTCTTCACCTCTTCAAATGTTGGAAACATACACTTGCTGCATTTCTCTCAAGTTGATAGGGCAACTTGTGTTGGATGCACACGCTTCCCCTCTTCTCCCCTATTCCTCTCTACCCTGGTTTCTATTAAGTAGCAATGAAAGGTGTTCTTTGATTGGTTTGCTCTAATAACTAGTAAAATAATACACTTTCATACACCCTAAAGTCTCAAGTTTGAGTTAGAGGAGTATTCTGACTTTGCTTAATCTACAGCCTTTGCTAGCATACTTAAACCCTCTGTTATTCTAGAGGATAGTAGAGCATGGCATATGTTAGGGTGTTAGCGAAAAAAAACCACAACAGAACAAACACGCACACAAATCCCCTCAAAAGACAGAAGACAGAGAATTGCTGTAGTGTCTCAATGAGAAGAGACCAGCAGAAAGACTCAGCGATATTGCTGCATTGTACGTTATGGGAGTCATCTGAAGTATCCAGAGGAGAAACAAGAAATACACTTCAAATTATTTTGAAAGAATTACTTTCTTGGTTTTGTTTTTGTTGTGTTGGCTGACCAAAATGTGTAATAGAATTCTTAACCTCTTTCTAAGGGAAGAGGGACAGGGAAGATTTATCTGGAAGATACCAGAAAAAAAATATCCAAGAAGGAGAGAGAGGTAACATTTCCCCCATTATTTCCACTCCTCACATTTTTGTTCCCTTGTTACATTAATGCATGTATGGACCAGGAAATGAACTCCATTTCACTGACCCCCTTTCCCTTACAAATACTGTTTTTCTCCCTAAGCTATAGCTGTCAGCCTCTCAGGAATACAAGTTAATAATTTATATTTGTACAATAACTTGAAGTTTTTTATATCATTTCGCTGGGATCCTTCTGCTTTTCCGTGTCAATACACTGATTCTTTCCCCAGTTGTCCTTAACTGCTCTGCTGAATCCCTGGATCCCTTCTTCCCTTCCTTCTCCAGTAATGTGATGGAGAAATGGCACTCATGTTGACAGCGACCTTTCTCTACCATTACCACTGGTGTCTCAGACTCCTTGCCCCTGTTTATACTTCCCATTCTCCCCAGTCCTTGATGTCCCAGGGTCTTGCTTACTTCTGCCGACTTAAACAGTTCTGTCTGCCTTCTGGTTCTGGTTCTTTGCTTCCTCTTGTGTCCCTTCTGTGACAGATTCTCAACTTGCAAACATGTTGGGTTTTTTGCCTTTGCACTCTGCTCTTTCCCCTTCCTTTCTGCTGCCTTCTAGGCTCCTCCTTCTGCTCTTGCCATTCCTGCAGGATGAGCCAGCCTGGGTGGGATGTGCTGGAGGAGCCAGCTGTGTGCTATTAAAGCTGCTGGTGGCTTTCTGCAATATTGAGGTCTCTGTAGCCTTTCTTGGCCGATGTGGCTGTTTTGCCACAGAACAGCAATTTCTAGCTGTCAGCATGCTTCTCACCACTAATGCTTTACAAGACAAATTAAAAGAGCTGTGCCCTTCGGTCTCAAAAGGAAGGGCTTTGTATAGGCCCAGTGGTAGAGTGTGGCTTGTAAGTTACTTCAATAATTCCTTCTCCTGTGTTGGATCTCAGGTGCCTTGCTGAATATTTGGTGTATGTGATTTGATTGGAAAAACCCTGGTATGTGGTCACCAGTGTGAATAGAGTGACCTAAAAATGTAGTTTGTGGTTTTGTTTTTTTTCTAAACCTGGACCATTTTTGTTTTCCTGAGGAGTGGAAACTTGAAGGCTTTTCCAACTCAAGCTGTAATGTGTAGTATATCATTTACTACACGTCAAAAACTATACTTCTCCAAAGAGCAGGCTTTCTGGCAAATTGCTTTGATAGAAGAAAATAACACATTCTGCACGATGCATTTCAATAGCTTCTGTAATGAAAAGCATCAGATGAAAATAAAGTGCTTTCAATTCTCTAGAACAGTCTGTATTTGATAAAATGTTGTTTCTTACTCCTGTGCATTAGAATTTAAGGGTCAATACATCCCGTCAACTTAATTTCTCTGTGTCTGGAATTTCCTGTACAAAACTGGATCTCTGCATGTGTTTTTCCCCCCTCACTGGTTAAAAAACTAGAAATATCTTATGAACCTTTGAATGCAGTATTATATTTTGGCTTTTATGTTCAATCACTAGCATTCTTTGCATTGATGGGTGGTGGAAATGGCTTCTAACTCATGTTTTGCTGCTGTTTTGTTTTGCTGCTGCTCAGTTGTTTTGCTCAAATGATAGAAACCACTTTCCCATGAGACTTTTTGCCGATGTTGTCTGTGTGAAAGCTCCAGTGGCAAAAAAAATAATTCAAAATTTTATGTATGCACTTTGTTTAGCTTAAGAGTCTGCTGAACTCTTTCTTCTTTTGGGAATGATTTTTATGTAGTGTTTGTAAACCTAATCTGATGTAACTCTGAATCATTTCACTTCCCTGTTTGAGCGTACAGATTTTATCTGTCACCTGTAATTTTTCTTCTTGGTGTTGCATGCTACAGCTTCTCTTTATTTGATTGACGCAAGATCCCTTCCCTGAGAGACTTGGGTAAACCCTGACCTGCTCCTGTGCTCCAGTTTCCGTGTCAGAGGAGCTGATGGTATGCAGCTGCTCAGCACTTGGCTTAGGTAGCATCTGTATCTCTGTTATGTGTAGCGTTGAAATCCAGGGGGCTACTATCATACCAAAATCTTGTGAAAGCTCCTTAAAAAGTCCCTCTGTTCTTCCCATACCACACCTCCTTCTCAAGAAGGAAACTTTTAGACTAAATTTCACTGGTCTACCATAGTTTCTCCCATTATGCAATCATAAGCCTGAAAGACATTTCCTTGGTCAATGGTTAGTAATCTTCTGTGGAAAGAGATAATATCATAGTACACCTGTCTCTTAAATTTGTGCTTACGGATTGTAACCATCCCTTCTTAAGTTGTAAACATTTAGAGGCTTTATTTCCCTTTTTTTTTTTTCAGATTTAGAGGTGTCATTTGGAGCACAGGGTTATATGATGGGATCTCACGTGACTGGAGTGTTGCAATGGATGAATGCAGGCTCTTGAAGAAGGATAGGTTGGGAAGGCAAGAACAGGGAGTTACCTTTCATATGAGAGGGCAGTAGGGCTATGTGAAGCTTTGCCTTGGGATGGATGATGGGCCTTCTGAGAGCAGGTTGCGATTAGTGGGTAACATTGTTTTGAGTGTGCTGTAGACTGCCTCATCAGGAAGAAGTAGTAGATGATGCCTTCTTCAGATAACTGGAAGCAACTTCAGGCTGAGGATGCTGGGGTTGTTCAGCCCAGAGAAGAGAAGGCTTCAAGGTGACCTAATAGCAACCTTCCAGTACCTGAAGGGGGCCTATAGGAAGGCTGGAGAGGGACTGCTTGCAAAGGCCTGTAGTGACAGGATGAGGGGCAATGGTTTTAAATTAGAGAAGGGCAGATTTAGATTGGATGTTGGTAATAAGTTCTTTACCGTGAAGGTAGTGAAACACAGGAACAGGTTGCCCAGGGAGGTAGTTGAGGCCCCATTCCTGGAGATATTCAAGGTGAGGTTTGACAAAGTTCTGAGCAACCTGATCTAGTTGAGGATGTTCCTGCTCACTGCAGGGGGGTTGGACTAGATGACCTTTGGAGGTCCCATCCAACCTAAACCATTTTATGATTCTATGATTTGCAGGTCTAGATCCTCATGTGGTTCTTGAACCACCCTGAAATCTGCTGGAAGGACAACACAGCAGGACTATAAGCAATCCAGGAGTTTTATGGAGTTGACTTCATAACACAGATGATCAAGGAGTCAATGGACAGAGGTGCTCTTTTGGACCTCATATTTATAAACAAGAAAGGACAGGCTGAGATGTGAAGGTCAGGGTTGCAGTGGCTGGGATGTACATGGCCACCCTTGGTTGTAGTGACCATAAATACTAGAGTTGAGGATCCTGAGACGAGGAAACAGGGCAAAAAGCAGCATTACAACCCTGGACTTCAGGAAACAGACTTTGACATGTTCAGGGATCTACTTGGAAGTGGCTGCTAAGAAAGATGTTTATGCTGCCATGCAGAGAGGCATTGACAGACTGGAAAAGTGGGCAGAGAGAAATCTCATGAAGGTCAGTAAAGAGAAATACAAAGCCTTGCATGCACTCTGCATTCTCCAGTATAGGCTGGGGGCCAACCATCTGGAAAGCAGCTTTTCACAAAAAGGT
This sequence comes from Baryphthengus martii, assembly GCA_013396935.1. Lineage (NCBI taxonomy): Eukaryota > Metazoa > Chordata > Aves > Coraciiformes > Momotidae > Baryphthengus > Baryphthengus martii. The sequence continues at coordinate 198,752 of VWZK01019157.1, read as the reverse complement.
CCTGGGTGATCTAGTGGACAACTTGACCATGAGCCAGCAATGTTTCCTCATGGCAAAGAAGGCAAACGGTATACTGAACTGTGTTAGGAAAAACATTGCCTTTACGTGATCCTCCTCTGGCCAGCATTGGAGGAAACACAGCTGGAGTACTGTGTCCAGTGCTGGGCTTTCCAGAAGGAGCAAGTCATGGACATACTGGACTGGGTCCTGCAAAGGGCCACAAAGACTAATACAAGCTTGGAGCCTCTGTCATGAGAAGACTCTGAAAGAGTTAGCCTTGAGAAGAACAAGGCTCATGGGATCTCATTGGTCTGTGTAACTACCTCGTGAAAGCGTGTTAATAAGACAGAGCAAAACTCTGAGGGATGCCCTGTGACACTATTAGAGGCCATGGGCACAGACTGAAACACAGGGAATTTGTCTGAAATAAAACACTTTTTTACTATGAGAATGGGCAAAGGCTGGCACAGGTTGCCCAGAGAGGTTGTGGAGTCTCCATCATTGGATATGCTCAAAACCTGACTGGACATTACCCAGGGTGAACTATTTCAAGTGACCTGTGCTTTGAGCAGAGGGTTTGGATAGACTGGATGATCTCTAGAGGTACCTCCCAACCTCAACTGTTCTATGATTCTGTAGAGGACGTATTGAGTATTTTACTTGTCTTCAGCTTTGATATTTTTAATGATGCAAATAGAATTGCCATGCTGTCCACTGTTTATTCACCCACAAATGTTTAATTGCATTTTACTTTCTGACATTGATAGTGTGTTCGTGGTTTTGCACATCTTGCTTGAAGAAACATCATTGTATGATTTGAACAAGCAGGTACTTCCATTTAGTATCAGAGAACTATGCCACTGCATGGAACTGAAGCAGGCTGTGTGTACACAGTAAAGGTAGTTTTACTGAAAATTTAAGAATTACTTTTTTCCAGTATGACAAATGCTATGTAAAATACTAAGAACACCTGCAACTTTACAACTTCAGCGTTCTTGAGAATCCTTAGGTTTTGTAAAAACCGTTTGTGAACATAGTCATTTAGTACTAGTGTGCAACACATGCTTGAGTTATTAAATAATAGTTTGTAGAGAAGCAACACTGGATCATTGTATTAACGTCCCTCTAAACACAGAACACTGTGGTGAAGGCTCTAGATAAATTTGTTACTGGATAAATACCTCTAGTTTTTCTGCTAGCTTCCAGGTTGTTCTTTTGTATTGCTTAAGACTTGAAGACATTATATGCCTTTTGACATCAAATCTGAAAGACCACGGACTGATGGGAGCTGAGAGAGAACTCAGTCTGGTGTTCCCTACAAAGTCTGACTTCCCTGTTAACATCCCTGAGATCATTCAGAAGATTCTGAAATCTTCTTGGTTTAAAATACTTTCTAATGGCAGGTTTTCTTGGTGTAACAGCTGAGTTCTACTGATTTTTTTATTTTTTTTTTAACCTCAGTTGGAAGAAAGTGATTAGATGGCTATGTTTCAATACTAAATTTATTTTTTTTTTCTGTAAGGGATCTATTGTTGTAGTAAATTGGTAGCATCCTCTTCTCCATGTGATACACACAGAGAAGATTTGTGGACAGAGATTATACATCTGTAGCTCTAAAATGAATTTTGTGATTATACATAGCGTTATTTTTCTAATTTTATCAGTTGGTCTAAAAAAAGATGTAACGTCCTGCCAACAGTCTTGTACACTGGAAAAATACATCCTACAAATTCATTAGTGAGATTGAATGTGGAGATTTTTTGTTGTTGTTGTTTGTTTGTTTCTCTAAATGGCAAATGCATTTAACTGCAATGAATCCATATTTTGTTGTACCAGATGTTTTCTGGCCTCTCTTAAAGGCAGAGATAGTCCCTTCCACCGCTGTACTCTAATGGCTGTGACATCAAGTGCTCCTTAACCTTTGTTGACTCTTCTTAATCAACATGAAAGAGAAAGTAAATCCTTGCCTACTAGGAAACAGTATGAGGCAACCTGTTCAGTACATCGCTCAGTAGAGCAGCATTTTGATTCAGTGGTGCAGCGTATTACATTTTGAGAGGGGATAGTCCCTTCTTAATTTCTTTAAATGAATGGTGACAACTGAGACTAGGACCTGCAATTGGCCCATCATTGACTGTAGTTCAGAAAATGGTAGGTGCTTTGAAAATAGGGGCCAAAAACGTAGCAGGTAGATGTTGAATGCCACCTTCAGTGAGGCATCAGTTATCAGTTTTGCTCTGCTTCCCCTAGACCCTCCTTTCACAACTCTTCTGCTTGATTGATCCTTCATACTGCGCTTTAAAGCATTCCCTGGAGGGAGAGATAGCAGTTGCGACATCTGATTCTGTTTAGAGTACATGCCCATGAACTGTGATCTTTCATTAATAATTTCTCATCATGAAATCTAGTAATTTTAGTAAGGTTTTGTATGGATTCCTGATTGAATGGTTGCCCCTATGCCATCTTCTACTAATACTAATAGGACAAGAAATAACAGATACAAGCTAAAACATAGGAGATTCCACCTCAACATGAGGAGATACTTTTATAATGTGAGGGTGGCGGAGCACTAGAACAGGCTACCCAGAGAGGTGGTGGAGTCTCCTTCTCTGGAGACTTTCCAAACCCAGCTAGGTGTATTCCTCTGTGGTGTGCGCTAGGTGATCCTGCTTTGGCAGGACTCTAGAGGACCCTTCCAACCCCTAACATTCTATAATTCTATGATTTATGATGACAAAACAGGTGCTAGGATGCTGCAAGACGAAAGTACAATTTCAAGGTATTCTATAAACATGGTCTAGGCATCATTCACTCTGCTAAGAATCTAGAGCAGTTCTGGTTTTGACATGAAACATGTGAAGATAGCATTAGAGGCCTCAGATGTGTGGAGCAGTTGTCCATTCGCTGGCTTGCCACCTGGCAGGTGGATAGGGGTTTGCATACCATGGTCCATCACCAGCTGCTGCTGCATCTTCTCATGGCTTGAGCGGAAATCCATTAGTTGCTTCCAGTAATGCTTTCATACAGAGTCATCAATGGCAAGGTAACTGCCACATTGTGAATTAGTGGCTGCATTGTGAATTAGCCCCTGTCCTCAGAAATAAATTCAGTATCTTAGTACTTTATTTGAAAATTAAAGTATTTGGCCCAAAGGATCATGTGGGATCCATGTTTGTGAAACTTTGTTGCCCTCACCAGCTAACCCTGCTCACAGGTGAAAGCAGGCAGAGTGACTTGATGTTGATAGCAGGCTTTGTGGGAGATGCCATGCTGATAATACCCATACTAGACTTCACTGGACTCTGCCAGGAGATCATTTTACACTTCATGAATCTGGAGTAGGATCTGGCTTCCTCAACATTTCATTGTGCAACTAGTTAGGATGTGAATCTAGAAGGTGTCCACTTTCAGTGCTCTTGTTGTTTTTCCTCAGTGCTCATGCTCATGCTCCTGGCAGATTTCTCTGGGATGGATTTTAAGATTGTGATGTACAGGATTGCATCCTAGAAAGAGTTTTTTTGCTTACAGGTTAGTTGTGGGTTTTGACTCAGGGTGTTTTGCGGCTTGAGTGGAGAAAAGGGTGTGTTACAGCTCACTGTGAATGTAAGCATGGCCATGGTTCTTGCCAACTCCAAACTGGTAGGTCCACTGGCCGACTTCTCAGTAGAAACGGTGGCTGATATTCCACCGGTTGGTTAGTGTAGGCCATGGAAGTGTCGTGTCCTTTTGGAATTCTTAGCATTGAATTCCCCTATGGATGGAGTTTCAGAGAGTTAACTATTGATGATTTCTACAAAAGGAAATTGGGAAGGAATGAAGAAAAGCTTGCCCTTCCCTCTCTGCCTTTGCCCTTCTGACAAACAAAGGAGAATGATTTTTGTGTGTATGTCTGTAGCAGAGTCTGGTTATTAAACACATCCCCAGGAAGCAGAACACTTGAATTCAATGCTATTTCTGCCTTACGTGACTCAATCCTTTTTCTCCTCCTAGTGTCCTGACCACCAAGCAGCATGTTTGCCTAAAAAAACAGTTGGACTTCCCTTGCTGCGTTGCTGAAGCTATGCAACAGTGCAGACAAAAACCCTCCAACTGCTAGGGGCCAAAATCAAGTGATTCTGTAGTCTAGTGATTGGGGACCTTCTTGGGGAGCTGGAGGACGTTGTGTCAGCCATGGCGTGAGGTTATTTCATGGATTTGATGCTTTATCTTTTTCACTGCTTTGCTTACCAAAAATGAATTGCAGCTTTCTGCTTGTGCTTGTCTGAAGAAAGACCTTTTCCTGAAGTGTTTCTGAAGCAGTAGAAAAAGGGTGGGGGAAGGACTGATTGGAGTTTCTCTCTGAAGGTGACTGAAGGAGGACACATAGTTGGTGAATGAAAGTGAACAAATAAAATGAAGGCATCCGCCATTGATTTTGGTTTACAACATGGGAGAAGAAAATGGAGCCTGAAGTAAGATTTGAAGGAGGTGAAATAAATATACGTGGTGTTTGAGAAACAGGACCTAGTAATGTACTGTGTCTTGCTAGTGTACTTAATTCCTGTTTAAATATAACGCTGTCATTTCCTGAAGAAGCCTGAAAAGCTGAGGCAGCACGTGTACGTTGAAAATCCTTATTGGTGTCTAAGGGAAACCTGACGTAAGAGCAGATATTCACAAATTTTTCAGCTTGTCAACAAGAGCTCAAGTACTTGCACAAAAAAAAATAAAATTGAGAAAAATTCTTTCTATCTTGTGTAAATATAACCCTGAAACTGGAGTTAATTTGCAGTTTTCTTCTTCCTTTCCTTCTCTGATCTAATTTCTGATGCTCATGCCGGCCCATCTGAAAAATTAGGCAATGGATTTCATTAAAGTCTCTATTTTTAATTCTCTTTGCTAGTAGTGGCCTTTTTATGGAAACATTTTGCTTAGCACAGAATCACAGAATTATTGAGGCTGTAACAGACCTCTGAGATCATCAAGTCCAGCCTGTGACCCAACACCCCAACATCAACTAGACCATGTCACTAAGTGCCACGTCCAGTCTTTCCTTAAAGACCTTCAGGGATGGCGACTCCACCACTTCCCTGAGCAGTCCATTCCAGTGTTTAATCACCCCTTCCATGAGAAAGTACTTCCTAATATCCAACCTCAACTCCCCTGGCGCAGCTTCAGGCCATGCCCTCTCGTCTGGTCACGAGTTGCCTGGGAGAAGAGCCCGACCCCCACTTGACTACAACTTCCTTTCAGCATTAAGTTATGCTGCCTGTGCCAAGTGGATTTAGAGTTTGACATGTCTTTAGCACTGGGAAGGCTCTAACAGTGAGGTGATGTTCCTCCCTGTAAACGGTGTTAGTTGCAAGTAGGTCTTCGTGTCCTTCTGTGTTTTTTGTTTCCATGGCCTATTGTTTTCTTCTATTTCCTTTTCTTCCCCCCCCCATCAGGAAGGGTGCTGAAGTATTCAGGCAAGATTCTCAGGCATGAATGTTTTTTGTTGGACAAGCAAACCATTGAAAGAAAGCCAGCGACATGTTGTTTTAGCCATTTTTGCAAGAGAAAGTCTTGAGTTTTACCAGTTCTACTAGTTTGGCTTAATTCTGTTAACTTTTATTTTTAGAATCAAGAGTATCAGTTGTAGTGGTATTCTTTAAGGAAAAAAAAAGTATACAAAATGAGGTCTGTGGGATCACCATTTATTTATACTTTTTTTGGTGAGTCACACACTTATCTCTCTTTTTTTTTTTTTTTTCTTCCGTTGGCTGACATTGACCCAGTTTTGTCAGAATTAAGTTTTTTTAAAAATATATGTAGTTTGATGGAGGAGAGAGACTTGATTAGTTTTCCAGTGTGAGATGGACTCTATTCAAGATACGTGTTCTTAAAAAATCCATGTAAGAGAAACCTCTATAAATTCTTTGATAGCAGAAAAAGCTTCAATTGAAGGTTGGAAAATGCCACTACATAGAAGTCTGTAGGCCTCTTTAGTGCTGATGCCCATAGAATTATTTATCTCATTGAAGCACTATTAATTAGGCTGACTAAACTAAGCAGCGTTAAAAGGGTTGCCAAGATACTTGTAGAGACATCGAGTCTGCAATCAAAACCTGCTATTACAGCCGGCCGGGTGGATGTGCTGCTCTGGCCAACAACCTCATTGCCCTTTGGTTCATGTTAGAGCTTTTCAGATAGAGGCTGAACTGTGTCTGATATATTGAATTAGGAACATGTTTCTGGTTGGCGTATATTTAGGAAATTGCGGATATTTGTTTATATGTGTGTATATATATATATATTTACACTTGTTGAATTCTGTTCAATAAATTTTTAATTCTCTTTCTTCCCTGTGGTCTCTTTGACAGGTGAAACAAATAGTGTAAAGAGGAGGTACTTGCATTTCCAGTAATGCTTTAGAGTACTGATGATCCTTGGATAAAGGAAGAACAGTTACTGAAATGGGAGTAGGCTGTACTAAACATGCAATAGTGATTGAGTTCTATAGTTTAAAGGAAAAAAAAACAGCAAGCATTTCAAAGAAATGCCATTCTCATAACTGCAGTTTCTGATTTTGCCTAGGAAATGGTGTCATTAATTAAAAAAATGTTATGCAGACTAGAAATAAAGGTACCAGACAATTTTTCTTTTAAGCAGTCACTTAAAGAAATGAGAATACCTTTAAATACTGTGCGCTTTTGTTTGTTGTGCACATGAGCTCTGCCTGCGTAAGAAATACGTACAACACTGATGTGGTGAGGGCCCTCGAACCTTCCTAGTGATGCCCAGCCCTTAATAGCTTTTTGATAGGCTTTCTGTCTTTTTAACCATGTGCCTTCTGTCTTTTTAACCTTGTTCGTTCTGTATTTTCTCACTTGCCATTGTAGAGCATCTCTGGCAAGGACAACTGTTGCTTATGAGAAGATTTGTAGTAGAACATCAGTATTTTCAAGTGTCATGTAGTTTAGCAGCTACACACTGGCTGAGAAACTCTTTTTGGCAAGTATTTATTTTGGAAAGTGTTAGGACAGATTGGGATCTCTTCTGTGGAGTGTACTACTGCTGTGTTTTCACAAAAGTATCTTTAAGTGTTTTTCAGGCTGCTGATGAATAGTTGCTTGAGTCATATTAATAAATATTTAGCAAAAAGGATGAGTTTGTTTTGGAAGGAAAAAAAAATGTTAATGATATTAAAATGCAGTTATGGATCCTGTGAGGACAAGAAGGACTAAAAAAAAACATTTGTGGCTATTTAAATTGTAATGTAAGTTTTTACGGAGCTAGAAATATGGAATTGTAAATGTTTTTTTATCTTCCGCTTAGAATTTCAACTCTGTTATCAAAGTCTTTTAATACTTGGCGAGGAAGAAGTGCCATTCTGACTCAAAAAATGCCTTTGAATTTTCACATTCAGATCTGGTGCATCTTATTACTACTGAGTGTTTATAAAAAACTTCTGTAAAGCTCTTTCTTTTTTATTCCTTGAAAGGAGCCCATGTTTTTGAGGGAAAAGAGATTAATTTTGATTGTAGTTTATATTTCTGTGACGAAGAACAACAATGTATGTTGAAAGATTGATGCTGAGGTTGCAAAATATTGATCTTAAAACCTGATTTATGGTCTTGGCTATATAAGACACTGAAACTAAGGTTGAAAGCCTGTATACAGATCCGTAAGATTGTGCTGTTAGTTTGTGTCCTAATAAGATACTTGTCTTACTGTCCTTTTCCATGTCAATCTAAGCTAGAATTGAGTGCCATTCAGAGAACACACTCCAGCACCAAGAAGGAGTTGCAGGAAATTAAATATAAGCAGATACTCAAACTTTCTAGCATCTCCCAGTTACCCTGAGGGGCAAAACCCATGAGGGTACAGGCATGCACACATACCACAAGTGGGCATGTGTTCCCACTGCTGGGCAAAAGTGCCTGTGGAGTCTGGGGCCACAAAAGTCTTGAAATGTGAGGAGTCTGGTGAGTTATTGTCAAAATGACTTGTATAAAAAGTCATTTAATTCTGCACAAAATCCCCACCACTTGCAATCTCATTCAAAGGTCTGCCTCGAAGATCGGAAAGCTGTGATAAGAGCTCTTCAACTTTCCTAAGGATGCCTACATCACAGTAGATTTTTAATGACCATTTTGTCTTTTGATCGCCAGCTTCTCCCAGTGCCTGGAGTTGAATGAACTTGTAGCTTGACCTGTCTCCTTTGATGGTTGTTTCATCTTGAGGGCTGCCAGACTCTTCAAGCCCATAGCTGGGGGTCAGGGAAAATTAGCATCCTATCTGCATTGCGTGCCCATGTCCTCACCATAAAGACAGGGCTGAGTTGGGTTCCTCCTCAAGCTGGGAAGACCTGGACTTGTGCATATCCCACCCAACCTTCTGAACCTGGGCCCCAGAGCAGAGGGTGTATGAGGCTGGAGAGAAAGTCTTCCTGAAACTGGTTGACTCTGTAACCTGGTTGGTTATGGTGCTTACCGATGAAGAAGACCTTGGCAGCCCCTCTCTGAGGGTTTTCTGGATCGTCCTTTAGAAGTGTCGCTATGTATAAAGTTCCTAATGAGCCCTGATGTGTAATTAGGATGCTTTTAATTACCCTGATGGGTAACCTCACTGCATTAATGGTTTTGAAACAGGCACTCTGGACTTCACTAGTGTCTGTCTGCTGTGATCTTTAGTACAGAGCTTTACAGATTTATTTTTTCTTTAATAAATTTAAATTTTAGGTAAAATACAGATTATAGTCTGTTTGCATGTAAAAATAAAAACAAAATATTCATTCTGATGCAGATCTGAAAGAGATCTGCGTAACTGATTTTAAGCAATAAAACTTCAATTAGCTCACATTTTGAAAGCAGCTTGCAGTTACTGCTTATCATTTATCTTCCTTATATGTGAGTTTTGTGGATATTTTCTTACATGGAATTTTTTCTCTCTTTCAGCCTTTCTTCCAGCTTGTGAAGTTACGGAAACTTGGACTTAGTGATAATGAAATCCAGCGGCTCCCTCCAGAAATAGCGAATTTCATGCAGCTGGTGGAACTTGATTTGTCTCGAAATGGTAAGCTCCAATGTTAATTTGTTTGATTCTGATAAAACTGGGTTAGTAGGGTTTTTCTGTCTCTGAAGTTGCTATCTGTGTCCTGCAGAAAGCTCTTCTGTGTAATTCATGTATTTGCCTGTCGTTCTAGATGGGGAGGATGGGAAGAGCAGAGGAGAGCCAGTAATGGAAATACAGAATAAAATAATGCTTGACTGTAGTTCTGCCTTTCTGAAAAGCTCGCTTTATTTTCCAATTAAAAAAACTGCCTTACATCCTGGTTTTATATATGTGTCTGTAACAATGTTGATTTCTCAAGTTTATATGTGTGCCTAGAATTTCAGACGAAAAAAAAAGGCTGAAAGAAAAAAAGTTCCTTTCTGTCCAAGAAAAGGCTGCCTATGGGTTAGAAACCCAATTCTTTATCTCTTCTCTCCTTTGTACCTGTTATTAGCTGGAGGCAGAGTGCTGGTAATTCTGGTTGTACTTCTGGAAGAAGAATCAATCTGTTTGGCACCTGCAGAGATAAATTCAGAAAAGGATGCTGGAAGAAACTGTCTTTTGAGAAGTGTTTTTGGAAAGCACAAGGATTTATCATTTGGTTATAATGTTTACTGCTTATATTGTCCTGAGCTGTCATGGAGTGAAAAAAAATTATTATTTTTTTTGTAGCCTGGTGAACTTACCAGTTCTACAAGAAGTTCAGGGGCTGCTGGGTCACCTTTAAGCAGCCTTATGACCCAATTATCTAGAAACAGTGAAATCTGTGTTACCAAATTAGAGCAACTGTCAGCTATTTTTGCCTCCTTATATGCGGTGGATATAATGTGTGCACAACATGCTCTCTGAGGTGTGATGCATGGGGTGGGAGAGAGCAAGGTTGCATAACCTTGCAGGTAAGTGAGGGATGTAAATAAATATTTAAGAGAATAAATAATATAACGGAGAGCCTTTTTTTCTTTATGGTTCACATTGAACATTTGCCACTGAAGAATATTCACCTTCCTTTAACTGTCTGAAATTTGCATCTTTCTTTTATTTGTTTGATGCTTTTTTGTCAGATAGTACAGCTGATAAAGCATAATGAGTCTCCAAGCAGTTGCTGAAATATTTGTGAACCATATAATTTTATGCACATTTGTAAAATCTTATAAGAAAAGAAAACTGAGGAAAAAAATCTGAGAGACAGAAGAAACGCATTAGTTAAAACATTTTAGAAATATGCAACCATTAATTGGCACAGTATTTTGGCTACAGAGTTTGGCTGAGTTGGGTGCTGTCTCTGACGGATCTTATACAAAAGGAAACCCTGTGTTGGCTTCGTAATTATCTTTGCAAATGAATAACGAGCTGCAAAAGAGTTGGTGGATCACAGCCATGTGAACTCTTGTCCACCTGACTTGGAAGTTGGCTTGAGAGCTCAGCTATAACCAGAACAGATGGCATGAACATTTATGGTTGGATAGATCTGTATGTGTCGTTAGGAGTTACGGCACAGGGAAGTGTTTTCTCAAGTGGTGGGTTGGACTAATGCAGGTGGCAGGGAGCAGTTGCTTTCCTATATCCAAGGTTCAGTGTTAATGGCCCATTTTATTGCATTACTTTCTCTTCTTGGTGGTTCATTGCAGAAGGTGACTGGTACTGCTTCCCTCTGGCTTAATCATGTCATAGTTATTGACTCTTGACTCTTCAAATGAAAATTCTTGACTCTTGACTTGACTCTTCAAATGAAAATTCACTTTGTGAGGTGATGCAGGGCGGGCAGTGGCAGAAGATAACTGATGTTACTTTCTGCTCTTTGGTCATACTATGTTTGTCTCACAACTCTTCAAATTAAAAGGCAAAACATGCTATCAGGGATACTGCAGGGGAAATTCTCACGTAAGATTTTGGAGGTTTACAGTATTTTTATTTCTTAACTTTATGTTTTGAACCCACCTTCCAATATGTCAGATTCTCAACCTGACAAAGGTTTCTCCTGTTTGATGGTTTGCGCTCCATCAGTTTTTGTTTTTCTAACTGCCAAAGTACTTCGGAAAAAAAAATGGGAACTCTTTGTATTCCTTTCAGGCAAAGAAAAACAGCCCAGCTTTTCAAAACGCAATATGCTGCATGAATAGGAAAGTGTGATGGTGACGTCTGAACTTGGGAAATAAGAGATCATTGTTCTGTGGGTTTTTTTTGTTGTTTTAGCTGTCCGGTTCGGTACACTAATTTCTTTCAGTTCTGGACATTCTGTTTCCTCAAGAGCTTAAAACCCATGAATATAAATTTGTGTAATGTTCTGTGGATGGGAGTAGCCCTTTATATTCTAACCTTTCATCACAGGAGGGAGGGGGAAAGGATTCTGAATAAACAAAGCACTTCCATTTCTCTCATAATAAAATGGTAATGTATCTTCCTTTCTCGTACTTTATAATCCTTCGGTCAGCATATGATCTTAGAAGCTTCATGAGATGATAGATTTATTGTATGGCTGGATTTGGGTGTGCTTCCAGTCTGCAGTGGCCAGCTGCCTTTTGTGCAGCGGTGAGGTGTTTCATCTGGAGGTGGGACTGACCCCTCCAGGCAGGCTCACTCCCCGCTCTTCAGAGGTTGCTCTGGATGCCTGTGCAATGCAGTGTTAAGATGAATAGAAAAACTGTAAGTGTGGCTTTCTTAAATTCCCAAAGGGTTTAAAATGCCTGAAACATGCTAGTATATGTTAAAAATATGCTACATAATTAATCCTTTAAGCAATGTTTGGTTAATTAGTGAATCTTGAACTATGAAAATCCTTCATAGTAAAACTCAAAACCTGTCAGCAGATGTAAGCTTGATGTGCCAGTGATCTTGGGTGTACAGGAGAAAAGATGGGAGAGTAAGACGAGAACCTTAGTGGTGCAGAAGGAGAAGGATTTAGGGGAGCTAGGAGCTAAGTAATCTTAAACTTTTCCTGGATTATTTGCATGTTGATGCTATTTCTTATTTCTCTGCAAAGTTCATGCAGATTTTCTAGGAAGCATCCCCACCGTGCTTTCCTAGCCTGACTGAGGCTGTTATTTGAGCAAAAGTTGAGTGGATCAATCAAGGATGGGAGTATCAGAAGGCAGGGAAGCTGCGCTAAGAAATCAGTGTAGTGATGTTGAACACTTTGAAAGTTGTTTGGCAAATGCAGTTTATCTCTTCCCCTTGATCTCTGGTTGTTCTAAAAGCTGATGTGCTAGTTCTGAGGCTAAAGAAAACAGACTTACAGGGTTTCAACACTGAGCTTTTGAGTTGCTTGAAAAGCATGTCTGAGACTCAAGAGTATTCCCTGTAGCCTTTTCTGAGATAGATGCTCAACTGCTGTGTCTCTGAAGGTTCTGTTGGTTCCCTCAGACTCTACAAGCTTGAGTAAATCATTTCCTGGATTGTCACATCACTGGTGAATTCTGCAAGGACAGAGGGTCACTGAAGCGGCCTTGTTTGATGTCCTTGAAGTTTGTGTACGGCTCCTGTGCTTTGCATTGTGTTTCAGCACAAGGCTTTGCTCTACATGGTAGAGAGATTCTGCTTTAAGCAGAATCAGAAGCGCCTACAGCTGTGTTTTCCCACAGCGTTTGGGCACTCTGCGACAAGTCTTGGAAGACCCTGTGATTCAGAAACATAGTGTTATATCCAAAGGAAGAAAGACGTACTCAAGTTGCAGTATTTTTTTTCCTTGTGCCTCGGCTGACACTTTATTAAAGCTTCTCTGTCTCCCAAAGGGCATGCAGCTTGTCTGAGATCCCTGGGAACTGTAGCAGGGCGCTTCTCTTGCTACTCATCCTGCAGAGGTTTCCTCCAGTGACTCCCTCCGCTCTTTTTTTCTATGCAGCCCCTGGAGGCTGAATTCTTAGAACTTAGGGTCCTGCCATCCCAGATTCATTAAAATGTTAATGGCTTTTTGTGTTGTGTAGCTTCTTCCAGACAGGACGGGAAATGCATAAAGTTTCTGTAGTTATCTTAATGCATGCTGATATTTGGGATTATGCAGGCTATGAATGTATGCTGTGTTCTTGCAGATGTGCTGCATTCCTTTTTAGTATCCCTCTTTTCCAAGAGGATTTTTTGTTTGCTTTTGACAAGTATTAAATCCTCCAGGTTCCACTGATATGTTTTTGTCATGATATTGCATGCTCCTTAAAATGCCCTGAAGGTGTTAATTTAATGGTAGTGTTTTTATTTGAAAGCAACTGCTACCCTACATAACTTTTCTCTTAACACATGTGATGTGGAAGTCTAGGCCTTTGTGGGTTTTTTATGTCCTATACCTTTTCCAGCCTTTGACAGCTTGTCAGCAGCTTGTTTCATTCAGTTCTTTTAGGATAAGAAGAAAATCACTATGAGCTTTCACACTGGACAGTGGCTGCTGGATATTAGGCCCTGAGGTGTCTTTCCTACGCTTCCTAGCCGCAGGAGTGCTGTCTTAACTGTCCCACTGTCCACTCCCTTCTCAGATGAAGACTAACCTCATTGCTTAGCCTCTTGCACATTTGCGTGTGCCTGCCTGAAGTCTTTGTGAGATAAAAGCCTGGCCAGCTTCTCTGCTGCTGCTCCTTTTGCTTCCATTGAACATGCCTACCAAGGACTTGGTCGTGCAAGCCTGTAGCATTAACATGGTTGCTGTGTACTGGCAGATTTGCCCTGTCCGTAGTGGCTCTCTAGCTGGCAGCAGGTAAGGGGATTCAAGTTAGCTGTTCCTCCATGGAAGTGCTCTGTAACCTTGCAGTTTTGTCGTGCATCGAAGCCCTGAGTCTCAAAACGATGGAAAAGATGCAAGTGTATGTGTAGTGAGAGAATTAAATGGATTTTGATAATCTTTGTAGATGGATTGTGTTAATTCTATTGCTGAATCTGCTCTCAGTGGAGCTGAGATCCATTACATTGTGAACTGAGGAGCAGTGGGTTTACTGTGGCATCTACTGAGAAAATCTGTGTGTGGGCAGATCTTATTAAGCCGTATTTGGCTCTGCATGATGCTTGATACCAAAACCTCAATGTGCTGCTTTACTTTGGTAGCCAATAAGAATAATACTCTTTGCTTAATGTGTGCAGTTTAGTATCTACCATAGAGATGAATTCTGGCAACATGATACATTAGTTTGTACATAATATATACTACATTTCTGTAGTTTCTGGTTAAATTTAAGCTTATGACTATATTGATGGTGCAGTTGTTCTGGACAGAAATCTTGTGACATCAGGATATTCTCATTCCAGAATCCTCTCTCAACACAGTTGCCATGTTATGACAAATATACTATCACATATGCAAAAAGAATTACAGATTTCGTGAAAGACAGATATGCTACTTCAGGATTACCCTAACAGTAGAGATGGGTCCTCAGAAGCATCTCAATAGTGACAACACTGTAGTGTAAGGAGAGAACTGCTGCTATGCAAGGCTCTGCAGTCTGAGCAGTGCCCAAGATTTTGGAAGTCAGTCTTTGGCAGCTGTTCCAAGTGCTCTATGAGCCTCATTTTTACCTTTTCCTTGCTTCCAAAATGGATTATAGTTGCAGATTTAGAAACTTTTATTTTGTTTTACCTTCAGTTATCAGAGTACTTTCAGAAATCAACAGTAGAGCTGTTCTACTTCCCCATGCAGATGTTTTGCTAGTACTGCTTTTTATTTAAAGTATTTATTCTTTTTAGCTGCTTTACAACCTAATTAAAAGTCTCTTTAGAGATCTTAGTTGTTCTCAGGACACCACATTCGTTGTGTATTGCATGATAGGGAGTTTTCAATCATTTAAATATTTTAGAAGACCAGGTGAGCACGTGGCAGCAGACTATGGAGAGCATCAGTCCATGCTACTGAAGAGTGGTGTGTAACCTTTGCTCTGCTCTTGGGGGCTTCAGCTATCTTGTTTGCATCTGTGCCTAGACACCAGTGCTTTCCCTTTTTAATTCATCTGTGTGCTCTCAAAGACATACCTGTCATCTATCCTGTAGGATTACTTCCCTTCTGGCCACAAAGTGTCCCCTTTTTCTTCTCCCCCACTGAAAGCAGAATAACGAATGTTTTCAAACTAGAAATACTGACAGTGGAAAAGTTTGAACACTTGTTCAATTCATCCTTGGCTGGTGACCCATCTATTTTACAGTAAGGACATAAGCTAATTAGGCAGAAGCACTCCTAAGTCTTCTGATCTGCAGCCCCACATGGGCTCTGCTTTCTCAAGTGACAGCTGCTGCCTTTTGCCCTGTGCTCTCTCCCTGGATCTGGCTGTCCACCTTTTCTGAACTTCTCAAATGTGATCAGTGACCTCATCTGTGAAATTCTTCTCTTCTCTGCCTGCCACCAGCTGCCCTGACAGGAATGTGCTGGTACAAGACTGGTGGTAAACAGCATGTCCCAGAATGCTGAGAAATAAATGTGAATTGACACTTTCTTGCTCAGTGGACAAGAAAAAACATCAAGCCAGCAAGCTGTGCTGTGAGGCAGTATAGTTGGCAAATGCATCTTCTTTGTTAACATAAGCAGCTGCTGAATATTGCTTGCCTTCTAAACTAATTTGTGTCCAGTTGAGCACTAATGGATGAACAAGAATTGCTCTCCTACTCTTCAATGGACATGTCTTACCCGGTACAAGAAACTATCCTGTGAATGCACTCTCTGCAGCCCTGGTTATGAGCACCAGAAAGTGATGGGATATCCCACCAGAGACTATTGTGGCTTGTATGGTGGTAGAGCACTACTACAGATGATCTTAAGTGTTAGCCTGGGTAAGGCCAGTGACTATTTTTTGGTTTTGTGTTTGTTTGTTTGTTGTGTTGGTTTTTTTGTGTGTGTGTGTTCTAATGAAGGCAAAGATCCCTTGTTCAGACTTGAAGGTAACAGAGTTTTTCATTCTTCTAGATGTTTGCTTGATAGCAGTTGTGTTGGGTGTTTTGTTTTTGGTGGTGGTGGTTTTTTTTGACACATCTAATTTCTAGTGAAATGAATCTTCTTTGTATTATCTCCTATCCCTCCCTTGGAGTTAAAAACCTATGCTTAAAAGAAATCATCCTTATATCTTACATGTGAAATGTATGGATTGATTTACAAAGCAGAGTACTATGGAATCAATCTCTGATTGATCTAAAAGCAATTTGCTTTTAGATTCTGGAGAGCTACAGAACCCCACAGATGTGTAGAAATTCTTGCTGCTTTGAAGAAGTGATGTAAAAGTAGGAATTTGTGTCACTAAAATGAATTTGATGTTGGTAAGTTAGAGGAGGAGGTGAGCTTTATATGATGGAGCAGGAGAAGCAGGTGAGAGAGAAAAAACTAAACCTCGTTGCTGAGCAAGGCTCATCAGGGAGGAGAAGGAAGAAGCAGCAGGTGCCAACTGTGATTCGGAAAAAGAAGATAAGTAAAATCTCATGATGAAATAATCTAATTAGAGAAGTTTAGAAGGTGTTATTTTTAAAAGGATTATAGGAAAGTGGATTTTTCCATCATGGTATATCTTGTGAGATTTTTTTCTAAGGAAACTTTGATGTACTTGCATGCACATAGAGCAACAGTGTCTAGCTTAATCCAAATTCAAGAGAAAACTAGGGTTTTTGAAGGGTTCTTTTGTTTGTCTGGTTTTTGAGAGGGGGTTTGGTGGTTTGTTTGTTGTTTTTTTTTTAGTGAGTTTTTATTTAAGAGCAGCAGGACAAGTTGGATACAGAAACCTGTGGCCCGCTTAAGTATCAGCTGAAGTGTTAAACATCAGTCCATATGTTTCATTTTCTGGATAATCTAGATTAGAGATCATAAAATGACAGTCTGCAAACAGGTGTTATTAGTTATTGTATCCACAGAGTTGATTGGGATTTGGTTTCTGTTTTGTTGAGAAGGTTAAATACCATGACTATGACATTATTGAAGAATTAACTCAATAAATCTGTAACATTCCTGTTAAAAACTTAATACACTTTTTGTCATCCACAATTTCATAAGTTGAATACTAGTTTTTACTCTGTTTTCCTGCCTCTCAAACTAAAAGTATTTAATTCTTGATAGCCTCAAGGCCCAAGATGGAAATCATTATAAAAATGTCTCCTAGCCTTGTTTAGCTTTTCACTGTCACATATCAGTAAAAAGGTGGAAGACCTACCTTTTTTTATCAGACTGGGGCTCTTAGCTTAATTCACCTGAACATACTGTCTTGTTATGATCTGATCTGCTCCCTCCCCGTCTTCTTCCTCCTGCTTAAAATTTACCACTCCTGGTCGTCTGTTACTGCTTCTTCCTGCAGCTCAGAAGAACAGTCTACCACATGCCATCCATTCAAAAACCAGCTTGTTTTTGTGTTCCCACACAGTTTTCTTTCAAGTAAATTGCCTAATATCTATGTATCTATGAAATGCAGTTTTGTGAGGACTCTTTTTTTCCCTGCTTCTCTCTTCCCTTGGAAAAGGGATGTATCCAGAAGCAGTGAGGAGGAACAAGATGCATACCTTGCTTCAGTTTCTTGTTAATTATACAGTAAGGGATTTAGCTGAGAAAACTCAACCTGAATCTGTTTGTACATTTTCCTTAAAGCTGTAAAGACGGGTCTTTAAAAAGCTGTGTCTCTTTTATTTTGTATATCCTCAGTCTCAGAGCATGAAGAGGGAAATGTTACAATCTGTACAAGAGCCACTTAATCTTAATAGACTTTACAAGAACCACATGACTCCTGTCACATTGTGCCCCAGAATTTGCAGCACATTACCTAAAGAGATTGACTACTTCAGCCTTTGGGGCTAGTAGCAAAACCTTCTGGGTTTTAGGAAAAAAAAAGAAGCCTGTCAGATCATTGTATATGTTATCATCTTAATGCGGAAGTGGAAGGAGAGGATGAATAACCTTCCTCCATCCCTTCCCCCTGCAGAGACAGAACCTCTGGGAGCTGTGCTTGACTGCTTTGGGGAGGGTAAAGAGATGTGGTGGCGTCTGCGAGACGACGGCCTACTCAGCTGGGCTTTCCAGCTGAAGAGCCCTTTGCACAGACAAACAAATATTTGCAGCACAAATTCCTTCTTGCAAGGTATTTGACTAGTGGGCAGTTTCCTTCCTTCCGTGTTTGAAAGGCGGATGAAGTGGAGAGCAGAGCTGGAGAGCTTTCCCAAGGGCAGGCTTCTCAGAGACCCCTCTGAGAAGGCAGGTGCACAGAGGAACCTCTGTGGAAGTGAGGAGAGAACTTTGGGGCTTCTACATCACTCAAGCACTGCAGTCTTTAATGCTTCATTGGACCTTTTGTGTGTGTGTTTGTGATATACTATAGTAAATATTGTATACTGTATATGTGAGAAGAGTATTGCATTGGATGGATGAAATCCTATTCACTGCTGGTTATCTCTCTCCTGAGGGAAAATGCTGCGTGGATACACAGTCTTTAAGTCTGGAGTGGGTTGTCTGGGTATGTTTTTTGTGTAAACTAATCAACTTTTAATACATTTATGAATTACTAATCACTAAGTGATTAAGGTGTTTTACCTGTGTTGTATATATCTGGTGATGGACTTTCCATTCTGACCATCTAGATCAGGACTATTCAGTTGGCTTTTGCTCTGGGGTGTATGCAGTGTGCCAGCTTTAGCCCTCCTAAAACACAATGCTCTGTGTTGCCTTCATAGATGGAACGTAGAACAGCATCCAGTAGTTTCTCCCTGAAAGATTCTTAAACGTTGTGAACTCTCCGAGAAATGTGGTACATCGCTCATGTTATAGACTTCAGCTAAGAGCCTAGAGTTTAAGTAGCTCTGATCTGATAGCCCTATCACAGACTAGGGCCTTCTAGCCATTGCTGTCTTCATATCAATTAGATATTGGAATTTATGGTCACTATTGCAGAATACATAAAGGATGCTGGCTGTGTGCCCTTTGGGGAGACAAAAAAAAAAAAGTCAGTTCTTGAAATTCAATATAAAATGCTGTAGAAATGTGTCATACAAAAGGTTTTATCCGTTCTCAGAAGAAGAAAAGAGGGGGAATGGGGATTGAGAGATGTAGCTGTTGTAAAAATCTTTTGAAAAATAAAATATTAACACCAAACAAAAGTTTTTTTTAGAAAGAATTCTCTCACTCAGACCGTACAAAATTTCCTAGTGTCAAATTTACCTTTTAAGTCACTTGTACAGGACTTGCTAGATTGTTAGCAAATTCTTGTGCAAACTAGAACAATAAACATCTGAAGAGGTATTTTGGGGGCAAAGGAAATATACCCTCTTATATACGTAACTGCCAAGCCTGATTTTCATCCACTTCTACTAGCACAACTTCTTTTTGCTGCCAGTGTATTTGTATTGTCACACGTCACAGGGTTTATGGCTTTATTATTAGCAATGCCACGCAATCTGTACGCCAGAACATCTGGGGCATTGTGTAAATGTAGAGCATTTGTCAGTGTGTAGCATTAGAAGAGTCCTAGATATTTAAGAAGGATTTGAGCTGGTTACCCAACAGTGGCAAGAAAAGCATTCAATCTTCCTGCTGCTGATACTTGCAGAGATGTACGTGTTGATGTCTGTAGTGAAATCAAGTAGTAAACAGTAATGGTGACAGCTGCTTAATCCATTAAGAGACATGACAACAACTTGATGTTTTTAGATATATATATATATATATATATTAAAATCTGTGGAGTTTTCTGTTTGCTTGTTTTTATCTGGGAGAATAATTCACACAGAAAAGTGTATAACTGTCTATGAAATGGTTGTGTGTTTACATATATACATGTTTAAAAGTTGTGGGCATTGACTTGATTGCAAGGAAACGAGTTATTTTGAGTGTTTAGAAGCTTTGTAATAGTCCCTTTAAGGATTTTTCCAGCTAGTCATCCAGGGAACAACAATATGAAGAGTATGTGGTAGGTGACACATTCTTTACTTGATGCTGATTAGCTGAGTTCAGTATTGGTGTTTGTCGTTGTTGTAATGCAAGGTAGAAGTAACAACCTCTATTTTAGTGCATGTAGGACCTCTGTCATCAATAATCCTGTAATACAGATTCAATCTTCTAAAGCAGTACTCAATCATGAAATGGGTACAATCATCAGCTTTGCTGTCTGTAAATGCGTTTCATATCATTTTGATTTTATATGCATTTCTATGTAGGGAAAGGGAAGGTTTTCATTTCTGTGTACTGTTTGTGTTTATTGGAACACCTTCTCCAACATTACTGTTTCTACATGAATGTTTTAAAAAAATAAAAAGGTTAGTTTTATTAGTTTATTTGCTATTTGTTTTGCAAGACAAAGCAACGTCCCTGCAATGACATCAGTCCTTTTACTTTCTGGAGTGTTAGTGGCAGGCAAATGCTTTTAAATACTTTGAGTTTTACAAGAATTTTCCACTTTTTAAGGTCATTGGTTAATCAGGAAATCTTAATGAAACTTCAGGTTTTCATTTTAGTTATTTAAATGTCCCTACCGTGTGAAAGGAATGAACTAAGATTTTGACTCCTGAAGCAAGGTCAGAGATGCTTGTGAATGTGACACTTTGAAATAGGCTGATTGTTTAAGTGTCTCCCATTTAAATTGGGAACTCTGTGGCCTCTGTGGTAGTTTCATGGCTACTTCTGAGGTTCTTTGTGGAGAATTTGTTGGTTGACAGCACCACTGACACGTGTTGTGCTGGACTCAGGCTTGAGATGAAACCCATGAAGAGGTTTGAAGAACCTGAAGACGAGACTTGATTGCTCTCTGGCCTGACGCTCTCTGCAGAGCATCCTGCATAGTGGCCTGTGCACCTCTCTGGCCTTTGTGCCAGGCTGTAGTCCCACCAGGTCTGGTCCTTCTGTAAGGCAAGCTGTCACAAGTTGCGAGCTCTTGATCCTGATTTGGGGACTCGGTGTGACCTGTCTCTTCTAACGTCAAAGGCCTCCCCTGATGTTTCACTCTGAATTTGTCTCATTGCTGTTGGATTTCTAGGAAAGATAAACTGTTACACTTTGAATACCAAAGCTGTTATGAAGGGTGGGTAAGAACATACAAAATATTGCTGATGGGGCTTAGTCTCCAAAGCCACCTATTCCATTTTATGTGACAACTAGTGCTGTTGACAGGTCTTAGGGTTTGTGTAGATTTTAAAGTAGTATATTCTCCTTCACCAAGTGTACTGAGGGAAATATTTGTACTGTGCGCATCTCTCCATGCAAGCCTCGCCCTTGGTGGCTTTGTTTGGGGTTGTGGAAGCACAGTTTGGTTGTCTGATATGTTACACTGTGGGTATTGATGTCTCTTACTCACTATTTTGATATTTAGTAACAATAAATATATTTTCTTAATATGCAGTGTATTTCTGGGGTTAGTGATCAGTCCACTCCAGAGCTACTTGTAATCATTAGGAAATGTTTCTCCATGTGCCCCAGCTCTTTTCAAAGCTATGTCTAGTGAGTGTACTGGGAGCACTGGGATTCATGAGGCAAGAGTGATTTGCTTCCATTCCAAGAGGAAACAC
The DNA here is from genome assembly GCA_013396935.1 of Baryphthengus martii. NCBI lineage: Eukaryota > Metazoa > Chordata > Aves > Coraciiformes > Momotidae > Baryphthengus > Baryphthengus martii. The sequence continues at coordinate 177,317 of VWZK01019157.1, read as the reverse complement.
CTCTTGGGATGGAGTGAAACTTATTTGTGGGTGCCCATCTCTATCCTTCCCTCTGTGGGAAACAGAATAAGATTTCCAGGAGATGATCCTCTACTACCCTTTTATTTATTGTTCACAACTGGTGACCTGTGGGTTTGGAAAATGTCCTTGCTGGCTCAGGGCTCAGCTCAGAGCTGGGAATCATTCAAAACAGATACATCTTCTCAGATTACCTGGCAAGAGATGAACCTGATGAAGAGGTACTGTCCTCTTCCCCTCCTCCCTCCATCACACCTCTTTTGGGGGAGAAGAGCTGAGTGAAATACATAGGCAGTCAATTCTGAGCTGCTGAGTTAGGTTGGGAGAGACCTAATTTCCAAATATTTTTCAACGTATTTTAGATCGCTAGTGGCTGCTGAGGTCAGTGGTGCCACTTGCATGAGGAAAATCCATGAAGACATTTCCTGAAGTAGTCTTTGTTATGAACAGCAGGAGGAGGAGATGGGATAGATGTAATGCTCTGTAGAAAAAACTGGAAATATAAAAAAACTTGTGAATAGAACTGTGATTTTTACCTTAAAATTTGCTTTGTCTTTGAGTTCTTTTCAAATTGAATCATGGAAATCTAAGTTGTTGAGCAAGGAATCCAAATGTTTCATTTTTTCTGGATCTCAATGATAGTAAACAATAACTCACACAAAGGGGACCCACAGCCTGTGGAAATACAACTTGATATCAACGGCCCAGAAGACAATTTTATTCTAAGATAGCATGCCTAACTTCAACAGATAAACGTGTTATGAAGACACTTTCAAAAAACCTCTGTTTTCACATACAGTTATCTCTGATTACTTTATGGCAATCTGAAATAGTGTAGCACACATTTGGGACCCGTCAATTTGAATGATATTTTCAAGCTACTTGGCTTTAGTGTGAGGGAGGCTGGTTATACTCCCATGAGTGTATGTTACAGGTAAAGAGACTTGCACATTTTCTTCTTTCTTCCCTTGTTTTCTCTCCCCACATACTTTCTGCCAGCACAGATTGTGGGTGTGTACTGATCCGATTACAGAAGGTTCGCATTTTAATTGGTTCTTTACAACAGTCCAAGCACATAGAGAATCTGGGGGTTTTTATGGGCGGAGTCTGATAAAGATCAGTCCAAGGACAGGTGAGTAGTCTAGGATCAGGAAGACAAGTGTGGAGCAGGAAGGGGAAATGGGGTGTGAAAAAAAGCACGAAATGTCTCTGCTGTGATAGCTGTGCACTTGGACGTGAAATAGTCTTGCATGTTGAAATGTCTTGAAAAATACCAAGGTAACTCCTTGCAGTAGCAAGTTACTAAATGTAATGAGGCAATAATTTCAGTGTAGATGTAGATGTTGACAATTTTTTTCCTTTTTTTTTTTTTTTTTTATTCTGCAGATATTCCTGAAATACCAGAAAGCATCTCATTCTGCAGAGCACTACAGGTAGCAGATTTCAGTGGGAATCCACTGACTAGGTAACTTCCACCTTCTTCTTAGTACTTGTCATACCAGAATTAATTACAATCTTGCTGTAACGATTACAGTTTTAAATAAGCTCTTAAAAATTGTGATACAGGATCTCTATGAAATCTTGCCAACAGTGTCAGTCTCTGGCAGGGACTGCAGCAGAAAAGTTCAGACTTAAAAAGTGGTGTGTGTCTTTCATGGGAGAGGGTGAAATTTGTTAGCCAACCAGGAAAAACGTAAATCTAATTGTCTCAAATAATTTTCATTCCTCTTTTTAAATGCGTAGGAAAACCATGCTCATACTTGGGAGAGATAAGGCAATGGTTAGCACGACTGCGTTGGCACAAACCCAGGTGCCTGACGGTTTGGAATAGACTTTAGATCAGCCGATGCAGATAATGGCTTTTACTAATGATTAGAGCTTTGACTAGCATTTCATCACCCTCCCATCAATTGGGACACAGTGACATGCAGTAACATGTGGCAAAAATGCACTGCTTATGTCAGTGGCTGCTAACTGGCCTGCGTTCTGATGAGCTGGAGTTTGGCATATACTTTTAGTATAAAAGAGGAGTTTTGTTTACATTTCTCTGTTCCATTTCCTGAAGAATTTGGAATTTATCTAGTGAAATGAGGCTGGAGTTGGCAAGGAGGAGGTGATCTGCTAGTAATAGCCTTTGAACACTATTTGGAGAACTGTTTCCTAACCAGCCCGTGCCACAGAGCTCCTTTGTGGTGCTGACTAAGTCATATAAGCTAGAGTATTCACAGTGGGCTTGAGTGACCTGCTTTGCACTGAGATGGGCTTAGGAATACTTCACAATTAGCTGGCTGGCTGGAATGCAGGAGTGCTAACAAACAGGAGAATGTCTGTAGTATCTTAAGATGCTCCAGTGGTTTTGCAAGATGGCTTCTCCCACTTGTGCAGCTGAGATTCTTCAGAAGTGTGCTTTGAATATCGCCCACAGCATGTCCTGAATTCTCTGGAAAGTCACATCTCTGAGCATTACAGCAGCTCTTGTGATCTTAATCCCTGTCCCTCTGTAGCCCATTTATATAGTGAGGATAGTAATACCACAAAAATCTGGTAAAGCATACTGAGGCTGAACCGATGTTTAGATATGCAAGTGGTGAAGGTCACCAAACAAAATTTTCCTATCTGTCAGTGTACAGTACATAAAGCTCAGAGCAGCATGTGGTGGTAGTGTAATCAAAATTGTCTGAGTAGCATACTAGTTATCCTTATCCATTTTGTGTGCTGAGTAAGGCCTGGAGCCTAAGTAGCGTGTTTCCTTAAAAAATAGTTGTAATGCGCAGCTACAGCTGAGTGGGATTAACAAAAGAGTTGAAAGGCTTTTTAAGGGGGTTGAGATAGATCTCATAACTCTTTGTTGACAGTTTAAGGGAATTAAAAAAATTCTTGATAAAGTGGCTCCAAAGTGTATGCCTGTCCTGGAAAACATCACTCCAAGCCATTTACTAAGTTAGAAAACACAGATACCAGAAGCTCTTTACATGTGGTTGCCAGATATTTTCTGTGATGAAGTCCAGAATTTCAATTTTATCTCTGTAACAGCCTGTAGGTTTTGGCACTAATTTGCCCAAGCAGAATGTGAAAGTCTAGCAATGATTTCCTTTTCTATGCAATATCCTGGAACTTTTTTTAGCCATTGATTCTTGTCCTGGGTTTAAAAGCCAGTCAGAGATCTTCCCAATCAATATCCTACCACTAATACAGAATGTTGCCTCATTGTCAAACTTAATCGTTGTTGAACCTGCAGTATTAGAAGTAGTTGTCAGACCATTTTTTTCCAGCTGTTTTCATACGATTTCAGGTTTATATTAATAAAAAGCAAGCATATTTATTATAGATTAGACTGGAAATCCATTGTATGCTATAGATAGAATAGTTCTAGTTGGAGGAGACCTACAACAATCATTTAGTGCAACTACCTGTCCAATTCAGGGCTGACTGAAAGACAGACAGACAGTTTAACTCCAGTCTTAAACCTGTTAGAAGCTGGATGGTAAGGAATAATTAACAGTGGAGCTTGTGTTTTAGAGCATACTGAGTATATTCTATTAATACGATCCAGAAAATGACAGACGGGGCAGTACGGAGTTGAGCACATGGAAAGCCCCCCACCCCCTCCTCCTATTGTAATTTGGGGTTTTTTTTTCCATTTCCCCATCATGCCCAGTTATATTTGCCTGTAGGTGTGCATCTCCTTTTGGCTAGTTACCTGCAGATCATACTATGTATCATGATCTGGATGGAGAGCAGGAACCAAACCAAATGCTACAACATGAGGTTAGATTGTATGCTCTGGGAATTGAACAGAATTTGGCTAGCTGGGCCAGGGGCTTTCCCTTCTCTACCTCATTGTCCCTTTTACCCCCACCCTATCTCCAGTGCAACTGCAAACTGAGCTGTTTGGTGCAACCCAGCTGCTAATGAGCAGTGAGCAGTACAGGAATCTGCTCATGTGAGGGCAGAGGAAGCTGAGCCTTGCAGAGGATCAAGCAGGTGATGGACCTAAAGGCTTTGGGAGCTTTGGAAGTGTTAAACAAATGACTGCATTTTATAGTGTAAGAAGGGAGAGATTACACGCTGTTTTGTTGTGAATCAGTAAATGTGAAATGCTGTAACAGGAAAATGTTGTCTTCATAGAGAACAGACTTTCTTCAAAAGCAGAAGGGCAGCCCAGTAGCTAATAAGAAATGGCCATGCTATAAGCATATATATAACTGAGGCCTGAATAAAAAGAATTTAATTATTTTACCATCTAGGTGGTATAGGAAAATAATAATAAAAAAGTTTTTTAAAATATGCTTAATTTTTAAAATGTGTTAAAATACTTGAAATGTTCTCAAGCCCTATAGCTTTTTAAAGTTGCATATTGGGGGCAGGGAAGAAAGGGACTAGGACACATGGTTATTGCCTGTTCTTTAACACAGAAGAAACTTTGAAGTCTTTAAGTCATGGGTTTGTTGTTTGTTTTTTCTTACCATAATCCTTAGAATTTTCTGAGAGTCATGCTGGAGTCTGGGCATGCCTCTCTCTGTGTGTATTTGCTAAATAGGCTCTTGTTTTCCACTACATGTTCTCTTTTCCAGTATGTGTTGCATGAATGTGAATACTTCTGCTGGAAGTCCTTGATTTGAATTAATATCTCCATAGGTTGCCCGAAAGCTTTCCTGAATTACAGAATCTAACCTGTCTTTCAGTAAATGACATCTCTCTGCAAGCACTACCCGAAAACATTGGAAAGTAAGTTTTTTACACATTATTACTGTCTTATTTTCTCTTTATTGTTATACCAATTGTGTAAATGACTTGCATAATTTTATGTAATATACCTATAATGTTATTTACAGGTCTGCACTGATTTTTTACATTCTTTGCAGTCTGAGGGTCCTGTTTAAGAAAAATCCCTTTGCATTTTCACTGGATATTAGCAGGCAAATGCAGAATCTGAAATGTGTGTGTATGTTTTGACTGTTTTCTGGGATTTGGAGTAACTTGGAATTGTAGGTGCAAAATTGAATAGTGTTTTATGGTGCATATCTGACCTTTTGCATTCCTTCATTGTAGTAGATCATTGATCCATTATTGTGAACATGTCAGATGGCTTGCAGCTTAGCTCAAAACCATACAGTTGTTGGCACAAGAACAGAGGGATAAAAGCTGGCTGTGATCAGGACGGAAATCAGAAGGTTCCTAACTATAGGAACAGTCTGGTTCTGAAAAAAACCAATCCTCCAGTAGGAGCTGCGGCGATGAAAGCTCACAGGACAACTCTTAAGATGAAAATTGAAAAGCTTTTAAGGTGTGTTTGTTAACTCTGGAAAGTAGTGCAGGATTGCAAGGACATACATCCAAAGTGGAGACACGTGGAAAGTAAAGTGAACATTGTTTACCTGTCTCATTTTGATTGAAGTGAACATCTACACCTGCAGAAGGGAAGTCTGTCTCCTCTTACCGGAGAGAAGGGTTTCTCGTCTACTAGAGGGAAAAGAGGTAGTTCCATGTGTGCTCACTGGAACAGCTGAGGATAGCTGTGCTGGTTCAGATTAAAGTCTTATCTAGCCCAGCTTCCTTCTACAGTTGCTGTAAGTAGATGCCTAGTGAGGTTTAAGAAGAAAAGTATGTGATCACTCCTCTTTCCAACTCCTCACTGTTTCTGATTCAGAAGGATTCCTGAGCTTTGGATTTTGGTTTTGTAATTGGTAGCCCATAATGAATCTCTCTTCCACATATATGTCCAGTTTCTCCTTGAGCTTATGTTGACATCTTTAATATTCTTTCCTGGCAAACTACCTGCACTTGTCTTCTACTCATTAAATTGATTTGTTGTTGGGTTTTTTTGAGCCTGGATCTACCTACCTGGTGTTGGAAGAGGAAGTGAGCAGCACTTATCTACTGTTGATGCCTTTGTAGTTTTCTACCATATCCTCAGGTGCTTTTTTCCAGGCTGAAGAGTCTAACTTGCTATTCCAGCTACAAGAATAGTCTTTACAGAACTTAAGATATCTGTACTTTAAATTATAGAAGTTATAGTTTGTTACTTTTGCTGGGAAACCTGCCATTTCAGAGCATTCAATATTTCTTACAACACTCAATTGTTCTCTAACTTTTTTCTTCTTCCCCAACACCCCTTTTTTTTTTAATCTGCATCTGCCCTTATGGTTAATTACCTTGTTGTTCTAAGTTGCTGTGTACTGAACCACTTCCATCTTTCTTCTGAAAGCTACAGAAACTCAGATGTTGAATCATGAGTATCAGTAGAAGCCTATTAATCTTGGACACCCTTTCATAGAGTAGAATATGTCTAACATGGATTCTCTGAGGAGTCAGCATAGTTCCTTACAGTAAAACCCAACTGTTTCTAAACAGAGTCCTCCAGAAGGAATCTTATTATTAAGAGCTCCTGCAATGTAGTCAAGTTCAGACTGGCATTGCTTATCCACTTCCCATGAGTATGAAAGCTGTCAGCTGGCACCACTCCAGCAGCAACAGAAGTGGAAAATGTCTTTTGAAACCTTCCGCAAGCACTGACAGGTAGAGCTAATGTGTGCCCAGTGACTATGGCAAAGCCTCACTTAAAAATTGCATGGGATGGGGCTTGTGTGACATTCTTACTTTTCTGTAAAAGTTCACAAAACTTTTCATGCAGCTTTTCGTTGCACTGGCAGCTAAGAACAGGCTTGTTCAGACTTTGTGGTTACTGAAAACCGAGGCCAAAAATTTGGGATCCAGCCTCATTCTGAAAATGAATGCAAGAAACATGACAAGCTGAAACAATTCCCAAAGTATGAGGTGGACTGGCTCCTTTGCAGACAGTGGCTAGAGTAAGGTTGCTGCCTTCCATGGAGGTCACTGGCTGCAGTAGCTCTGGATTCTTGCTTATCCTGCCTGTCGTTTGCTTGTCTGAGTGGTGATACCCTCTGTTTTAGAGTGAATTACTAGAAACAGCTTTGGTTAAAATGGGGATACCAGACATTTGTAGAGATGTCAAGATACGGGACCGTGCAAGAATAAGGGTAAAAATTTGCCTGTTACTGATCCTAAACAGTCCAGGGAAATGCTGTGATACTATTTCAGCCCTATGCGAGCTGTTACAGAACAGAGCAGTGTAACCTATCTTCCCTCAAAGTCTATATCTGATTCCTGATGTTGAAGCTAAAAACAAGGGGGCTTCACTTGCTTTGGGAAGAGCCATATGCATATCCTGGTAGTCTTGGTGAGTTTTCCTCAAAAGGTAGACTTTTATTCAAGTCTGACAGACCTGCTTTGATCTGTGAGGTGCTCTCAGGTTAGCTATGTAGAATATGCATATTCTATTTTTACAACATTTTAATCTCATTGTAGATCTTGAAGGTCTCTTCCAACGAAAGACGATCTGTGATTAGTAAAAATTTCTGCTGTCAGAGTTATGCTTAAAGAAGCAGAGACAAATATGTGGGACTGTTGTCTTTGGCTCGTCAGGTATGCACAGTAGGTGGGAATATGGCAGTTGGGAAGTCAATGGCAAGCTTGGACTAAAGATGCATACTTTCCAATTTAAGAAGAATATCAGCTTAACACGAGAGAAACTTATGGAGTGTCCACCCAAAATGTTCCTGAAGTTTATCGGTGAATGTCTTGGCAACAGAGAGAAAGGGATCCTGTCTGTTTTCAGTTTGAAATTATTGAGAGATCTTGTTTGTAGCCAATTAGAACTGCGATTTGAAGTCCTTATGGGTCACTTCTGAGAGTGAGTTTAATCATTTTTTTAGCATTAGATCTATAAGTAATAGATTTTATTATTTTTTCAATCTGGTTGTCAACAAATGCAGCTTTCCTTTTTTAGTTCATAAAATTTTCATCCCTTATTGCAAATGAATTTAATGATGCAGCCAACCACCTTGTGTTTGTTAAAAGCAGTGAAATGCTCTGTGGCTTCTGCAAAGGTTGCCTGCTTGTACTCTGTTCCGTTCTCTATTCTTTTCCCTCTGCACTTGCTGGGACCCAAAAAATGCTAGGAATTGGAAAGAAAGTAATGTTTGTTGTGTCTTCCTGGCTCAAGAGACCAATTAAGGCTCTTAGAAGTGTTTGAATACATTTGCAAATGTCTTACTGGAGTTTCTGTGTGCTTTGGATAATAATCTGTGGTGTTTTTTAATGGAATAGGCTGGACCTATGTGCTCTGTATGAGATCTGTCAAATAGTGAGCAAACAAATACATACTAGTGATTTTTTCTGCCACAGTTGGACTTGTTTTGGGAGAAACTCGAAGCCCCTGTGCTCACTGCTGGTATACTGGTCACTAGAATATGTGGAAACTTAGGGAAATGCATCCTAAATTCTTATGATCTTATACTTTGTCTGGGAAACTGCTTAATCCAGCCAGTGAAATCTCTAATTCATCTTTGTGTAATACAATGATCAATACATACTTATATGTACTGGTGTATCTTTCTCTTTTCTGTTTATAAGCTACCTTCTTAGAATCTTGTAACACTGCATATTTCCCCTACTGTTGAATTCTTCCTAATGGTAGATAATAGAATTGGATTGCCTTGCAATGAATGCTTCTTGGAAGCATGTCTTCCTCATGAATTCAGATATCCAGTCTGTTTTTCACATGATCTGATGTGTAAGATCAACTTCACTGTCCCAGACCAGTGTCTGAACTAGTTAGGCCATTGATAGGTAGAGTTACTGTGGATATTTTTACTGTGTCATTAAGAATTCTTCTACATAGACCTTTTACATTTTCCTTTTCCTTTGTGTTGCCTAAAGGAATATTTTAAAGAGTCCTAACAGGACGTTTGAAGAGCATTAGCAAAACCTCCCTTGCACCTTTTGTCTTTCCTCTCGCTTGTGCATAACTGTGGTCAGCGGTGTATGTCAAACTTTTCTCCTTCTGTGTGACCACTTCATTCTACTTATCCAGTGCTGGTATATGTGCTTAAAGTTTTCCCTCATTAGATGAAACATTCCTCTTTTAAGCTCATATATTGTTTTAGGGCCTACTAGAAAGATGTGTGACACACTGCTTTAGGACTTCATAACAGACTAAGTGTCTTAATATTACCAGTGTTATTTTTTTTGTCTTTCTCTGTGATTTGTGCTCTCTTAACTCATCATGTGATAGTTATCTGGAGTAAAACAGTGAATGCTAACGCTTGACATATTTTAGCTAATAATTAGGTGGGTGCAGCTTGGAGCAGGAGCTGTCCTATTGGCCAGCTGAACCATTTGGAGAAACAAGTTACACAATTTAAGCTGTGAGTGGGAGTGTCTTTTACAGCATTTCTCAGTCTAATGAAAGCAAGTCTATTTTCCTTGTGTATTCTGGAGGAATGTGTGTGTCTGTAGAGCCGCACAATGAGCAAACATAACCTGTTCCTCCCAGTGTGGGTAGCATTTAGGAATTTCCATGTACTTCCAGGACTTTTGTTCAGTACTTCCTTATGTGTGTAACATTCAAAACACAGGGCATGACTTTTTCCTGAAATTCAAAAATTAGAGTATTTCTGTGTAAAGGTATTTGGGTAAATCAGGAGATGTTCGCCTGTAAGGCTTCCTGGGGCATACTTGACGGTGATATAAATAGTATAATGTCTGTCTGTCCCCAGCACCTTCTCTGTCCATATGTGTTCATTCTGTAGCATTGTCTTCAGAGTTAATTCCCCACCACCATCAGCCCACTGTGACTGTGGCTTTTTACTGGCAAAGATTTGGAAACTTGGAGATCCATACAGCACTCTCTCTAATGGCTTAATGTCTAGAAAGAGAAGAAGGGTTGTGTCAGCTTTGTATGTTTATTTATTTGTGGTTCTTAGGCTTGAATGAAGTCCAGGTACCTTTTTTGGAAAGCCTTTTATGTGTGTGTCTAATGTTTAATCTAGCAATGGACTCTCAGATGGACACTTCACAAGGAATCAGCCCTAGCCAAAACCCCAGTCCTTTTAGCATGAAATGCATATTTGAAAAAGACAGTTACCTATCAGACTCTGTGGGGATAAAAAAATCAGCAAAAATCAGCAAGTTTCTTTAATGGCTGAAGCAAAGTGCAGAGCTTCACTACTGTACTTTAAATTATGATTTAAGGCCTGCTACCAATCAGCACACCAAACATCTACTTCATATGCAGTATTTAGCTGTCACGATTTTTTTTCATCAGTCTTGTCTGTGCCTGGAAAAGATAACCTTTTTATTATTTTTGTTTGATTGTTTGATACCGAGGTTTAAAATATGAGATTATTACTGACTGGCAGGTAGAGTTTTTTGGAAGTTCCCTGCCTGCACTCTACCATGGCAAATAAAAAAGCACAATCTTCATATCCCACCCCCAACTGTACAGATGGTCTCCTACTTGGACATGATCTCCGAATTCTGAGATTTGACAAAATATCATAGTAATATCGTGATTCATAGTATCCCCATCATTCACAGCCTTCCTCCCCACCTTATTTTCAGGGAACTGCACAGGAAGGAAGTAGAGTAGCTTTATTTTAGCTTTAGAAACATTTGATGTGGCGAGGGATGAATTTCTTCAGATGGGAAGGATATTCTTCTGATGCTGATGACTGATGAGTCTGGTTTACCTCCAAGCTTCAAGCAGGCTGAATGGATCTGTGGACCTTACTACTGAAAGGGAATTACCAGGTAAGCAGAGAAAATTTCCTTTTAACATCTGCAGCTAGCAGGTAGAATGCAGAAATAGGCATTTCATTATGACAGTGAACATAGTGAAAAGAATAAAGAAAATGTTACTGCACTTAGAAGCATTGTTTTGCAGAAAGATTTATTATAGGCATGCATTTTAAGTGTCATGGAATCACAAATGCCCAGAGATTTCATGTTAGAGAAACGAAGTCGCTGAGCATGTTGGATTTGTGTATGTATATGTGCTTAATTTGGAGGTTTTTAAGTTTTCATCAACTCCTGAACTCAGAATAGTTAGTACATAGGAATAGCTGGAGAATAAAAGGCATTCGGAGGCAAGGATGATGTGCTCAACGCAAATGATCCTGAAGCAGATCAAAATGACATTCTTATTCTGATGATGAATTCCTAGGCAAGTCCATGACTGTGTTTTTCTTAGCGTATGCTAGCGTGCCTCGTGTGGATGACACATCTGGTAGCTTCACACAGAATGGAGAATGCTCTTAAAATCGTATGGAACGAGACAATGTAATTCTGTTTTAAGGTTTAGCATAATAATGTCTGATGAAAATACAGTCTCACATGGTACAACAAAAGTGATGGGGACGCTTACCTTGCACGTACCTAGAAAGAGGACTTTTTTGTAGGTGGTCTGGCTATGCTGATATAAATAGTATTAAAAGCTCTCCCTCTGTTTTATCTGAATTTAGCATTACAAGTAATATTTACAGAGTTTGAGTAGGTAGAACATTCACTGTTGATCACAGCTATTTGCTAAATGGCAAAATTCAATGTTGAGGAACTCGCAAGTTTATTTTGGGAACACTGCGTAACAATGTAATAGTGAATGCAGTGCCATCTGGCCTTTAAATAGAAATGTTGCATCTTGTATGTTACACAAGACAGAAATGGTTAACCAATATTTAGCAATATTTTTTTTTAATGAAATAAAGTAATACCATTTTTTAAGTCATTGAAGATTGAACGTTACGTGAGTGGAATGGAAGGTATTTTGAAAATTAAACCTTTCTGTAATAGTGAATTGGCTTAGCCTCTCTGGCCTGTTTCAGTAGTCTTGATAAGCAAATTGGAGAATGTTCAGTTAAAGCATTCAAAAGTGAACAGGCTGAGCTGTGATTAGGAATCTCTTTATTCTTCTTAATGATGCCTTTTGAAGGTCATAGAGAATTCAATGTTCCTGTCTGTTTTTTGGACCACACTTCTTGTTTGTGAGGGAGAGAGTAGTACTTACCTCATCATCTTGGATACCAAGTTTATGTTGAAAACATAATTAGCAGCTTAGACTACCTCTGTAACATATTTAGGGAATTCCTTGGCCATAAACTGTAGAACTTTCCTCCGTTTTAAAAGTTTTCATGTGACTTGTGCTACTACTGGCTGGCTATTTAGTCTTTCCTCTAGTTAGTGGCTGATAAGATACTAATGGTTTTTATTCTTCAGTTTTCACTTCACAGAATCACAGAATATTAGGGTCTGGAAGGTACCTCCAAAGATCATTGAGTCCAACCCTCCTGCCAGAGCAGGAGCCTAGAGTTTATCACTCAGGAACGCATCCAGGCGGGTTTTGAATGGCTCCAGAGAAGGATGCTCCACTCTCTGGACAGCCTGTTCCAGTGCTCTGTCACCCTCACTGGGAAAAAGTGTTACCTTGTGTTCAAAATGAACCTCCTATGCTCCAGTTTGCACCCATTGCCCCTTGTCCTGTCATTGGGTGCCACCGAGAAGAGCCTGGCTCTGTCCTCCTGACACTTGCCCTTTACATATTTATAAACATTAGTGAGGTCACCCCTCAGTCTCCTCTTCTCCAAGCTCAAGAGACCCAGCTCCCTCAGCCTCTCCTCATAAGGGAGATGCTCCACTCCCTTAAGCTTAGTGGCTCTGCGCTGGACTCTCTCCAGTAGTTCCCTGTCCTTCTTGAACTGGGGTGCCCAGAACTGGATGAACTCCAGGTGGGGCCTCACCAGCACTGAGTAGAGGAGAACCTCCCTTGCCCTGCTGGCCGCGTTCCTTCCAATGCATCCCAGGATGCCATTGGCCTTCCTGGCGGTGAGGTCGCATTGTTGGCTCATGGGAGATATGTAGCTTTTTGCAAGCCAGTCAGTGATATTGACAATTCAATTGAAATAACTGACTATGCAGATGCTCTTCTGGCTTTCAGTGTCTTTGCTGTTTAAGTCTAGAATGACAAAATTATCAATTCTACTTTCTTTTGTATCAGTTGAAAATCAGTCTTCCAAGGAAGGCATGTTATCCCCCCTAGTTTTTGTCCACTTCTTCCAGCTCTGTAGAAAATGACAAGTATTAGGAACGTAATCCTTACTTTCAGATTTTCTTACTAGAATACTTGTCCAACTTCTCAAATTCCAGAAGTGGACTGCTAAGGAAAGCCTCATGTCTCAAGCACCTTAGCCGTCTAAGGTTCAAGTTACTTCAAGTTTCTTTGCCTCCAAAGGGGGAATGCTCTCAAAGATGTCTTCTGGAAGAATGGTCTTTAGCAGCAGTGGTGAGACATAATAACAGTTTCATGAAACCGAAATCTAGTTACCTTGCTTTGTGTTGCTTTTAGAACATCCCTTATATCCCAAGGTATCTTTCTACAGTGGTGATACAACCAATGAAGAGAGGGTGAGAGAAAGCGAATTGCTTTGGGACTTGGAACTGGAGCGTATATCTGAAGGTATATGCTGTATCTTCAAATACTTATGGTTTGAGTAAGTGGCATTGTGAGAGGGACTGATTAACCCTGTCATTTCTTTGGGGAGAAAAAAGCTACTAAATATCAGGTTCTCAATGAATTGTCAGTCTGCAGCTAGGAGTTGTGTGAGATGGGAGTCACTTAATAGCAGCCTGTTAGATGAGTGACTACTCACCTAACTGCTGGTGTGTCCTAGGGCCAGGTCATACATAGAATCAATTAGGTTAGAAAAGGTATTTAAGATCATTGAGTCCAACTGTGAACCCACTGCTAGATCACGTGTTGCTGGTGGTTTGATTTGGGCAGGGGAGATTTGCTGTAATATATTTAAATACGACTAGTTTCATACATTTTGTATGCTGTTGTCAGAGTACCACAGTTACCTTTTCATCTCTTGGAAGATGCTCAATAGACAGAAAAAACAACATGTTCCTTTTCTGTGCTAAAAAGAAAATGAGTTGCTTCATTTAAACTTCCTTCCTTCCCAGTCTAGTGTCACCATCAATGTTTCAACATGTATGTGCTGTGTAGAGATGCAGGGACAGGCTTTATCAAACCAACTGTACTTTGAGATGTTGGCCCAGCAAACTGAAGTCATTTGGAACTGGTGGAAATAGCCAGAATGTGACCTTCATATGTCATTTCTGTATGCTGTGTCACTGGACTGTGTTCTGTAGCCGTTGCTACTGCTGCATAAAAAATGTAATACCAGACCAAATTCAGAATCTGTACTGTGTTCTCACCTTAGCCATCCTTATTGTGTAATACCTTCCTTTGTTCTGTATAAATATGGTGACTGTGCCCATTCTCTTGTCTTTTCCTTCTTTTTGCAGTCTTAGAAACATGAGGAAAAACTACATTCGGGATTTTACATTCCCCTAACCAGCTGAAACTTGCTGGGAAGGGTGCAGATGGGGCTACGCATTTTTGCAGGTGCTTGACATCTTCATCTGTTCCAACTTTGCTTCCGTGTTTCTCAAAGCCTGACTTCTTATCTTGGATGCTCACCTGTGTGGTGCTCTTGACATAATGTCAAAATGTGTGACATATCACTCCAATAAGAGAAGGCTGTTGTCCAATTTCTATTGACTAAACACCTTTAGCTTTTATATTAGTCCTTTTATCATCTATTTTAATTTTTCTCTTGGCTTTTTCCACATTTTTCTTTCCACCTTTGTATTTTTAACTTGGTTTTTACTGGAAAATAGCACATGTTTTGTTGTGCTTCTCAGTGCTTTCCTCAGGAGCCTTTGCTGGTGTACTGCAAGGGCTTGGGTCCTCCCAGTCCTGTTGCAGGGACTGATACAAAAATGGGATATACAGTGATGTCTCTTGTCACTCTTAAAGATGACTTTCTGTCCCCTTGATGCAGCTGTCTTTGATGAAGCACTAGTATAACTCATCTCAGTTTTGTATTTTACAACTTTACAAGACAGTATATTTAATGTATGTGGTACACTGAAAATGTCATTTCATTCAAAGTAACTAGGGAATATGTCTGTCTTTTTTTTTTTCTTTTCTTGTCTTTTTTTTTTCTTAGTTCCTTTTTTTTCCCCTTGTTTCATTTTTTTTTTCCTTTTCTTCTTCTTCACATCTTCAAATCTTCCAACATTTATGGACTATTTTGTTACTATTAGTTTTGTTCTCAGCTACTGATTTCGCATTCTTCTTTTCATTCTTCTAACTCATATGATGATGAATACCACTGTCTGTAGTTACAGCACTGGATTAAGTGTATCTGGTTTGTACTGAAAATGACATTATTAGCCCTGTTATGACTAAAATGACATGTACCTTTAAATTCGACTTGTTTCCACCTTTACACCAGAAATCATCTGGAAAACTGTGGTTTTTTCACTTACTTCATCCTCCACCTGGTTTGGCTGTTGCCTTCTGCGCAGTACTTTCACATACATGCTCAGTGTTTGAGGTGTGTGTGGTGGGTTCTGTGGTGAGAATTATTACAATATTAATGCTTTTTACAAGCTTCTTTGAAATAGCTTCTTACGACAGTAGTCTTTGAAAAGTGCTTAGTTTTTGCTTGTATGTTTTCTGTAGGGTTTTTAGGGGGGAGCAAGGTCTCTGTCTGTGTTGGGGAGCAACCTGCAGTCTCTGTGGTGCATTTGTGTTCCTAAATGCTGTTGGTGAACAGCTGCCGGTGGCACTGTGTCTCCTGAGTTGACTAGATTGCTGTTGCTTTATGTTTTATGGATTGAAACATATAACTCCCTATTACTGATTTTTCTCTCCTAGGTGAATTAGGATTAGGGAAAGACTCTGAAATTGTTGAAGTGTGGCCTCCTTCAGTTCCTTTCAGAGACTTCAGAAGGACTCCTGACTAACAGTGCACCTGTAAAATTAAGGGCAGAAGGACATGAAAAAATTATTTTATTTAGTGTACCGTGAAAAATTTCTGTTTGTAGTTGAGAAGAGGAAGAATTATGTTTTCTGGAGAGTATGTGTTATTAAATCAGAAAAAGTTTGAAAAATAGCAAGAAATTGAGGATTTCTCTTGGAAATTATAAAAAATCCTGTTTCTTAACATATCTTAAACCCAGAAAAATGTTAGTGAATGTACAATATCTTAAGAATGTATTGGTAAATCTAAGGAAGAATTATACCTCTGTTTGGCAATATATCAGAGAATCAGAGTGTGATGCTTCAATATATCAGCATGCTTTTTATATGACACAATTTTATATATGGACTGTAACATTTTCCCATGTTAAATTACAGCACACAGGCTTGCTGAGAGCCATGTCTGTTACTAGTTGAAATTTTAGAGTAATGAGTCAAAAATTCCTCTCATTTTCTAGCCTCACTTTCAGATGGATCCACATTAAACGTAAAATACTTGAGTTTAATGGGGCAGCTTAGCTGGTATAAGCTTGGTCTCTATTTTGCGTTACTTGGTGGGAAGCTTCTTTTTGTGAAGAAGTAGAAAGGACAGATTAAAGAACTGGAGGGCAGTGTCTTCATTTTGTCCTAGAGTAGAGGTATAGTTGTGAGCATGCTGTGCATGAGAATAGCTATAGAATAAAGCATTTCTTCTTCAGAAAGCTGTGTCATTAGACATGAAGTTTTTAAGGCCAGGTTGGATGGGGCTCTGGGCAACCTGGTCTAGTGGGATCTTCAAGGTCCCTTCCAACCCTGATGATTCTATAAGAATGTAATCTCATAGGTAGCTGACTCTTCTAAGAAGAGAATCTCACCTGGGACTGCCATCAACCACAGTCAGTTTCTGAAATGCACGATGCATGTCAGATACAAAGACAGCTGTTGGTAGGTGTCCCCAAGGGCACAGCTCCCCAGTCAATCCTTGTAGTGATGCTGGCTTGAGCAGTCCAGCTACCTGCCTCACACCTTCTTGACAGTTGTACTGGCCCAGGTGTTTAAGGGGATTTATTCTGTGTTGGATTAGGGATCTGTGTTACTCTTTTTACTGGGTTATTTTTAAGCAGGATCCATTTCCTTAGTTTATTCACTGGCCTGTCCCTGTGTAATGATCCGATGAGCCTGGTTAAGATGATGGTTCCCAAGTTCTGACTGTTAAATGTGGTTTTACTGGCAAAGATTTCTGTTTAACCACAGCCAAAGTGATGTCTGATGTAAGGAGAGAAATTAGGAGATTGCACCATTTTACTCATCGACACTTCAATGTGATGGGGAGGGAGATAAGTAGATGCAGGGTGATCTGTAAACACAAGATTACAAGGCAGTTTGGTGGTGTGCGTAATCTTTTCGTGTTCTCTTGATAGAAGTGAATCATGGGCCTCCCCTAATACAAGCTCGGAGAGAAAGTACAATATTAAAGGAAAATTAGAGTAAGTTTCTAGTAAACCTGTAAACAAAAATGTAATGGCAGTCCATGGATGGCAGTGTAAGAGCAGACCCTTGGAGAGAAATGGTTCTTCATCACCCTTTTTCTCTATCCACCAGTTTGGTTTCGGTGAGGATGTCAGATACTGCGTCCCATCTTGAATTCTTTGTTATAGTGTTAAAATTTTCTGTTGTGTCACTGAAGTGATGGCTTCCTTTTTACCTTGTTTCTGTCAAAAGATTTTGAGTGGCAGTAGCTGAGTTCTACAGTTATCTTTTAACTGAGTTTGTAAGAGGCTTCTACTAAAATATATTCACCTATATGGTATGTTTTAAGTATTTTTTCTGGAGGAATACAGAAACCCTTGGGTAAAATATGCTTATTTTAAAAGCTGGAGAGGGCTGCTGAGACTGTAATCTAAGCTCCTGTGAGATTTTGTTCACTGTTTTCTGAGTGCAGCATGAAATAGATGCTTTGAAATAAGGATGTAATTTTCCGACACCATCCAAAGTTAATCCATGAAAAATCTCCTTTCCCCTTTTAATAACTCATTACGTCACTTATGTTGCTTTCCCTGCTTAGATAGCGGTATTGGAGTCACAATATGAAGGTTTTTCTTTAGTTTTATTCAGGTTATCAGCTGGGTTTTTTTATATTAGGGCTAACTACTGATCTTGTAATTCAGTATGCTGGCATTGTTTGAAGTGAAACCAAGTATTTCAGTTTTGTGTGGTCTGAGTATGTGGTCTTATTTGTTGGTTTGTTGTTTGGTGGTTTTTTTTTTTCTTAAGGTGTACAAACAAAAACATTTTGGGTTTAGATTTAATGTGTTTAAAATTTAATGGAATTCCTTTTTTAATCTAGATTTTGTTTCAGGCCTAGCACACTAGTTCTCTTCCCTGTATGCCAGGACAGAACATACTCTGTTGTAGGAAACTATTTATTTTTGGTCACCATATCTGATTTTTATTTTTCCCTAGGACGCTGGAGGATTAGAGCAGATTATAGTTTTGGAATAATGTCTGACTCCTTGTGCTCCATTTAGTCATAAATAAACCCTTGAAAAATCTGAATGTTGCTATGGTGATGTTAGTAAAAGCCTGGGATATGGAGTAAGTGAGCCGCTTAGAAGCCGAATGTCACTTACAGTAATGAGCATGCTATGGTTAGAACAGAGATGGGTTTACGTGATGCTCTGCAACTTTGGTAGCCCTTGTCAGGTTCTGCAAGTGAGTGAATGCAATTGATACAGATATGTGCTGTTCAGGAACTTTCAGCTACTGACCACTTAACAAGTAGAAATTTGTGTTTTATCTGTTTACTTTCCAGCTTTAAAGCGTTGAACTATTACAGAGAAAAAAGCAAAATCTTCCAGTCTTTGCATCTTGCTTTTCACATGATAATCAGCTTGAATTAAAACAAGAAAAAAATCAGTTTACAGCAACTTTGTTTTAAACTGTGAACACACACTTTTCTTCTGAAAGTGAGGAATATAAAAAGTAAAATTGCATTAAAATATGATCTGTTCTTGTTATTTTTGTTTTTTAGTCTTTATAACCTGGCTTCACTGGAACTTAGAGAAAATTTGCTGACGTATTTACCCGAGTAAGTGGGAAACTATTTGTTTGATTATATTTACATAATTATATTTACATCTTATTCTTTAACTCTGCTAACCTATTAAACTGAATGACAGCTAGAAAACATATTCAGTACCAATTGACAACATGTATGAGATAGATACAGCTTTGTTTTAGCAACACCTAAGTACATTAATTACTTCTCGTTGTATTTGGTTAGTAGCAGGAGCCTGTGGTCTGTGTCAATTGATTTTACTCTACAGAAATATACTGTATAAAATGCAGCAGCACCAAATGCTTCTTACTGCAGGTATTGAACGAGCACATCAGCAGTGGGAGCGGTTGTTTGGGTTATTCTCATGCTGAAATTTTGTAACAGTGAAAGTAGGGTAATAGGATCTCGGAGATGTCTACTCCAGATCTTCATAGCATTTAAATAAGCATTCATGTTCAGGGTTAAGTGACCAAAAGCTTCCAAAACCTGGAGATCAAAGCCTTGGTGACAAAGTAGGCCTACTGATATCTGAAGTCTAACTTCACCCACTGTGATTTTGGGGAAAAAAAGATACCTAGATGCCTCTGTACTGTCTGTATTGTGGCAGCGGAAGTGGTCTTTTGTAAGATTAATCTGGTATATTATATTTTTGGGATCCTTTTTGTCTGCCTTGAAGAAGCCTCTTCATTCTCTAGTGAAGGAGATTTGTTCCTTTACTGTCTGGCTGCATCTTGAAACAGTTTTGGTGTCTCCTATTCTGCTTGTTTAGATAATCTAATAGATACTGTAAAAGATTTAACCTATTTTAATCAGAATCCCTTCCCTGGTCACATTGGGGTTTGTTTTTCCTGTCAGTCTACCCAGTATCTCAATTGCAGCTATTTATAGCTGTGAGCCACAAAGCACTTTCAACGTCACTGGTCAGAAGATACAAATTGCTAGCTAGGTTTTTCCCTGTGGTGTCGGAATGAAGCTATGGCAAATGTTGACAATTTGATTGCTCCTGGAAAATTCTGACTGTCAGTAATGTAGCTGACGAGCCTTGCTGGCATCCATGCTACCACAGCTTTGGTGAAGGTAAGCAAGAGCTCTCTACAAGAGACTGCTTTTGAAGTGGAAGGATGGCCCTCTGTGTCTGTGGTCAGGGAACTTCTTTTATATCCTTGTGGACTTCCCTCTTTTTGCATCCCCACATCCAACCTGAGATACTTCAGAAATGGATAGATCAGGTTGAGAAGATAAATGATGGATTTATTGAGACTTGAGTCACACTGTTACATGTGATCACTATGGAGAATTTTTATCCAGTTGCGTAACTGTAAATTCCCCCTAAAAATAAAACTAACTATACTAAGCTCTGTGGCATTGTCCACTCCAAGGGGCTGATGGTTAAAATAAAGAATTATGATTTGATTGCCTGTACTAAGTTTTAAGTTTCAAGGGCATACAGTTATACTGACAAACCATATTGTTTTTTCAGTAAACTATTACTGCAGATAGTCTACACCCAGTAAAATAACTCTGTCTACAATACATTGTAATTTGAAACAAGAGTTTCAGTAAAATGAACTCATTCAAATACTTGGGGTTTCTGTTGGTTTAGTCTGATGTGGTTTTGTTTTGACTTATCTCTCAGATCACTTGCCCAGCTGCAGCGACTAGAAGAACTTGATTTAGGAAACAATGAACTTTATCATTTGGTAAGAGAACATGCCACTGAAAGTGCATATTTTACTCATCGTTTGCATTACATAGGTTGTAGGATGTCCAAAATTGCAGAAAAAAAATTGTGTGGAGGTTTTATACATAATAGCTGAGTTTTGACAGTCAGTCGGTGCTTCGCATATCTGCTTAGTCTTGTTCAGCACACTATGACTTTAGCCAAAAAAATGTAGCTAATCTCTAATGTCTGCACAGACTTTTTCTAAGGAAGGTAAAAGGAGAAGAAGGGCACAAACTCTTGTCTGCAATTGCAACTGCAGTGAACACATGGGCTTCTGTGGGGAGCGGGACAGACTAAGTGCAGATACAGGCTCAGCTGTTTCCTGGGCTGGAGTAAGAAGGACTCTTTGGGAAAGGGCTGAGGCAAACTGTTGAGGTTTGCGGTGTCTGACGTTGTGGCAGATAGATCTACCAAAAGGCACCTGTCGTCTCCCTTAAGTTGACTCAGTTAAATTAAATGTTGGATTTACAGTAGATGAAGAGTGTTAGTGCATGCCAGGTAAAGTATGGTAGCTTGTTAAGCTATAGTAATTCATTTATATGATGGAGTTCCCAAATGCTTACAGTGAACGCTTCCTGTATTTAATCATGATACCTCTAAAATAATCCTTAGAGTAAGGATTGGTTTACTGAGACCATAATTACAAGGTGGTCTTTTGGTTTTTACTTAAAGCTTTTGTGTTACTTAACATTCTTACTTTTTATGTTATAGCCAGAAACAATTGGTGCACTTTTCAATCTTAAAGACCTCTGGTTGGATGGAAACCAATTAGCTGAAATACCTCAGGTAAAGACGAGCTCTACTGATACTGCTTTGAAGATGCCTTCAAAAGAAAATCTTTTAGTTCATACGTAGAGAGAGATGATCTGAATTCAAATAGTTTTCTCAATTTACTTTGACTGAGTTTGGTTTTGGATGTACAAGTGTTTTCTCTTCATGGGTTCCTCTGTAAAGGATTGTACATGTTATCATATGTCGTCAGACATTTTCTTTTAAATACTTTGACAAAGGGATTGTTTCCTAATAGGTACATTGTTCAGCTTTTAGGATGACACATCCTCTGTTTACAGTCGTGGCCCAATGATCGGGGACACATTCATTGGCTGAGCAGACCTTCACCTTTTATATCTAAATTGCAGTTTTGACAGTTTTGAGGGTGAATAATTTTTTGCAATCATCTTCTATTCAAATAAAATGTTTGGGAGAAGAACAATAGTAGAACTGTGGCCATAAATAGAAATGTTGATTTTTGTAGGCAAACCCCTATCTGACATCAATCATAGGATGAGAGGCATTAGCATTTAAAATGTATAACACTCTAAATTCGCTTTTTTAAGAACTGTGATAACATGTGGGATGGATTCTTTTCCTCCTTTCTTTCCGTTAGAGCCAAGTCAACACCTGTTTTCTATTCTTTTCATGTGCTTTGCTGCTGTTTGCTGTATTGGTCTCATTGTCAACAGTGTAACTGGAACATCAGTTACAGTTTACTGGGCTTTGTTGTTGGCTTTGCATAATAATATTTTAATTAGATGTAGCTAAACACTGATAATCATTCATAAAAGGTCAAGTGTGACTTCAGCAGTTGTTTTTAATGAAGCTGGCCGTTACTATGTGTTCTGTCCGAAAGGTGAACTTGTAGGATAAAAGTTGTCTGTGTGTTTAATGAAAGATCCTGTGGAGAGGCAAACATTTCCAAAATAAAAGGACTGATCTTGTGAGTCAGGATCAAAGCTGTTATTGTATTTCAGGTATCTAAAGGACACTTCTGCCTCACCCATTCTGTTCTCCGAAAGATGAGTTGGATGACTAAAATAAGAATTATTCTACAGCATATATGGGGGTGTCTGTGTATATGGGGAATGGGAGGGTGCTCTAATGGATAAAGGTGTTTCTCTGTCAGGCTTTTAAGCTAATTGGCAGATTACCATTGTAAAAAATTAAGTAATCATTAATAATTGTAGATGATGGCAGTGTAGCTTGGCAATTCAGTTATGCTTGCTAAAACAACATTCCCAATTCCTATTTCTACATCTGTTGTAGTTGGGTGATGTGAAGATATGAAATCCCTAGATGTCATGGCACGTTGCTATATCAGCCAGGAGAAACTAATCCTAATTTGCCTAGGGTTAATTGGGAGGGGCAGACTTTAATTACATGGAGGTTGATAATCTTTAGTTCTGAAAAAACAACTTTGCATTCTTTATGCGAGGAAAACTCCAGTTTTGGCTGGTTCTTTCCTGGGCGTGCGCAGCATACCTTGTCTGACTACTGCAGCCTGTCTTAGAAAAGAAACTGTGACTCAATCACTTGGTTGATTTGTCATATGTAAAAGGTAATTATGTACTCTTTTCTGCACTTAGAGGTCATACAAAGAATGGCCCATTTAGAAGTTGTACAGAGAATTGTTTTGCTTTCTGGAATTTCATTGCAATGGTACATTTTTCAAATTGCTTTGTTACGTGTTTGAGCATGACTTAAATTTTTTTCTTGTATCGCAGGAAGTAGGAAACCTGAAAAACCTGCTTTGTCTGGATGTTTCTGAAAATAAATTGGAATGCCTTCCTGAAGAAATTAGTGGTCTGACTTCTTTAACAGACTTGCTTGTTTCTCAGAATTTACTTCAGGTTTTACCTGATGGCATTGGTAAGTACAAGGTGAATGCTATCACATAGAACCATTCAATTCACTGTAAATTGAAAGTCATTTGTTTTCAAGTCTTTTGAAGTCTTTTTGTGTAGGAGATGAGCTTGGCTCAGCTTTTTTTTTTTTTAATTTTGCTTAGTATGAAATGCGTAGATCTATTAATTTCACGTTTTAATTACCTGCATAATGACTACCTTGTAATCGTTTTTTTGCCTTTCACTTGATACCTAACCAAATAAAATAAAAGTTAATAAATTCTCTCTATCCCTACTGTGTTCACGTCACCATCATAATTCTTTAACATTATCAATTTCTAGCTTGTAACATGCTGTAAGTCACTTGATAAGACTCACTGACAGTATCACTACAAAAAAAAAGACATTCTTTTTAGTGGGGTTGTGTAACTGTCTTCAGCTGGACAATATGATTAATCCTATACGGAACTAAGCGGAAAGCTGTTCCAGCTTCAGCCTATTACTCTTCACCCTTGAGGATCCAAACTACAACCTTCCTGTGTCTGATCCCTTAAAACAGGTTTAATAATTAAGGAATGTTTTCTGAAGCATTACGAGTGCCATTTTTGAGGTAAATATTTTTACCCCTGCAGTACCTATGATGAGGAGTCAGTGAGGCATTGTTTCTCTACTACTCATCAGCTGATTTTTCCAGAGAGTTTCATATTACAAGAGTGTGACTTCTGATTGCTAGGATATTTTTTTATTGTTTAATATTTTTTCAAAAATAAGGTGTAGGGGAGGGAGGGCTTGTGAATATGATTTAACTGGGACTGTGGAAAAGAATGGACAGACCTTCCCCCTCCCTCTATGTGCTGTATGAGCCTAAGAAAGGATTAATGTTTTTCTAGAAGTTAAACTTGGGGGAGTGGAGTGGCTACTATGGGTCCTACAGTGTGTTTGGTAGGGAGTTGTAGCAGCCCTCCCTGATGATCAGAGCTGGCCAGTACAACTGTTGCGTATCAGAAATGGAGCTGTATTTTCTGAAAGACTATAGCTCATGGCAGCCTGAGAGAGGGGAACTTGTCTGTAACACCAGCTGGTGAACAAAAGGAGCTGCTGCTTCTCAAGAATCTTGTTATATGGAGATCCTTTGCTGGGGAAGGGGATTGCAAGCTGCCAGGCCATTTCAGGACAGGCCTAGTTTGCATGTGCATTTTGTAACATTTTCTGGATGTGATTTTGTTATAAGGTCCAAAAAAATTGCTACTTATGTGAATATAGTAGCTTACTTGTGTTTGGAAAATTGAGTAGGGCTACAGTACTTGTGCTTTTGGTGTAATACTGGAACTCATTATGTGAAATTGAGAAAATCTGGTATTGTGGTTGAAGTGAACCTTGCTGACCTCTGGAAGTTCCTGGGAGGAGCTCAGGAGATGACTAATTCCTTGGTAGGATCGATGCATCTGTAGAGGTCTCAAAGCAAGGCTTTCACTGGTGAGTCAGGTCAGTTGTGGCTGTCTCACCAAATCTCTAAAGCCCTTAATAGAAGTGGCACCAGCTCCCCTGGGCAGCCTGTGTCAGTGCTGCACCATGTCTCAGTGAAAAAGCTTCTGATGTCCAGCTAGGACCTCCTACACTTAGATATGTGGCTATTAATGTCTTACCTGGTACTGCAGAGAAGAGTTTGGCTCTGTCATCTCTGTAACGGACCTTCAAGTAATTCTGGGCTGTTCCCAGGTGCCTCCTTGGCTGCTACTTTGCTAGAGTCCACAAAGCCAGGTCCCTCAGCCTCAGCTCATGTGTGCACTGGTAATCTTGATAGCTTTTTGCTGGACCCTCATCAGCATCTCTCTTGAATTGGAGAATCAAGGGGTAGGACAGGACAGGAAACTCAGCATGATTTTTACGAGTGTGGCCTCACTGGTACTAAGTTGATGTGATAACAGTAAATTCTATTGATCTGCTGCCTGTAATTCTCCTCATGTAGTCCAGCCACTATTTATTTCAGGTGAGAGCGCACTACTAATTCATGTTCGTCCTGGTGCCCACCATAAGCCTCAGGTCCTTTCCAGCAGGGCTATCACATATCGGCCTGTACCGGTGCAAAGGGTTATTCTGCCCAGGTGCAGAGCTCTGCACTTCTTCCTGAACCTCAGGTTTCTATTTAGAATCCTATCTTGCCATATATCAGCTATCTTCTCATGATATAGCATCATCAGTGAATTTGATGTGCCAGCCTATTACAGGTATTTTGGGCAGTGTGGGGATGGGCAGAATGGTATCAGCAGCTGACGATATCTCCTGAATACTCTATTTTGAGCTGTGCTTGGGTCAGCTCTGCTTTGCACCAGAAATCATTTTGATACAAAGGAGCGGAATTACAGAAAAGTTTGGGTTGGAATGGACCTTTAAAGGTCTTCTAGTCCAAACCGCCTGCAGTGAGCAGAGATAACTTCAACTAGGTCAGGTTACTCAGAGCCCTGTCCAGCCAGACCTTGAATGTTTCCAGGAATGGGGTATCTACCACTCTCTGCGCAACTTGTACTAGTGTTTCAGCACTCTCGTGGTAAAAAATTTCTCTTAAATATTATTTTGTCCTTCCTGGGGAGAAGTCCTTCGAAGAAATTTGATTTCTATTCTGGAAAATATTCTGGGGTTTTGCATCCAGCTAACCAGGCTCTCTATTAGGACAGAGACATTGATCCTATTTGAGTTTGGACTGTCACTTCAGTGCAAGCCTTTCTTACTACGGCTGAGTAAGCATCAGTGATCTTCTGAACACTTCTTTATGAATGAATATTGTATAATTGAGGAAAAAAGAAATTTTTTTCTCTTGTTTATGGGCCTTTGGGTAGACATGTCCTTCACTTTAACATGGGGTACCATTCAGACTGCAACTTGAATACAATTTAAAATGCTTAAGTATCTAATGAATTTTTATATTGAGTATGAATTCAATGGTATTATAAACATGCAAAAATAGTGCAAGCACCAAGTGAAGCAGCGCTTGAATTTATTTTTTTTTTACCTGGAAAAAAAATAATTTCTAGAGGGTTTCTGAAAGTTTTGCAGCTGAATGATTTTCTGTAATGAAAGCAGGCACCAGAGGATACTAAGCTGAACAAATGTGGTGTTCTTTCTGTCCAGGAAAATTGAGGAGGCTCTCCATTTTGAAGGTCGATCAGAACAAACTTATTCAACTAACAGATTCAATTGGAGACTGTGAAAGCCTTACTGAACTAGTTCTAACAGAAAACCAACTGCAGGTAAGCGTGGTCATGAGTGCTCAAATGGCTGGCAGTAATAACACCTGCTGCTAAGTGCTGAATCCCTTAGCTTGTTAGATTACTCACTGTTATTCCTGTTAAGTAGTGAGTTTCCATTAAATGCATCTCATTTCTAAGATGTTAAATGAATAATGAAGATCAAGTTGTGTGTAGTACCACTCCTCCCTTTCAAAGGCTTGAGCCATTACATATTCAGTCTTGAGTCTTTCATGATCAGTAAGGGCATCAGAACACCTGAGGTGCAGGTGTCATTTACTTGGTTGTGTTTTTAATGTAGAGCTTGTGCTACATTGCATTGTTGCTAGTTTTTGCTGCGCACTGATCTGGATTAGACTCACTGGAACTGAATAGAAACTTTGAACGCTGCAGAGCTGATGTTGTACTTGCTCTGCTGATCTACCCCATAGATCTACCCCATAGCCAAGTATTAAATATGATACGTGGTCAATTAAAATAAAATCTCAGACTTTCTTCCTTTAGGTGTTTCCTTCACAGAATCAAAGAATGGTAAGGATTGGAAGGGACCTCTGGAGATCACATAGTACACTCCACCCCCCAACACTAAAGCAGGCTCACCTAGAGCATGTTGCACAGGAACGCATCCAGGCAGATTTTGAAAGTCTCCAGAGAAGGAGACTCTACAACCTCTCTGGGCAGCTTGTTCCAGTGCTCCGTCACCTTCAAAGTAAAGAAGTTTTTTTTCACATATGTTGAGGTGTTCCAGTTTGTGTCCATTGCCCCTTGTCCTATTGCTGGGCACCACTGAAGAGAGTTTGGCCTCATCCTCTTGACGCTTGCTCTTTAGATATTGATAAGCATTGATGAGATCTCCTCTCAGTCTTCTCTTCTCTAGGCTAAACAGCCCCAGGTCTCTCAGCCTTTCCTCGTAAGAGAGATGTTATAGTTCTTTAATGATCCTTATAGCCCTCCATTGGGCTCTCTCCAGTAGTTCCCTGTCCCTCTTGAAATGGGGAGCCCAGAACTGGACACAGTACTCCAGATGTAGGCTCAACAGGGTAGAGTAGAGGAGGAGAGAATCTCCCTCGGCCTGCTGGACACACTCTTAATGCACCCTGGGATACCATTGGCCTTGGCCACAAGAGCACACTGCTGGCTCATGGTTAACTTGTTGTCCACCAGGATTCCCAAGTTCTTCTCTTCGGAGCTGCTTTCCAGCAGGTCAACCCCTAACCTATTACCGTTAGTCCTTTCCAAGTGTAGGACTCTACACTTGCCCTTGTTGAACTTCTCCTCTGCCCAACTCTCCAACCTGTCCAGGTGTCACTGAATGGCAGCACAGCTTTCTGGTCTGTCAGCCACTCCTTCCAGCTTTGTATCATCAGCAAACTTACTGAGAGTACACTCCATCCCTTCATCCAGGTCATTGATGAATATGTTGCAAAAGACTGAGCCCAGTACCGACCCCTGGGTAATACCGCCAGCTACAGACATCCAGCTAGACTCTGTGCTGCTGATCACAACCCTCTGAGCTTTATTGTTCAGCCAGTTAGTAGCTTGCCTCTCAATTAACTATTTAGGGAGCCTGAAATTAGCCAATATGGACAAGGGGAGACCTTATTAGTGCCTATGAGTATCTAAAGGGTGGGTGCAAGGATGATGAAGCCAGACTCTCTTCAGTCGTACCCTGTGACAGGACAAGGGGCAATGGGCACAAGCTGGAACATAGGAAATTCCATTTAAATATGAGAAAAAACTTTACCATGAGGATAACAAATTACTGGAACAGGCTACCCAGGGAGATTGTGAATTCCCCTTCTCTGGAGACATTCAAAACCCACCTGGATGCAGTCCTGAGTAATGTACTGTAGGCCATCCTGCTTTAGCAAGGGAGTTGGACTATATGGTCTTTAGAGATCCCTTCCAACTCTGACAGTTCTGTGATTCTGTGACATTCTGCACATATGCTTCTGTACATAGCTGTTGTGCATCTATCATCTTAGTGCAGAGGTGACTTGTGAGTGAATTTCTATTAGAAACTGGACATCTCTTCTGCAAGATAAAATCTTGGATGTCTTTTGCAAGGCCCGTTAGTAATGAGGGCTAACTACACTCCAGTTTTGAAAATGGATTAGTCTTAGTTCCTTTTTAAAGTAAGATATGTTTTCTTCAGACGCCGTGGATTGACAAATTCTGTTTGTGTATTACTTTTTGTTGACACAGTCATTGCCGAAAAGCATTGGAAAACTCAAGAAGCTGAACAATTTGAATGCCGATAGAAACAAATTAACATCTTTGCCCAAAGAGGTAAGTTTTGTGCAATTAAGTCTCATATGTGATTATACAAACTGAAAGCTCTTGATTTCAAATGCCTACTGGAAGTAGCAGTCAGCTTCCCTTTGCTGGGTGTTCTTTGCAAACCTATCACAGCCAGAAACAAGTCCATTAGATCTCAACAGCATAAATCTGAACAGCAGCTGTGGTGATTTGATGGTTTGGAAGTGCAAAATGTCTTTGCAGTTGAGCAAGAAGGCTTGGATCCAACTGGCTTGTAACTGGGAATTCCCAGTGTGGGTGTCAGGTCCAGAGAAATCTGGTAGAGTGAGTGCGTTTAAACATCAATATACCTCTTCTGCATGTAGTGTGAGAATACTGAGTTTTCCTCACCCAATTCACTCTTGTGAGCCATAGCAAAGGGAAGGTTTCATATTCTGAAAAATGACGCAGAGACTGACAGTCTTTGGTTTTAAAGATCTCAGGGACTACTTTTGCCTTTAATTATGAAAACGTGATATGACCAAGATCACTGATACCTCAGATCTCAGAGCTATAATCACTAGGACTTCTTGTCTACTGTAACAGTATATGGACTGAAATGAGGCTAGAATTTCTGTTGTGAAACTAAATATAGTGAAAGCCTTGCAAGTTTAATTCAGCAGTACATTCTGGAAAGAGATCTTGAGAGGTAGTGTGCTGTGATTGAAGCACAGAACTGCAAGTTGGTTCTGTTTGCACTACTGTTCCTCTGTAATTTTTGTCCAAGTAGTTTTCCCCCTTATTTTTCCTATCTGTTTCTAACATGTGGCTCTGAGATTGTAGCTTTTGTTCACCACTTTGAGTCACTTCAGGAGCAGAAGGCGTACGTACTCAGGTGGCAACTGGTGGATGGGAACTGGGAGAAGTGTCAGCTCTGGCTAGTGAGCACACGCTTCTGTTCAGGCTTTTGCATACAGTGTTAGATAAATTTAGTGAGAGATGAATCCCTTTGTGTTCTAGCCGGTCATCAGAGACTAGAGGGGTTAGGAGCAGCTGGACTTATTTCTTTATAGATATGTCAATTTAATGTTTGTGGCTATAGGTCTGACACTAGATGCGCGAACAGCCCATTTGCTGTGGGTCCGGTTGCCTTCCCAAGAAGCAGTCGGATGCACGAACAGTATGGTTTATTTACACTTGCAACGTATACAGATTGTTTAAGATTGTGGTGATAAATACACTAAACTGGAGAAACATTATATAGCTCCAAAACACATAATTGGAATTTCCCAGGGAAAACTACTCTGCATAACCGAGGCCACAAATTTACCAAAAAACATCCCTTCTGGGGAGGGAGAGCAGAACAAACCCATCAATCTGTCCCTACAACTTAGTGTTGAATACTTGTCCCACAAATTAAGTCTGAAATATGGATGGTACTTATACTTTGTTCACTACTATTGTGCAGAGTGTGGGGGTGGGACTGTGGTCAAGCCATTGTTCCTGGTGCTCAGCATTTAGCAGTGGCACAAAACATTTATGACTTCCTTGGCAGCTGCTGCAAGAAGCAGATAACTGCTGTGATATGCGTGAGAGTGGGATTAGCAGCCTTCACTGCATTCCCCACTCCTCCTTGGTGCCATGAGAACACAGACCACCGGATCTTCACCCAGCCTCCATGTCTGTCCTGGTCACCAGATGTTTATCAGCAGTGTTGAGCTTGACAGTTTAAATTGTTTTGTGCTTCCAGCAAACAGCATGGGAAAAGAGCCAGGGAAGAAGATAGGTGGGAGTCCAACACAGGCCCACTTACTGATGGAGCTTGGACAGCTCAAGATGGAGATTTGAGGAGGAAGCAGAGTGGCTGGGAACTGGGAGATGGGGAAGAACTGATGGTTTGAAGAAGAAGGACCAGGCAGGGACAGAGGATATTGCTATGGCACTGGCAGCAACAGTTAGAATGGCCCGGTTCTAAGCTGTCACAGGTTGGTCACCTAATTGGGTCTTCACGATAACTCTTACACTTACAAGGCAGTCTGTAAAGGAGCAGTATGTTTGACAGGGATGTGGGGGGAAAGTGAGGGAGCTTCTGACAGCTATCAGTTTCAATAACCCTACTTGCTGTGTGTTGCTTGAAAGGTCTCCTCAGATAGTATAGTAAAGACTGGGGTCTCGAACTTTTGCACATCAATTGGTATTAGTACTTGCACACTAGTTCCCCCTTCTCAGAAGAAGTCAGATGCAGAAGTAGAGTGTATACTGTATCTTCCTTTCTTTTTCCTTCCACTCTTTTCTTTCCCACTTTCTCTCATTCTTTCTCTGCCTTACAGAGTGCTGGAACAGCCGTGCATTTGTGGTCTTCATCCTTGGGACCAACCTTTACTGGTTTCTGTTGGAAAGGGACAAAGACATAGTCTGGTAACACATGCACAGAAAAAAATGAGACTCTGCTAGGGAGAAGAGTGCATGTAACAAGTATCATATCTACTTCTAGTGTCTCTGTCCTTCCCTCCAGAATTTTTTCCTGTATCTAAGAGAGCTATTATAGATATGATGGCAGAAATTATGTGCCTTCTCTAATATAACCAGGTGAGATAATCTATGAGTTCTAGCGTTTTTGTGGTGGTATGGGGTTTTGGTGGTTTGGGCATTGTTTGAGGTTGTTGAGTTTGTGGTTTTCAGTTTAGGGTTTTTTTTGTTAGTGTTTGACTAGGATTGGATTTTGGGTCAGCCTGTCAAAACCATTATATTGCCAGATTGTTTCAATGCACACTTGTAAAACCAGTCCCTACTTCTGGTGCCAGATTTCTTGACTTGAGATTATTGAGGAACTTGTATGCAAGTACTCCTGCAAAGTTTCCTGCTTCAAAGGTTCTGTATCTGGTGCCAATATGTAAGGTAAAATGTGAGACACTGAATGTCTGACCAAGACTTGAGTCACTGACAGATTTCATCTTCAATATCTCATCTTGCAGCTCTATCCCTCTCTCACAGAACGGAGTGGCAAAACAAACTTCAGCAAGAACTGAGAATGTCTAAACCTGTTCAGAGTTACAAATGTTTTTCCCTTCAACTTGAAAGACTTGCCTGGTGACTCTTTGGTACTGAAATCCCACCCTGGCACTGGAACACTAGTGAAACTAGTGTGTTGATTTTGGCACTTGCATAAATAACCTCCTTGGAATGTTTTCCAGTTTGTGTGCTTTTGTTAATGAGTCTCTATAACCTGCAGAGATCTGGGTAATGTGTCCTTCCTGGCTCTGAGGCATATTGTGAGCGTTATTACTACAGTAGGTAAAGCTGCAGGATTTTTTTGACAGTAACTACTTTTTATATTTTTCTTATTTTATTTTTTAAAAAGGTGGGGCTGCTCTCTTGTTTTCTGTTCTTAACCTCCACGGCTCCTTCCCTACCTGCATTTGTATAAGAGTCTGTGTTTGTGTGTCTTGAAGGGGAAAAAGGCACTAAGGAAAAACGCAGGAAAACTTGTCTTGCATCAGAGGGCAGAGAAGCTCTTGCTGTGCTCCTCCCATACTATTCATCAGTGGTGCAGGGGATGTTGAAGCGAGTTTGCTGAAGATTTTCCTAGCCAATTTAAAGTTAATAACTGAATAGTACATAATAATAGTGAATGGAGCGGTTTACTTCACCTCTAAATGTATTCTATGCTTGCAATTAAAGAATTAATCTATTTTATTTATCTGGGGCCAAGGAAAATTCTGACTTTATTTGAGCTCAAACAAAATTTTGATTATGATACTGTAAAAAAGATTTTACGACACAATAGGACCTGTGTTTGGATTCCCAGTACATCTATCAGAGTTGTATAAATCTAGTGAGAATTCTTGATTTTAACAACTGTATTGAAAGTTGAGTAAAAAAAGATGTGTCACTGGACTGTAGCTATTCACATGCTAAAGAATAATCATAGTAGTATTTGTCATATTATCATATTCTTTTTGTATTGCTTATACCTGTATAACAGATGCTAAGTGGTAAAGGACTGCAGGATTGATTCATAGCTTTTCAGCAATCAACAGATGCTGAGATCAAAAGATGTTATTCAAGTAATATAACTTGAAAGTCTTCTAAGGTTCCAACCTTTAATTTGTGTTTTGGCTTGAGAGCACCAACAATATAAGGATATGCCATTGTAATCAGTGACATTTGGTCTGTGCTGATGTATGACTGTAACCGACAACTGGGCTTGAGAGGGAGCAAATGAGAGTTTGAGGGAGGGATCTAAATGGGAAGAGAGGTACGAATCCGCACACACTTCTTGGGTTTACTTCCAGAAGGCTGCAGAGGTGCCATCAGCAAGAAAAATCAAATAGCAGCCACCAGGTTCTTGTAACACAGTGGCACAGCAGAGTGATCAAAAATATACAACTGATGCAGATGTCAAAACAATAGATGGTCTGCAGTGCAGAAGATAAGTCATCAGAAACATCATCAGGGAAGTAGTGTTATAGGACTTGCAGTTTTGGAGGACTGTTTAAGATGGACTGGCAGTGTGTATATGGGTACCAAAAAAGCAAGAGGCTGAAGTGGTGAATGCTGGTCATGATCACAACATAGATGGGAGATTTAGCAGCCAGAGTTTTATATGTATACCCAAGTCTCTATGTATACCCAAGTCTTATTGCTACTCCAGAATGGGGAAGCTCTTAGAACGATGAGCCTTAGACTGAGATAAAAGAACAGAGGGAAGAAAAATCCTTCACAGGGGCAGAGTTTTGTGTGGAACTCAGAGGGATTCTAGTGACGCTTATCCTCCGAAGCAAGTCCACTTGAATATAAATAAGCAGTTTTATTCACACTTTACAATACTGTAAAATCCGTGATCTCAAAATTAGCACTTCATACATCATTTTCTGCCAAAATGTGTGGGTTTCATTTTTGTGGTTTTGTTTTTTATCTAGGCTGACTATTCTTTGGAGGTGGTGTGATGAGACAAGTGAACAACTCTTAAGTTGCTAGAATGAAATAAATTGGGAGTATGCCTTAGACATGCACAACTCTGAGACCTTTTCCCGATGACTAGCTTACTACAGAAGAGTTTGAGGACTTCTTTAAGCCTTCAGTCTTTGGAACAGTTACTCGTGTGCCTAGAATTAAGCACATGCTTGTTTCCATTAATTGAAGTCTGTGCTGGAAATGGACTGTGTGCTTAACTGTTAAATGGGCTTGTGGTCTCAACTGTGTACTTGGTGCCTATGCAATGGTTTGGCAAAGTCTGTTGTAAGCATGTGATCAAACCCTTGGAAAGCATGGCTCTTTGTCAGTTAATGACTCTCAGCCAAAGCAGTGACTGGTACTGTATTACTTCATGGTGGTCACAACTATCTTTTCCTTTCAGCATGCCATGTGCACTTTGGCTCAGCAGTACTGCTTCATGTTTAGGTTTTCAAATGTTGGATCTGATGTCTTTCTGTACTGCTGGATGGGTGCTGTCTTTTCTCAAAATGACAGAGATTTTAGGGTTTTTCTAACTGTTAGCTTGTCTTTTTTCTCTGTGATGCTTCACCTAAGGCTGCCTGTTAGATGCTGCCTCCATTTTCTAAAAACAGTTTCGTAAAAAATAGTGCCGTACCTATTATCTTCCCCCAATACTCTACTAAAAAGAAGGTCTTCACTACCTCTGAATGAAACAAAATCTTTGAACAATTGCTTGTTGACTAATAGAGCAAAGTTAAAGTAACTGAAGTTAAAATGACTTAGGAGTTCTAACCCTCTTTGGCAGTAGAAGAATGTATGTTCTGTTTCCATTTGTTGGCATGCTCTTGTCCGGTATGGATAAAGAAAAATAAATTGAACATCTCTTGTATTTTCTTAATTGTTAGCCGCTTGGAAAATTATGGGTCAGGTAAATTGATAACCCTGTAAGTATTATTGAGTCCATGGTTCTGTTGTTACCTTTCATTAAACTGCTTTAAATGCATGATGACTCAGGCTGGCCCGTACCACTGCTGCATTTTTCCATTGTCAAAAGTATAGAGGTTTTGGTCTCATCAGGGCTGCATGGCTTTAATTTTTTTTTTTTTTTTGGCTATACTATTTGGATCTCCATGCTCCAAGACTGAATAACGCAAACTTCATTCATGAAAAAGCAAAAACTTTGTGTACAGTTAGGGCATCAGTTGCCAGCTCATCAACATTCACTAGTTCTATCTCTTGCTTTTCACAGCTCCTCATGGTAGATAACACTAATTAGACACTTAGTGTGTGTATATATATGTATATTATTTTTTTTCCTGATTTACACTGTATTCTGTGAATGCATCTAGACACATTGTTTAAGAATCTGTACATGTTTGGAAGTGAATAGCAGAATTATTGCACTAAGAAATGTTTGCTCACTATTTGAGCACTGGTTTCTAAGGGCTTTGATTCACGAGCTAAAATGACTGGACAGGTTGCTGCTCTGAACTTGCATACAGGGCTGGGAAAGCTGATACTTTTGTGAAATTACTTGCATCTTAGAGTGCAGTGATTTAAGGGAAACCATCCCAGTTTTTGTCTTGCCAAGAGAATGTTGTGCTGCAACTTTGCACTGTAAATAGCTTGTGAATCAGAAGCCTTGAGCAGCTGATCGCTGCTTTCTTCCATTAAAGCGTTTTTGTTATACAGAGGAAGGTGAGTGGGGTACAAATGCTCCATTTGTTTGTTTTGTTTTCTAAGTCACAGTTGCATCCTTTTGAAAAATGACTTTTTCCTTGGCAAATAGCATAGGTTAAATTGACATGACTTCGACCAGTGGAAAAGCTTTTGTGGTATGTGTCTATAATCTCAAACTTGAGTTTGGACTGAACTGTGAATTTTTCAAAGACAGAATTGGCAGTTAACTAGAACACATAAATAATTTCAGCTCAGATGTGGAGACTCCTGACGGTGATGTAGTGATACGTTGGCTGTATTGGGACAGAAGAACATTTTTACGTGTGTGTGACACTGCAAGTCCTCTAATTTTCGAACTAAGACCTTGCAGTAGGTTTGCTGTCTATAGTTAGGTTCTAAATACACTTAACTTGAAGGCTGCAAAAAACTTTGGGAATTTTTGCCTCTAATACTTGAAGTAAGAGAAGGAGCTTTTTTTTTTTTCCCGCTTCTCATGGTGAGTTTTGGAACTGACAAAGAAACAGTGTTTTTTGAAGCTCTGTATGATAAGCAAACAAAGGTAAGTTTCCTTTGTGAATAGGAACAAAGAGTTGCTTAAAGCAGCTTTCAGGTTGCTAAAACTAGTAATCTCCTTGTTTATAGGAGCAGTAATTGCCATCTGGAACAAAAAGGTGGAATGTGGTTTTTGTTGCTTTTTTTTTTTTTAAATCATATGTAGAGGGTTTAATTTTCTGAAAACATGTACCTTTGATGCAAAATACAAATATTTTAAGGATAAAACTGAAAAATCTCATCTTTTGCACTCAGGAATTAGCTTGGGAATGCAGATGCTTACCCTGTGGATAAATTGGTAGAGATAGAGAATATTAGATTAAATTGGCCAGTTCAGCATGGGAATCATGTTAAAATTGGACTCTTCTAATAAAACAGGGCATCAAAGATGTTTACTCATAAGGTCTACTTTTTGTGAACTCTTCCTTACTCATTGCGGACTCAGTAAATCTTGCGAGTTGATGGGTGAATTGAATGTTTTGCCTTGCCTAAAGCTACATTGCACTTGCTTGGATGTAAAGTTACCATGAGGAAAGAAAGAATTAGTATATATAATAGCTAGAAAAAGTTGAAATTTGAAGCTAGGTGTTTTTTCTGTGGGGGTTGTCTAAAAATGGCATCTTTGTGGTTACTGATCTCTTCTTGTCATGGAAGTCTCTCAAAGGTACCTGTTTGTAAAAATACATGTTATTTGCAGATAGAAATGTTCAAGACTTAAATTTTAAGCTGAAACTTGTTTGCATCTGTACCTCTGGGTGAAGTACAGCTGTACAGCAACAAAACCAGACTTTTTTTTTTTTTTTTCTTNAAACCAGTTTTTTTTTTTTTTTTTTTTCTTCTTCTCTCTAATATAGATTGGAGGATGCTGCAGTCTTAATGTTTTTTCTGTACGTGACAACAGATTATCTCGAATCCCCTCTGAAATTTCACAAGCCTCTGAACTTCATGTCCTAGATGTTGCTGGAAACAGGTAAGAGATTTTTGTATTGTCACATTCGTTTTCTCAATTGATTTAATTCTTTCTACCAACAGAAGATACTGCATTCAAAAACGAAGTAGCATAAAAGCTATTATTACTTTTGTGTTAGCCTTACTGTTGAAATTGTCAAAATAGTCTTCCCTCTTGGCCCAAAGTAGCATAACTTTTGTGTTGTCATGAATACGTTTTCTGGATAGCTTTGAGCCTGAGGAAAAAAGTGGATTCAAAAAAACAAACCATAGCAAACTCTGGATTTGTATATTTCTGAATTTAAACTGAGAATCTGGGCTATTTGGTAGAGCTTCCACTGAAACTACCAGCCCTTATGTCAAGTAAAACTAATATTGAATGTTTTATCTTAGAGATACAGTGGAAGTAACAAATAACACCACTTTGACCTTGCAGCTTCTCATGAATCCTAGTTGATATGCTTCAGACGTCAGGATGCAAAAAGGAGTGGATTGAAACATAAACCAGCAAATTAGTTCAGTTGCTTAGTAGAAAGTTAAATGGAGGGTGAAAAAAAACCAAATAAAACAAAGGAAATGACATCTCATATAATTGACTCATAGACGCTTAAATATTTCTGTTCTGGCAGTTGTGTGTACATAAGGCTCCAGAGCAGAAGCAACTGACTCCTTTCCAGGGCATTTTACTGCCCTAGAAAAAACTCAG
Source organism: Baryphthengus martii (assembly GCA_013396935.1). Taxonomy (NCBI): domain Eukaryota; kingdom Metazoa; phylum Chordata; class Aves; order Coraciiformes; family Momotidae; genus Baryphthengus; species Baryphthengus martii. Next base: position 139,923 of record VWZK01019157.1, on the reverse strand, counting down.
CATTGTTTTATCTGTTACTCACAGCTACAGCAAATTATTGGATAAAGTTAAGCTGCAGATTCTTTTTCAAAGAATGAAGTAGTTGGAGTTGAACACAACTGCAATGCCTTCTATTAAAGCCATTAATCTCATTTGTGTTTATTCCAGCTCATGGATATATACTTAAGAGTTGACTTAATGACCATCTATTAAATCTTCTAGAGATTGCCCTGACTTTTCTACTTTTCTGTTTCGAACTAGGCTCACGTATCTTCCCCTCTCACTGACTACCTTAAAGCTGAAGGCTTTGTGGTTGTCTGATAACCAGTCCCAACCTTTGCTGACGTTTCAGACTGACACAGACCCTGAAACAGGGGAAAAGATTTTAACATGTGTATTGCTTCCTCAAATGCCTTCTGAGCCTGGTTGCCAAGGTAAGTGCCTGGAGTAATTTTTTTGTTCCTTGTAGAAGTACTACTTTGTTTACTGTGTTGTCTATTCCATAAAGGTTTGTAAAACATACATAAGCTCTAATGAGCTCTAATGAACCAAGTTCTGGTTGAATTTTCACTTTTTTTTTCTTCTTGAATTGTACTAGTTTTCAAAAAACTTGAAAAACATGGCTGTGAGTGTTATCAAAAATATAATGACAGCAACTGCAGTAAATAAAGTACAGACCAGGAAGAAGACTTAATCATTTTTCTGAGACTTGCTAGTGGGCCAAATAGTGGTGGTGTCCATATTTGTGTACATTGATTGTACACCTAAGGACATATATATGCAGTGAAAATTGGTGACTTTCCAACTACAGTCTCTTTTACCAGAAAAAACAATTGCGTAGTTAGTAACAAGCAGTAAGCATTTTACTTTTTAGCAAGCTGATTTTCTTTCAAGCCAAGATGTTATACAGTACTTCATTATATTCTTCAACAAGTGCAGAATTGCAGTATAAGTTAGAAGGCTTGGAATTAAGATTGTTAGATTTTTATGCCTGGTAATAGTATAAGGATGAGGTCAGTAAAAGCAATGATCCTATGTGAAGGAATGCCCTTTAGGGAACTGGGTTATGTCAGATGTCAGGCAGAAATGATCCAGAAGAAAAGCATGCATAGTGACAAGTATATTAAATTGTATAATCAGTACTCTAAACCTGCCACAAGTCTGAAACAGTCCAAATACAGAAATTTCTCATTACACACAGTAGATGGTTTCTGTATACTGGATAACAAAAAAAGTAATGCAAGTTCTGTTTTCTATCAAAAAAAAGAGAAATAGCCAAATGTAAATCTCAGAAGAATGATTGGTTGGATATTGCAGTTATTAACAGTATAACATGATGATGTTTTAGACTTGCTGTGAATCTTTAGTTATGTTTTTCTGTTCTAACAGATAATCTACCACGATGTGGTGCACTGGAGAGTTTGGTAAATGAAATGTCAGATGAAACATGGAATGAGCGGGCAGTGAATAGAGTCAGTGCAATTCGCTTCTTAGAAGATGAAAAAGATGAAGAGGATAATGAAATGGTATGTTTTCCAAGCCTTTGGATACCTGCAGACACTGTGACTTGAATGCAAAAATGTAAAGAGTATCTGAGCTCTCTTGCTGTAAATATTTCAGCTGTGACTGCATGCTTTTTTGCACAGTTTGTAGCAGAAACTGTTTGTGGTGACTGACGAAGCTTTTCATATTCACTTAAAATTCCTTTTATTTTGTTTTTCTGCTTTCAATGTAACTTTTATGTTCTCATGCAGGACAGTCTTTCCTTTGCTTTGTTTTCCTGTGTCTACTCAAGATGTTTTCTTTCCGGAAACAAGATAGGATCTTTCTCTGCATCTGTGAAGCTTTGCTGCCTGAAAGTATATAGTGTCTAATTTGGGATTCCAGCACTGGCATATGTCTCCATTAAGTTTGCCATTGTTTGTCTCTATTTTCTATTTCAAATCTCTTCCTTTCTCTCTTTTTATTTCTTCTTTCTCTTCCTGCACCATTTGCATTGAAACAACCATAGTGTCCATAAACAGCAAGAAGGGGTTGCTCATTAGTTTCCCACTCGAACAAAGGATGTGGGAACATCTGTCACTGTACTTATAAGACCTCTCCATTAAGTTGGGCTCTGCATGTCCTGAAAATCAAAATGCAACATGATCTTTAGCTTTACTAATTTTCATTAACAACTAAAACTCTAAAGATTAAGACTACTTCAAATCAGATTTTCGGCATGTTTTTCTGATGCTCTTAAAACTTGCTTGTGGTCCTTATTAGAGCTCAGCTTGAGATACATCAGGATGCTGTCTGGACTGTAGCACACTAGAAACATGGTCTTGTTTTTAAAAAGTGACCATAAAGGATTTAAATTTTCCAGTAAGGTGGTCACTTAATCCAAAGCAGCAGGAACTAATGTCTCTGACAAGCATGGTTTGTAGACTGACAGATAAGGGAGTTCAGAGTGATGCTTCTCAACAACTGTGCCAAGCCAAAAATGTCTGTACAATAAAGAGAGCTCAAGTGTTAAAGATAAGTGCTTTCAAATCATGATATTACAGCTTGACCTGAGGCAAGAACCTTCTTAGGGGAAGAAGTTGTTTGGGATCCTACTGGGAAGGAGTAAAGGTGGATTTCCAAAGCATTCTTGACCAGTTCACCCACATATGAGTGATCAGTTGTGCTGTAATCTGCACAGTTTACATGTATACCACTGAAAAATAATTGCGTGTATATATGTATTGTACATATTTGTGCAATTTTCCTTGGTGTTTTGTTGGTCTCTAATCTGGATTCTAACTGGGGTTTTCATAAATTTTGTTTTCCTTGTAAAGGTTTCAGCACAATGCTGTTACACACTCGTGTCTAAGATGGGAGAGAAATACTCCCTCTTCTTCCTTTCAAGATATTTGTTCTCAATTGATAAGAGACCCAAACTGTGTGGTGGGGCTGGAAGCCGTGCAGAGCTCCACACAAACATGTGTTTGACACTGTAAAGAGATCTCATGGGATTCTTTCAAAACCAGCTGAATGTTTTTGTTTGAAACATGATCTTAAATCACTTGGATGTTTTTTTGGGGAAAACAAAATAATTCCAACTGTATTTATGAAAGAATCTTCACTTCATAACTTGTAATTGTACTTCATTTGACTGGCTTTCAGATTAGTAGGTCACCCGAGGAAAAAATTTGCTCCTAGATACCTTCTTAAACCCTCTTTCACTGTCTTCATAAATAGGCAGCTATGAAAATAATGTTCAACATAGAGATTGTAGTTTGGAAAGGAAAAGGGGCAGGGGAAGGAATAAAATTGATACCTAATATTTGGTATGTGAATGCTAAAGCCTTGAGAGTGTGTATTGTTTTTTGAAGAGACAAAGGCAAAACCACTTATTGCACTGTTTATTTTTAGAGAACACTTCTAAGGCGAGCCACTCCACACCCTGGAGAATTAAAGAACATGAAAAAGACAGTGGAGAATTTACGGAATGATATGAATGCTGCTAAAGGACTGGATTCAAACAAAAACGAGGTCAATAATGCCATTGACAGAGTGACCACTTCTGTATAGAGTTTCATCTCCAGGTTTTACCTCCTGTGTCTTCCCCTGCTGTTGAAATGTTCCTGTCGTCTTCTGGGACTTCACTGAGCCCCTTTTTGTTTTTAACCAGAACCTGATTCATCATCTCCATATATGTGAAAAGTGCTGCCCACTGGAAGAAAGTGCCTTATTTCATCCAGGCAGTGAACTAGTAATTTCCAAATCAATATTGTAATTTTAATAGTGCTAGGCTTTTTTAAGTATAATACACTACTGTATGCAGAATACAATATTTTTGTCTTAAATACAGGGGAAATAATGCTTTTCTTTTCCAGAGTGCTGGGATATCTTTTTCCCAGTGGCTGGATGTGCTGGTGAGAAATATAATTTTGTGGAAAATTGATACACTTTTTTTATTTTTTTTGGCAGCTCAGATGGTGTAAATTTTAAATTTTTGTATAGGACTTTCATAACAAAATGATGTTTTTCATTTTTAAGAGAAAATTTATCTTGAGCGGTACATATTTTAGTATTTGTGGAAGAGAACACGTTTCACGGACACCTGTATTCATTCATTTGGACCACCCGTTGTGCCTTATTGTGTCTCGTATGTCGTATTAGTCTTAAATATAGCAGTTCTTGAGGGAGGTGAATAGATTTAAATTTGGTCTCCTGGTTTAGATATGTTTTTCTTTTTGGGCAGTAATTTGTTGGGATTTTTACAGCAGAGAACTTATGTTTATATCGTGCGATTTTAGGTCGTGAAGCACAAATGTATTTTTGTTGTAAACAGAATTAAGATTAAAATGACCAAACTGCTATTGTTTATTACATGATGCACTCACACTTTAACTTACTTGTAATGAAACGTCTTGGTTTGGATGCCGTGTTGCATTGCAGTCACTAGAAATTCATGCTTCTCTTGGTTTTTTTGAATGTGCCATCTGTAAAATAACTTGGAAAACAGCATGATAGACTTTCAGAAGCACAGTATGAAACTAGTTTTATGTATTACACAAGAAAGCATGGTTCTTTAAAGTGCTTTGGTGGTTTTATATAGATATATAAAACCGTAATAAAAAAAAATCTTTAAAAGCTTCAGTAGATTTCTTGCATCGTTAAAATAGCATTTAAAGTAAGTATGAATTTACTGGAATTTACTATCATTGTTACTGTGTTGCACTTCCAGTGGTCCAATGATGATTTCAAGGTCTTAATAAATCTGTGGGTTCTGGTTTGTTTATAAAGGTAAGTATTAACTGAGTTGATTCAGTAAATAACAATTTTGCAAAAGGCCAATAAAGATTGATTTTGGTTTCTCTGGATTGTGTGTGTGCCACAAACTAATGAAGACCACTAACTTGTTCAGTGCAGGTACTTGAGCAGTGTGAGTTCAGAGCAAAGCTTTGACATATTCAGCATGAGCTAATGTAGTGAACCTGAATTTCAACGAAATGAAAGACCTCACACCTCATGTATGGCTAAGCATATCCCAAGTGAGGCAATGGGTGCAAACTTGAGCATAGAAGGTTCTGTGTAAACACAAGGAAACACTTTTTCACAGTGAGAGTGACAGAGCACCGGAAGAGGCTGCCCAGAGAGGTTGTGGAGTCTCCTTCTCTGGAGACATTCAAAACCCACCTGGACGCGTTCCTGTGTGACCTACTCTAGGTGATCTTGCTCTGGCAGTGGGGTTGGACTAGATGGTCTTTGGAGGTCCCTTCCAGCCCCTAACATTCTGTGATTCTGTGATTCATCTGCTGAAAATTTCTTACAGTAAGTGCTGATTGTATGAGGGTTTTTAGGGGAAGATGGGAAAGGAGATCAGGGAAGTGATAATAACGTCTGTGTATTTGATAATTTTGGTAATTTAACTCTTTTGATGTGAAGCTTCTACAGAAGGCACTACTTTCTTTTTGGTATTGAACCAAGTAGATATTGCAAACTATCTGCAAATATTCAAATCTAACCTGGCAAAATACGTTCATTTTTATGATTTCTTTTCATTCTAGAGATTCCTCATCTCAGAATTTCCTCATTTAAACTTCAAGCTTCTCTTTGCAGAAGCTGCAGCATGTTGATAGGTGTTAGATTAGTTCATGGGTAGCACAGTTGCATTCATCCTAAGGCAGAGTTCTACCGCTGTTTCTTGGTAAGCTGCTATTAAAATAAAACTAGGAGAATGAAGTTGGTACAATTGGCTCCAACCTTGGGCAGTTTTCTTTTTAAGGTACTTTCTGAGATTGACACAACAAAAGTTTAATAATGTAGGAAACTGTGTATCCAGAGTCCAAGTAAACCTCGGCAAACCAATCTGAGATGAAAATGGGCTTCTAAAAAAGGCAGACCAAACAAAGCCAAAGGCAGCAAGAACTCTGTGCTCTATGATGACAGTTTTTCATTTGGAGGCTGTGGTTTGTTTTGTTTTCAGAGTCTGATCTCTTGAATGGTCCACATGCATGCATTTCATAAAGTGGTTTGGGTACACTTGTCCTTCCAGCAGTGTCAATAAGGTTCCAGACAGTTTTAACTGTATTTTAAAACCAGAAAAAGCTGATTATGTTTATTATGCTGAAGCAGTGTTTGTCCTTGAAAGCATGAGCCCTCCCTTCCCACTCTATTTGGCTGTTTTCTCTTGCTGACGCTTTGAGAAGCCTGAGCAGTGAATGTGTTTTTGTAAACATAACTTTTGGGTTTTGTTTTTTTCTCTTGACATTTTTTTTTCTACTTTTTCAATTGCTTTGTAATTCTTTTGAGGGGCAGTGTCTAATGCAAGGAAAGAAACACTACAAAATTTACACTATGCTTTATTAGCTGAACAGGTAACCAGGGAAAAGAATTTCACCATAATAGCGTAGTGGATTTAACATTAACCTGTCAGTTACTGCATGTGATTTCTCTTCACTGAAACTCACAATTCCATAGTCTTTCCAGAGTGACAGGACTGGGGGGAATAAAAGAGCATTCTTTTGCTGCCGTTGTTACTGTAGTTAGTGTAGCAACAGATTTTTCCATCCCCCGTGTGTTGCTCCAGGCTTTTTCCACAGCTTCCACGTAATTTATGTGTCAAGATTATTTTTCTGGCTCACATGCCATATTTTTAATATCAGCATATTGTGGGAAAATGAGTACTAGAAACTTACATACCACTGTCCTTTCCAACAAATGATTTGTTTGTGTCCAGGACAAGCTAATCAGCCTGCTTCTTGTCTAATATTAGTGCTTTTACTAGTGCTGGGTGAACCATTTTTGAGTGATTTACTGCTTACTAAGTTTCACCACTTGCTACTCATGAATTCAGCTTTCATGAGAGGAGAGTAATGACACCAGGAATTTAATTTTTTTTGAAGTGTATTCTTTAGTATATCAACTGATCCTAGCCTGGCTGACTGTAAATGTCTACCTTCCACTGAGACTGGAGCATCTTAGTTGTCAGAAATGTCTAGATATTTTGTTAGTGGAGAATTCACTGCCATTCTTTGCCTTGACTATGGAAAATAAAATTACTTCAGGAATAGTAGATGTTTTATTGCCTCTTGTGTGGTTCTTGTGGCAACAGGATGGCCAGTCGTGGGTTCTGCCAGAGCAGAGAGCTTTGAGGAGCTCAGTGTGTGTGCCTGGACTGTACCTTGTACTAACTTCAGGAGCAGGGGTTTGTGGTAGTCTGGGTTTGAATTTGTGTCTTGTTCAGGGTGTGCCTCTTGACACTGCTGTTGTTAGGCTGTTAACACTGAGATCTCAAGAAGTAGTGTATCTTTATAGAGAAGAAGTCTTCTCTCCTGTAGATTACAGCATCAGTATTCAGACTCGGTGGCTCCTCAGTGTTGTTTCAAAGAAGGGATTTAGCAAATCTCTCTTGCCGTTAATGCTGGGAAGTTGACACCTGATGTCCAGTAATTGTTGATACTTTTTCTTTTTGTGCTCATCTGGTGCTGGAGAATATTGTCTTGACTGAAAACTCTGGGTGTGCAGCTGGAGACATGGTAATGGCCATACCCAAAATGGTAGGAACGCTCCCTGCAGTAGGCGAGTACTGGCTATGGTAATTTTTCTCAAAATCCACGGATACATGCACAGTTTGCAAATACATCAGCAAAGTGTCAGCAGCTTGAATTTCAGTTTACAAACGTTCCCAGAATAATGCAGAGACGGGACTTAACTCTTCAAAGATAGTTTTGTGTTGGACTAAAACCAGCTTCTTTAGATTCTCTCTGATCTCTGGCAATGACTTGCCAGTTTTACCGAAACCCAAAATAAACGGACTGCTGTATTAAACCATTTTGAAGTAGCTCATGGGAGGTGAGATTGTCCTGTATTTCTGGAAGATTAAACAGGATACTACATGTTTATAAGCATGAGTGAATGACCTTCCACTAAGCAACTTAAAACCAAAACAAATCTAAAATAACTAACCAAAAGAGTGATTGTTTGAGTATTGCTGATTATTTTTTTCCATTCAAAAGGTGAGAAAACTCCAACTCTGAAGAGTATTTGCATAGTAGATATTTTTAGGATAACCTACAGCAATTTTTCTAAAAATTAATTTTAAATTTACTTCTTTTAAAAAATATTTTTTTTAATGGTGTCTTCAGGAAATTGAAAGATCTTATCTGGCTGGTCAATACTTGAACACCCAAGCTTAAAATTAAGTCATGTATTATCTCTAGCAAAATTATAATAAAACTTTAAAATAATCTGTTGAGGCAGCTCTGATGTTTTCTCTTCCACAGTGAAAGCATTGGATGCCTTTTTTTCAGCAGAATTTGGTTAGTATTCATTCTTTCTTCATGCAAATCACACAAAGCTCTTTTAAAGGCAGCCTTTTGTACTTTAAAAAAGGAATTAATCTGAAATGGTTTTCAATTGGTAGAATATGTTATGTATAGTTGTATTTGAAAGGAAAATAGTATTTATGTTCTAGGAAATACTCCTTAAAGACATTTTCTTTCCCATATTTACTAATTAAGCTATTTAAGCAAATTTTTTTTTTATTTTTTTTTTTTTTTTAAATAGCAGAATAGACAAGGATGTGTGTTTGGGGTTTTGAGTTGAATTATAGTAGCAGATATATTACCATTAAAATATTCTAGGTAGCAAAATGCTGTCTTCCACTTGCCCATGATGACCAGGTTGTTGCTGCAAGCAGGATATTTCACTGTCACTGTATGATTTCAATATGATACTTCAGAAATATGGATGTTTTTCATGTCTTGGCTTTTACCGTTAGGGTGTTTTGGATTTTTTTCCTTTTGCTATAATGATTTAGGGTGTTGCTTAGCATTTGCACACCTTTGTTGTTACCTGGAGAAAAGTCATTCTCTGCAGGATTTATTAGTGAGATCTTATCCAAATGGACATCTTGTACTTTATGAGAACTATTTGCCCTCTTAACATACAGGGGTATGGTACAGAGAAATATTTAAGTTCTGAAGAGACTGCTTTCGAAAACATGAGAAAAATGTTGAAAGAATGTAAAAAGGGAACCCACTAGACTTACTGGGAAAATATTGAAGGAAAATGATCTGCTACCAATCAGTTAGCATCATTGATAATGAGATGAAAGTGTTTTTCCATGTAAAAGCAGCTGATGAATCTGATAGTTTTCCCCTCCAAACACTGCTTCCGCTTTTATAAAAATCAGAGTTGCACAGTCCAAATATCCATGCAGCTTAAAAGTCCTAAGTACTGAATTTGCCCTCTTCCTTTGTTTAACTCCAAATGTTTTTAAGAGAATGTAAATCTATGTCTCTCTCTCTGCTACTACTGACTTAAAACATTGACCACCTTAATCTTTTGGGGTCCCGGCTTGCCCAGGTAAAAAACACAAGAAGAAACCTTACCTGGGTAGTAATAAGGCCAATTACCATCCGTAAACTTCTGTAAGGAGAACTGATTTTTCTCTCTAGGATAGTTACCAGTAGCCTCTTTTGTCTCAAAGCATGGTCATGTAGTATTTAATAGAATGAGAAAGGGCTGATGAATTACTGGAGGTTTTTTAAAATAGCTTTATTTTTGGAGTACAAATCTGCTGTCTGTTAGCTGAACTGTAGCAATTTCCACCTTGAGGAGTGATGTAAACTTATTGCCCATCTAATGCAATTTTCCTTAATATGTCAGAGTAAGGAGTTAATTTTATATTTGGAAGGGAAAACAAAATCTAGTTAAAAAAATCAGATTGAGTGGTTGCTTTGCGTTCAAGCACAGCAAGCAGAACTATATCTTCCCTCCCTTCTTCGTAGCAAATTCTATATGTGACTGACCTTAGTAAGAACTCACAGGATTGTGTAGCACCTTGGCTACTCTTGACTTTGCCCAAAAAGATGCAAAGAGCCAGGCACAGTAACATCCTGACAGTGAGTGGGTTCAGCAACACTACCCCTGGCAATCTCTGTTCCTCACTTTACCTTGCTACTGAACTCTCAATTAAAAGTCCACTATCTTCTTAACTTCCACCCCCTCCCCCTTTCACCAAAAAGAATCAAGTTGTAAAAAATGATTGAGGATTAAAATTTGTTTTCAAAGTAATGTTATCCTACGCTCACAGCAGCACCATTCATTTGCTTTGTTTCTCCATTTTATTTCATGAAAGCATCCATATAGTGTTTTGCTCACAACAGGTACGTGCGAATGTAGGCTAAAAGGCTCTTCTGGTTGTTCCATTCAATCTTTTGACGTTGATAGAACTGAACTGTGAAACTACTTTCATAAAGATAATACCATCCACAGTATTATATAGACTAATGAAAACATGAACAACTCTTACCTAGAATTGCTGGTTTGTGTCTATTTTACTTTGAAGTATTGTAGATCAAGCACTTTGAAGACTAAACTGAAACAGATACTGGATTTCCCTTACAGCTGTACATTAGCATGAGGAATAGCATCCTGCTGTAGGAGGAGACAGGCAGGAGGGAGCAGGGATGCCCTGCAGCTCTGCCTTCCCAGCTTGACTACAAGGAGTATAAGGGTGTAAAAACTACTGATGAACATCAGCTTGCTCTTTGTGCATATGGGAGGCTACCATAGCAGCTGAATGTATGCCTAAAATGGTGAAGTAACCATGAGCATAAGCTTAATTCAAAATCTGTGTCTGTTACCTTGATAGAATAGGTTTTTACTGGTCTACAGAATTTGACATGCTGCGTTTGAAAAGCTGTTTTTTAGGATTAGGGATTGGGGTCAAACAAGGATGAGACATTCCCTTTGATGAAGTTAAATGCTTCACTGTACCTGTGTTTATTTTTAGAGCGACATTGCTTGTGTCTTCCTAGTGAGCTTAAAAGTTGACAGGGATTTAAACTGTCTCTGGAAATGCCCTGAACAGGGGGAGATGCCATATTAGCTATTCTGAAATGAAGCAGACTAAAACAATAGCAAACAATTTCAGCTCGTATGCTATTTACCTGTCAGATTAGAGTTACTATCTACATAGTTAATATTCATAGCAAACAAAGCTTCTATTTAAGGGTACTCTAAGTTTTCTTATTCAAGGCAAGCATAAAGAAATACCAGGAGATATCCTGCCTTGCATTTTGAATTGTCAAGAGGAATGGGGGCCACTGCCCTGTTGTGGTTGTTTGTGCTGCTTTCTCATTCAATTCACTGATGAACTAAATTGACAATTGGCTCGAGTGTCCTGAGCAATGTGATTTAAAACAACCAGAAATACAGGTTATTCATCAGCAAACAGTGGTATTGCTGAGCGTCAGTGCAGTTCAAAATGTGGTTTAACAGCAAATTTTCTCTAAAGGCCAAACATTCTTTCTATGTACAATGCAAATAATATTTTCCTGGGGCTATGATTTCAAAATTCACAGAATGGTCTATAATCTCTTTTTAAGGAGACACCAAGATATTGTCCTTGTTCATTTCCTAGTGCTTTCAGCCATCCTAACAGCAAATGAAGAATCCTAAGGGGAGCTCCTTCAGCAGCAGCAGATGAGTCAGTATGTCCAGCATGGACAGCCTTGTCCTATCTCCTTGTCTTTCTCAATCTTAGATCTAATAGACATGATGGTATCTGGGGTGCTGATAACAGAAAAAACCCTGTCTGTCTGTGAACATAACGTTCTGCATTAAAAAAAAAAGGAAAAATGGGAGCTTAAAAAATTATTAAATCTGAACCCAATATCTGTTTAAACATTGTGAAAATAACTGTATGCAACTCATTGCCCCACCATAAGCTTGTTGATAATTTTTTTGTTAGTTTGTGTTCTCCATTTCTTTGCCTTGTTAGAGCGTATGTATTGAAGTGTCTGTTTATATGGCATCAGACTGCTTTCTGTTCTTGTATTTTTATCACTATGAGAAAATTTAAAAGTGACATGGAAATAAAGTTTAAAAGAAAGATAAAGGTTACTTTGAAAAATGACTTCTGAAGTTCAGTGAAATTAACATATATAGGCAACCTTGACACAACTTGTCATATATGAACATAGATGTATGAAGAAGAGGGGCGTTTTTTTGAATGTAAGTAAGTAATGGACATTTGAGAAACTGGACTATGATCACTTTGAAAATCATCAAACCTTAAAAGATCAATTTAGTATTGTACTTTCTATTGAGACCATTCAACATGAAACATTTTTTATTTAATGAATAATGAAAAGAGGGGGGTGACTTGATAGGTTTTCTTAGATCATGAGATGAGATGGTCAATAAAGGTCTAACTACTCTTGTTTGTTTTCTGAATAGTACAGAGTATAACATTATTTAAGATTGTTGTCGATCATTAATTCTTTATGATGCTGAAGGTGGATTTGGTTCCGCACTCATGTAAATCCCTGGAGATTTCCACTAATTTAATCAGTCTTTGCTTACTCTTTGTATGATCAGTATTGCCCATTAACTAGCATAGTGTCTCTCTGGGACTGAAGGTACCTCTCAAGGTAAAAATCCAGTATTTATAAGATACTAAAATACCTTGCAGAACTTGCCAGACAGTTTCTGCATGTACCTACTTTCTTAAAATCTATTCATTGCCCCCTGCCTTTTTTTTTTTTTTTATTGTTATTTTTATTTTGTATTGTCTTCTTCTCAGGACTCTATTAAGTGGCTTCCCAAGTCTCCTAAACTTCACAGTGGCCATAACTGGAGCTCCCAGGGCTCTCGCTGGGCCTCGTTGAAAGGAAAGGAAAGTTTTCATGCTGGTAACCTTTACAAATTCGGCTCTGCTAATGGAAAATGGAGGGAAGGAAGGATCAGTCCTGAGCAAGAAGCAGAGGAACTGGAGGATCCTGATGATGTAGGTATTTTCCTTGAAGTCGGGAGGGACACTGTTGTGTCCACCAAGAAACCACAATCTGCTTGCAGTGTTATGCTGCTGAGCACTTTGAGTTAGGAAACGGCTGTACGTACTGCCCGTACTTTGGTGTCCTTGCTTGTGCAAAGGGTACAGAATCATGTTGAATGTTTTATTCTATTACTTGCAGTTAAAGAATCCACCCAATCCTCAAGAATACAATGCAACTTGCAGGTTAAGATGAGTAGCCTGAGTAATGATGAGACACATACTTTTTAATTTCATTCCTGCTTATCACAGAATTGTCACGGTTGGAAAAGACCTCCAAGATCACTGTGTCCCACCATCAAGCCCCCCGCCCAAAAAACAAGCCAAACAAAAACCAAACAAAACGCCAAAAAAAACCATACAAAAAACATCTCACTGTCCCAACTAGTGAGTGTCCTAAAGTGCCTCATCTACACAATTTTTTAGTATCTCCAGGGATGGTGACTCCACCAGTACCCTAGGCAGCTCGTTCCAGTGCCTGACCACTCTTTCAGTAAAGAAATTCTTTATAATATCTAAACGTCCCCTGGTGCAACTCTGGGCCATTTCCTCCAGTCCTGTTGTTATTTGAGAGAAGAGGATGGTACCCACCTCACTACAGCCTCCTTTCAGGTTGTTGTAGAGAGCAATAAGGTCTCCCTACAGCTTTCTCCGAACTAAACAATCCCAGTTCCCTCAGCCACTCCTCATAGAACTTGTTCTCCAGACCCTTCACCAGCTTGATTGACCTTCTCTGAACTCCGTGTATTTCTTATCTCTCAGTTACCAGCATCCCTCTATTTATTTCGAGTAAGCAGGTCATTAGCAGTGCTTGAAGCTCAATGTCTCTCAAGGACTGATCGTAGAAAAGTGAGGTTGCGTGTTTAGTTTTGGGTAGTGCTCTTCCAGAATGCTGATGTCTGGGGAGCCCTGGATGCCATGGTTTCTCTAGCCTGTGCCCACCATATGTCTGTCACCTGATTGGCAGTTTGGCTGTTTTCAGGGTCATAGCCTGGGAAAAGGAGGTTGTGATTGCATGTCTTGCAGCCTTTCCCTTTCAGGGCATTGCTGGCAAGTCTTTCCTCCAGATGTTTGCTGAGAGTAAAGGGAGGAATTGGGGCTCCTGATTCTCTGCTGGGACCTCCACCACTCCCTTCCTAGCCCCTGACTGGTGCTGATGTGACCCCTCCTCCAACCTCCATCCCACCTCTAGCTCCTGACCTTACTCCCCAGTACTCACAGCACCGCAGCACTGCTGATGGGTCCAGATTAATTGGCCTAGTATTGTCGAAGAGGGATCTCTCTCAAGAGAAGAAAGATAATGAAAGTTTCATGTGAGTTAAAGCTAAACAAATTCCTTTTTAATTTTAAGTGAACATAGGAAGCAATCATAGCTTGCTTGCTCTCCACGGGGTTGACAATGCTGCTTTCCATCCCAGCCAAAAAGAGGTTGTGGGAAAGTTCTGATACAGGCTGAAAAATGAACTATCCAGTGGTAATTCATGGTAATGCCACTGCTTTTTATTTCTGTTACTAAACTTCCAAGCTTAAGAAGACATTTATAGGTTTTATTTTCAAAGATGTTGACCTTTGTTTGCTGCATCATTTAACTGCCAACAGAAGATAAAAGGATTATGGTAATATGAAGATCTGCTTCAATAGTACCCATCAAGTTAAGGAGCAAAAATCAGTTAAATGTAAATAACGCATCCATAAAATGCAAACTTTGGATGTCATGGCTGAATTTCATTTAACCACTTCTCCAAGCGTAACTGATAACTGGAAAACATAATTTTGTTTTGTGGTCAAACTTGTCTGATGCTTTAATTGTTTGGTGGATGTATTTTAATTGTGTATTTATCTTTTCAAGCCCTTGTGGTTTAGCTAAGCATAGGGTAACATTGTCAGTTCCTCACTGCATCTCACAGTAGATATAGCCTAGAACTAAGCTTCAAAGAAGGCTTTGGAGCACCTTGCCTTTGAGGTTCCACTTCTACTTGGAAAGTTTGTGAGTCTCCACTCATTGCCATTTGCAACTAAATAAAATCAATCCAATTACTTAAACAAAATCTTCTCTTAGAGATGTAGATGTAAGGTAGAGGCTTGCTTTCTATCCCACACCTGTGCTACCCAAAATAGAACACGAGCCTTCAGGAGCTAGGAGAAATGCTTTATCTTCTGTGTGGGAAGCCCTTTTGTTGCCTCATGTGTGGTTCCTTGCCCTGGGACAGTGGATTCAGTGCTACTCAGCTGCCAGAGGCTGCCCAAAATAGTCTTGTTCTTATGCTCCATCACTTTCATAGGGCACTACTAGATTTAATTGGGTATGTGTGTGTTATATGTGCTTGTGTGATCTAGAGAAAGGCTGTATGAATCCCAGTTCTCTTTTTGATCCCACAACTTCCATCCCCATGTTGAAGGAAAACCATGTCCAGAGAAATAACAGTACAAGAAAGATATTTGTACATTTTCTTTAAAGTTGCAATTTCGTCTTCAGTGAAACAAATTCTAATGTACAGCAATGTGATAGAGAGCAACAAATCTAATTTACTAAGGGAAGGGTCAGGATATCAGATAGGCATTCTTGTTGCTGTTGCCATATTTATTTTGTTTGTCTTTAACCCTCAGGAACCTATTTCCAAGTTTTCCGGCAGCCTTTTTGATAACGATGATAGCTTGAGAGATCAAAGAAACGCTAGAACAGCTCTTCAAGAAAAGCACAAGTCGACAATGAAAGGGAAGACTCTTCCAGGGACTAAAAGTAAGGTGCAAACACCTGTCTCAGCAACGGGCAGCTTTCCCAGCGAGAGTGGCTGGATTCCAGAGGAATTGAGGGCAGTGGATGTTCCACAGCCCCCGCTAAAGGTATTGAACTGCTGCATGGACTGGGCTTATTGATGGGAGGGGCTCCTTATATCCATAAGGAAGTCTGTGTTCATGGAGAAGTTTGCTTCTTGTACGAGGCAGTTTATAAAAGATGCAAGGAAGGGGCAATTGTATAGTAAATGCTGTGAGACTTACCTTTCAGAGTGTAAACTGAAGTTTGTCTTTGCTCCCACTGGCTTATATGAAAAGAGTTTTCCATAAAAAAAAACAACAAAAAGTCTTCTAGGTAGCCATTCGGTACTGTCTCATTTTATATATCCAACTTTGGTGTTGTAAGGTCAAGCCAAGGGTGTGTGCAGGTGTATCAGACCGTAGATAAGATTTTGAAGCAAAGATTGTTCATAAATTTAGCAAAAATACTTTCCACTCCATCTGTATACTGGTGGTGTTGCCATTGTGAATGCTCAGGAAATTGGCGGATTTTATGAAACAACTGGTTTGGTCAACAGCCCTATAAACAGCCATATATGGTTTTGGCATGACTCTCAAACCTGGAGAAATAATGTATTTGTGGTGTTACAGAAGAATGAAGACTAGTCTTGCATGTGCCTGTGTTGAAGCCTAGCACCATTTTTATCTAGACTGAGCCCTATAGGGGCAAATCTGCTAGTGTTCAGAGTGGGAAGTAGATTTTCATTGCTTATGTAATAAAAAGGAAATGTTTTTGATTAATGAGGTCACTTACCCATTGTAATTCTTTTCCAGATAACCATTACTGTGTGCAGTCAAATGGGGAGTCTTGGTATTAGCATTGCTGGTGGAAAGGGCTCATCTCCATGTAAAGACAATGATGAGGTGCATTTCATTACTCAAAATTTATCTAGTAATCATTAGAAAGAAACTGATGAGCAGTTCTTTGAAGCTATTGTGTTTAGTTGTTTCCTTTCTGAGATTGTCCACAATGTAACATAACTGTCTTCGCAATAAAGCTAACAAGGTTAAACATGGGTAACATTTCCCCAAATAAAAGCTGGTGGTGGATTGTGATGGGAAAGCTTCTAGAGGGATGATTTTTGAGACAAAACCCTATTTAAATCAAAGGTTTTCCAAAGACAACCTGACGGTTTAAACACCGTTGGCTGGTTTCCACATTCTATCTCAATTTGGAGTCACTCCCTTGGCAATCCACAGGCTTCCCCATCCTGTTTGCTTATTCCCAGTAGCTAACTTGATTTGAGACAAGTATTTCTCACATTTTCTCACTCAATTATCATTTAAATAAATTGTCGTTTGTTCCCTATGGCAGAGTGTAAACAGTTAAAGACTTTGTTTGTTATTGTATGTGTCAGCAATTGAGGCTTTATTTTTCTTGCTAAGGTGCTAAGACATTTAGTTTGTATTTTAATAGAGGCAGCAGAACAACAACCCTTGAAAATTAATTACTTCCCATTTACTTTTTGCATCTAAGAACAGTGGAAGAAACCCTGTCAGGTCTGAAACCTGTCTTTTGTTACCAGGGAATCGTGACTACACGGCTGCCGAAAGATGGTCTAACAGACTTGGCTGGGGTACAGGCAGGAGACAGACTGGCAGAGGTAGATCGGTTGTTTGTCAATGTGGAGTGTGTTATCTTCAAATCAAAATCTTTAAATCTTGTTATCTTTAAATCAAATCACTCAGAGTTGGGGCATTTGAGATCTAGATCTAGGCTTGCCTTAGCTTTTTAGATGCTTCTCAAATGACAATATAATGAAATTATATGATAATAATTTGTTGTGTTCCTTCTTATATTCTTGTTTTCAAATCTTTGAAGTGCTTAACAAAACATTATTCACTTAAATGGCTAATTTGTAAAGGAAAATGGTGGTTTTAGTAAGCAGTTACGTAAGCACAAATGCAGTTGTACTGGGACCAAGAAGCTTTCTTATGACATTGTATTAGATTTACTAGATGAGTTGATTGCAGTTGTTACAAAGAAATCTAAACTAGATGAGCTTGTTTCTCAGGTAATTTTTGGTTAGGAGAGAACATCTCAAAGTAACTCCCCATATGCAGTCTTACAGTGCCAAGGGATCAATGTATCTTTCAGGCTGTTCCACCTCAAGCCTCATTTTTTCTAGCAGAAGCCACTCTCTTGAGCTTCAGAAGTTCCCAAGAGCAGAGGTGATCACATACAGTTTTGTGGTACATATTTCTAACCTACTATTTGGTTTCCACCTGCTGAGAAAAGTAGAGTGTGAGGAGAGCTACTACAAAATTTCCTTGAAGTGAAACTGGTCCACATTTTTTTCAGCTCTTTTTCTCTTAAAACAGTCATTTATACTTGTTTAAATTAGTAGTTTTTACTGCAGCATACTTCTTGCTGAGTTAAGGTAGGATAGAGCAAGCAATATTGTATGTCTAATAAATTGGCAGGAATAAGGAGGCAACTGTAATTATAAATTAATCTACTAATTTGGTACAACTATATTATAGACATGTTATCAGAGGATTGTGTTCCACACTCCACATATGGAAGTTAGTTTAACATTTTTAAAAAGGTTAATTGCAGGTAAAATTCTCTATCATTTTACCCTTTTTTTTTTTTTAATGAAAGAATTATCTATATCTAAATTTTGTATCTTAACAGATGTGAGAGAATTTAAACCTTTACATGTATCACATTATCAGATCATCAGGGGAAAAAAAAATCATTATTTTTAGTTGCTGCAGCTTTAACTTCTGAGTAGTTTCTGGTAAAGTCAGCATCTTAAAAATCAACCACTTTGCTCAGGTTATTATGGCCATGAGGTTATAATTCATTCTTATTTGGGGGGCTATTTGAAAGATACCAGCTACTAATGTCTGTTTAATGAATAGTGAAATAAGCAAAAAAGAGAAGACATTTCCCTTCCATACTGTTCTGTCCTGCTGTTATTCTACAAGTAATTATGATTTCTCTGCTCCCACAAGATGGCAGAATCTTTCATCTATTTAAAGAATGTAGACAACGAATCTGTGTTTTTTGTATGTGAGAGAGATGAGGAGAAATTAATGCATTTAGCTATACTATAGGAGTCCTAATGTTTTGATCACAGGACTAATCTGTGTACAACTAATCAACATTTTTCTGTTGATACGGTGTGTTACAACTTCTTATTCTTGAACTGACCATTTCAACAGCTGAAATGTACAGTGTGTTCATCAAAAATGGGGAATGACAAGAATTGCAAATCGCTTTTGTTGTGCAACCATATATAATGATAGGGCCAGGCATTTGTATACTAACTTGAGAGGGAAGAAATTTGTCTTCTTAAACTGTGCTCGGAATAAAAATATGCTTTTCACCTGCTTTGTTTTTAAAGGCATCTCTCATTGCGGAACACGACGCCCTTGACGCTGGCCCTCCAGAAGCTTCACCCAAGGGCAGCCCCTTCCCAACAATAAACCATGTCATAACAGTAAGTAAGATGGCTCCAGTGAGTAACAAATCATTTTTAGCTAAGTCTATCATGAATGCTGGTGAAGATGGTAGACTGGCACAGAACTTCTTAGTGGCCGCATAGGAGGAGAACAGATAAAAAAGATCAGTGAGCTCACCATGTGCTTACTTGGCTGTGGCTGCAGCCAGAACGTGGCTTCTGGAGGAGAAGCACCCTGGTTTGGGAGCTTTAAGGATTATGTCCATTCCCTCCAGCTTAAGTATTTATTCTGTTGTCTGGACTCCCTCTCTAGTTAATGAAAGGAGAAGCATTGCCAGGGTGCATCTTTTAGAATGGAGAGATTAAGCTGCTACCTGGAGGTAACCATTTTTATCTTTTGATTTGAGGGAAAATTTGCATGACAGGCTAAGACTGCATGCCAATATTTTAGATGTCTGGTGTTAGACAAGATTAAGCCTACCACATATCATGGAAGGAAACGGCCAAGCCTACAGGGTGACTTTTAGGAATCTGATACATTTTTGTGATCTTTAAAAAATTCAACTCTCTGAAGACCTACCCCATTCATAGTTCTCTACCTGCACACTTGAAATTACAGTTTTACTAGGAAGATCTACAAGATCAACGTATCTGAATGATTAAGGTCAAAAACCACCCTACTTTTATTAAGCCTGAAGTACCAGGAAGCAACAACTGTTTCTCCTACAGCAAATGCCAGGAATCATTCCTTTTGAATTTTGATTCCTTTTCTTCCAGTTTGGGTTTTTTTACCCTTCTCCAGGAATAGCATTCACAACCCAGCTAATGGCAAAAAATAAGTTTATCTGTTACATGAAAGACTATAATTAAAGACTACATTCAGTATTTACCGTTATTCACATTTTAAAAAATAATGTGATTTGTTAGTTCAGTGAAAAATAAGCAAATCGTCCATGCAAATCTGGTTTCCTATAAGGATCACTATTTAGGAAGAGTTGAGCTGCAGCTTTTGTCTGAGATGGATTAATAAAGGTTTTCTCTTCTGTTCAGTTGCTCAAGGAAGATTATTTTGAGGCCTGTGGTCTCCAAATTAATCTTGTAAACATTTAGACCAGTTTTATTTTCCAGTTGAAAACGTCTCCATCTTTTTCTTTTCTTTCTCCAGCTCTAGTTGGTAGCTGTTTTTTATGGTCTTAACCTGCATTGCAGGAAGCAAAAGGCTTCCTGTTAGAAAAACTGCTGTTGAAAGGATTGTTTCACACATTGCTAGTGGCCTGTATCTGTTGCAGTAGTGTCTGACTTGTAGCCAAAAAGAGGAAATGACCATTTTTATGTTGTATGCCTCTTGAGAATAAATGCCTCCCTTTAAAGTTCTTCAGCTGCAAGGGTAGGAGGAGGCGGATTAGACTAAGCTGCTTACCTTAGAGCACGATGTACAAAGGGAGTCACCTGGCTGAATGTATTTCAAGTGTCAAAAGTAGCCAATGTGCAAGTTCTTTAATGGAGAAACATTTGCATTTCTGGTTTTGTTTCTTTTTTTGAAAATCAAAATCTTTGTGCTGTAGTGAATTGTATGTGCTAGTGCCTTTAACCTAGAGTACCATTCACCAGTCTTGGGGATTATGGGCTTTTGAGGCGTACCCAACTGACTTAGGAACTGGTCAGTATCTCATCTGCTCTTGCTCTGGCTTTACTCTGGTGAAGTTCCCTGTATTCCTCAGTAACTGTCTTATCTGAAAAATGTTTATAGCCTGACTTTTTAGGGAGGACATGCTTTGCATGTTTATATAAGCAGATGGCAAAAGGACTTTAATGCAGAACGTTCTTCTTTGCTAGGAATCTAGGAAGTTTTGTTTCCTTTGTATTTCTGACTAGGTTTCGGGAGAATATGGGCACATCTACATCAAGGGAGGGAAGGAGAGAAGCATGGTGGCAAAGAAACCAAAGGCTCCTATTACTCTTTCCGCCAAAGTTGTATTATGTGCTTAATGGTTCCCATTTTCCTTCTTCCTCTCTTCCATATCATCACTGCTTCTGGCCTTCCATCAGAGACATTGTCTTCATCTATTTTTTTTTTAAATTGAATTTTAATAAACATTCTCTTTGCATATGTTATCTGTGATAATACTTATCTTTTACTTACTAGCCATCATCTTTTTCCATCACTCATCCCATCTCCCAGGCCTGATGCTCTGACGTTACAAAGGGCAATACTGCTGCCAGTTTCAGGTTTCCTACCTATTCCTGATGAGCCTTGTTGCTCTAACTTCTTCTAAAAGGCCCAATTTGAATTGTTAACTCATCTAGTCAAACTCAATATCAAACCCTTTGTGCCAGCTCTAAGATTTCATGACAATGCGAATGACCGCTAATTAATTGTACAATGACAAGTCCTTTAAATCTGAGTCATTGTTTTGCAAAGGAAAAGTGAGAATTGCCCTTGGTTTTAATTAAGATTGAAGATTTTATTGAAATACAGAGGACCTAAAATGTAAATTACAATTAGATACTTTTTGCATTCCATATTTTATAGACTTATCTGAGTTATGCTAATCACACCTAAAAAGTATGGAATCTTATTTTATTTTGCTTTATATATATATATATATATAAATATAAATATTTTGAACTTAAACTAAGTATGTGGATTTTAAAATGGTGATCTTAAAATAAGAGTATCTACGTAAAGGTGTACATCAAAATATAACAGATTACAACCACAACTGATATGAATATCTACATGCAAACTGTGTGTAAAATATTGCATATCTAACTACAGGAAAACTAATTAAATCAAGGATGCAAATATTGCCAATAGTGCCCCATGCTGACTTAACAGAAGGAGCTTTAACATGGATTCTGAAAACTGTATTTCCAGTTCTTTGTTTTTCTGTCTTCAACCCTCTGCTCCTTATTTTCTATTCATCCTCTCAAATATAGAACCATCTCTGTACAGTCTTTCTCCTTGAAAAATATTTTCATTCAAGCTCAGACTTAAATCCTCAGTGGATTTTGTCTGACTAAATGGAAAGTGTTGACAGGTCTCAGCATCTCCTATCGTTTCATGATGTTTATCATCATGTCATCTTCTTCGATTCATTTTTGGGGCTAGTAATATCATATTAGATACTTTGTAATTAATATAAAATCTCTTCAATATTTTAATCTAGTATTTCACTTTAATTCTGATCATATTATTTTCTTTGATCATATGCCTTTGTCCTGGGAATTTTTTCAGATTATTTCTTATAGTTCATCAGGTGTACAAGTGTCACATATTGAAGATTTTTCAAGGAAGTTCAAAGTAAAAGTTATCAGTTAGAAGTGATTGTGTAGAAGAAACTTAGAGTATTAGAAAAAAGCTGAAGAACTTCTTCAAGCTAAAAAACCCACATCTTTTGGTTGGTCTGTTAAAAATGCAGAAATAGCAGATGTTTCTAAATATAGTGAGGAAATAGGCATCTTTGGAATACTAGAACCTGTAATGTATGTAAAAGTGAAATGCTCCTGTACCTGCTGAAGATGAATAAGCGTATACTGTGCTCCCACAATATATGGGTTGCAGTTTGTCTGCCTTTCTCCCACGTTGTTTAGATGCAAGTCATGAGAAACATTCATGATGAGAATCACAGCAGATAGATCTTCATTTCCAGCTGTCAAAGACTTTTTCCTGAAAAGTCTTGATGCACTTACACCAGTTAAAAATCTTCAGAAATCTAAGTATCGAACCCTTTCTTTTTTAATCTGAGCAAGTTTGTTCTAGCTGTATCAGAAAATTGTAATCATATAACTTCATCATAGTAAAACCTGTTTCTTTAGTCATTGTCTTTTTTTTTTTTTTTTTTTCTATTTTGAAAGCAAAACTGGTAGAATACTCAGGTCAGAGAAGCACTATAAAAGAAGACAACTAAAGTAGGATTCTGAATGTCCCTATCATCATCCAAGACAGATTTCTTCTGAAACTTGTTTCAAATGATAAAAACCTTCCTCACAGTGTTTGACTGACCTCTTCCTGTAACACCATATTTCAGTCTTTACGTTTTTTATGAAGAACCACTTTACCTCTTTTCCAAAACATTCTTATGACTCTTAATCTTGTCAGGTAAGGGTGTTAGTGTTTTTGTATATCTTTTTTTTCTTCTGACAAGGTAAGTTAGGTTTCAAAGTCAGGTTTCTGACTCCTCACTGTCTTGCATCTTGTGCAGATTTATACATGCTGTCCAAGAAGCCCATGCGCAGCCTTGTTGGCGTAGCTAACCCTGTACTGAGCATGTGAGCTTCAGCAGTGTAAGCACCCATCTGCCATGTGATCTTCTTGATTTCGTCTTTGGTTTGATTCCACTTGTATCTAAGTAACTGAATATTTCTGTGTCAGGGTGAAAGATAAATGTGTGTGGTGTAGACACTGTAGTTACCTCTAGAGTGTAGTGCTTAGGGAACTTATTTTGTGAATTTGGGATTAGGTTTCTGCTCCAAACAGATGCTGCTGTTTGCACAGTGTATCTTTTTTTCCTCTCTCCCTTTTAAGTAGTTTTCTCATAGCACTCGGTCAGAATTGACTCACTTCAAACTTTAAATTCTTGGATTTTTGTATTGGGTTTGGGTGACATGAAGTTAATATTCCCCAGAGCAGCTCTTATGGTGCTGTGCTTTGTATTGGGAGGTAGATAAGATGCCCATGTTGCTGCTGCTGCTGAGCACCGCTCACACAGCACCAAAGCTGGCTTTCCAACATCTCCCCTGCCCCAGCCCAGTGAGATGGGGTGGGCAAGATCTTGGGAGGGGTCACAGTCAAAATAACTGACCCAAACTGACCAAAGAGATATTCCACACTGTATGATGTCAGTTCAAGTATAAAAGGGAGAAAATGGAGGAGGAGGGTGGGGTCATCTGTTTGTGAAGATGTTTGTCTTCCAAGCAACCGCTACATGTACCAGAACCCTGCTTCCCGGGAAAGGCCAGACATCGCCTGCTAATGGGAAGTAGAGAATAAAATCTTGTTTTGCTTTGCTTTGTGCATGTGTGGCTTCCTTTTTGCTTTTTTTTTTTTGTTTTGGGGGGTTTTTTTTTTTTTTTTTTTTTTTTTTTGCCTTTTCCTATTAAACTGCCTTTATTGTACCCCATGGACTCTTCCCATCTTATTCTCTCTCCCCTTGTCGTGCTGAAGGAAGTAGGGGGGAGTGATACAGTGACTTTGTGGGTACCTGGTGCTCAGCCAAGGTCAACCCACCACAATTTTGCAGAGCTTGGAATTAACAATGCTAGATAGAAAAAAAAACTTTAAAAAAGAAAAGCCATTAATTGATCTTTTCAAGATACCATATTAAAATACCTCAAAGTTAAAAAAAAATAAAACTACCAAGTAAACCCATTATATGGTAGACAATACAAGCATTACAGATAATATAAGCAAAAGTACATAGAAGAGATGAGTAGACTCAAGCAAGGCATCTGGAACTGTGCTGTAGGACACAGGATACTCTTTGAGAATAGAAGAGGATAAATATTTGAACAACCATGCAAATCCTCAGCAACATCTGCCTTTGGGAAAGTCATCATTATGGACTCTGCAGGAGTTCAGCAGGGGAGGAGGCTGTACTGAATTGCTGCAAGTGTTCAGGTTATCACTGCTGCTTTTCACAGGGATCTTCTTCAAAATCGAAGAATTGGTAACTTGAGCTGTGGGTAGCACTGTTTATGGGGCCAGTACTTTTTAGGTCTCCCAATATGATCAAAACAATGCATTTTCTTCAATGTTTTTGTAGCGTCAGGCCATAATTAACTACACAGAAAGCACTTAAATGAAAATCTCGGTATCAGGTTCCCTTGTCAGAGAAGTCACAATTCAGTGGTGAAAGAAATGGAGCAAGGATAATTTTCATAAGTAGCCTTTTGTGTCCAACAGCATTGCAGAAATGACACAATGGAAACTGATCTTTCTTTTTTGTCTGCTATGAAATGTGATGGTGAATTTGCCTAACTCCTCCTTCCCTACCTTGTGCATTGCCCTTGGGAGGCACTGATCTGCCAGATAGGAAGAACAGAAAGGAGCTTTGCTCTAAATGTGGCATGCCCAAATGTTGTATAAACTACTCACTGGGAGACAGATAAAACATTCAAAGTGTTCTCTTGCTATCCCAATAAGAAGTGAAGAAAATACCCAGTTTTAAACCTGGCCTTTAAAAGATGCCAATCTCTAGAAAATTCCCCCAGAAGAAATTTTAGGGGAAAGAATGTGGAACTGTACTTGTCTGGTGCATCGAACCGCCAGGAGGGGAGCTGAAATAGATTTTGGAGTAAATCACCAGGCACAGTGTGGAAAAAGTAACGGCTCAGGGAAGACGGTTGGGCTGGTGGGATAGCCCCTGGTCAGGGCCCTCACTAGGCTGCTGCACACAAAACTGAGGCAGCGTGTTCGAAAACATGGTGTCAAAGCTCAGGCACGAACGAGCCTTTGGCAGTGCTTGAGAGCAGTGTGACTGCTCCAAGAGTAAGAATGAACTGAACTGTGTGATGGGCTTCGCAAATTAATACAGTTTCATACACGTGTCTGTGTATTAGGTGGTTTTTGTTGTGCCCCTCTCACTCCCTGCCCCATACGCCTTCCCCACTGCACCCTGGCTGCCGTCCCTGTTTCTGCCTGGTGGTGAGATTACTTGTAATAAATTCACAAGGAATTAATTAGATCTATTTCTCCCTCTTTAACTTGTATTTCCTCTGTGTTTTCTTCTGAATAGAAGGTTGCCTTTATCCATTGTCTTTGTCTTTGGGAGAAAAACATTGCATCGTTTTATTTTTAAAAGTCACCAGATGCCAGTTTGGTCTGAACTGCTCATTCTCTGCTCATTCATTGATCAGCTCATTCTCTGCTATTCTTGTTGGATGCCTTTTTGGCAAATTCTTTTTAAAGCTATTATTTAAAAATCCGGCTGGGTAACATTTCTTAGGCATGACTAAATGTCCTGCTTCACTTCAAATTTGATTTAGACAGTTTCTTCTATTAATACAGCCATTATCAAATTCAACCTTTTGCATCTAGCAAAGGCGTGTTTTCATTGTTTAGTGAGAAGTCTGAATTTCCTGTTGTTCAAGTCTAAAAACTCTGCCATCACCAGCTATGACAACAAAAAAGATAAAATTAAGTATGGAATCATTACATTAGTCATGAGGTTTACTCAAACCCATACCAAATACCCTCAGTTGCGCAGATTATTTTATTTTCCTGTGTTTCCGCTGACTGGAGGATGCCAGCCTTAGCACTGATGTCAGTGAAGATCAGCTGTTAAGTCAAATTTCAAAAATATGTATATTTATATATATGGAGTTGAACTAGGCAGGCTTCCTTATTTAACTGGGGAATGTTTTCTTTAGAAAGTGATCTATTTCAACTAGGGTTAAAATGTATGTCTAATTTTCTTCCAAAAGGTCAATCCATATCCTTTTCCCCTGCCCCTATTCTTTCAAACTTGGGCTTTTCATGTGTTGTATCATCTCCCGGTTCATAGCTTCTCTCCCTGGCAGCTGGCCTTGCTCTCAGCTATGCTTTGCCCTGTCGCTGCTGGTTACGCTTTTCATGTGAAGCTTGGACTTTAGTCGTGACTCTTGCCTAGAGAGCTCTCTTCTTCTGCTAAGATTGGAGTATGAACCTGTGAGGTGGAAGGTCAGGGGAAGGAGAAGGTTTATAAAAGAGGAAAAAAAAAGATGATGGAATTTGTTCTATTTGGTTTTGGTTTTGAAAAGGTTATAAAAAGGCATAATGAACTGTCTTTTCTGTACTGTTCTGCAGCCTTTTGGATGTTTTTATTAGGAGTGGAAAAGGAAATCTTATGTGCACGACTGGCAGTTAGAACCTATTGGATGTTAACCTGTTGGCAGAACATCTTATTTATCATGCTTTAAAGAAAATGCTTTCAACTGAAGCATCATAGCTATCTGTGGATTTGTTCCTGTCCTGTTCTATTTGAGAGAATTTTTGCAACCAACACCGCCCCTGATTATTTAGATGAGTTTGTTTTACTGCTTCTTACACGGACTAGGAGTGCAGACAGCCCATGTCTGTGCTTGAAATGAAGGACTCCACCTTCCAATGGAGGATGGTAATTTCATTAAATGAGAGTCTCTGAAATAATTTGATTTTTAGCTATGCCTGATTTAAACAAAAATAAAAATTTTTAGTCAAACTTTTTAGTGTCTGAAGTCTTAGTGTTCACGTTGAAAAAGTGTAAAACACAAACAAGGTAGTGAAAGAAATTCCCATAGTGAACACACTGGTTTTCATACAGGACATGTCCTATGTAAACTTTACTTTTTAGGCACTGATAATATAATTTCAGGGTAATAAAGAAAAATAGTAACCTGTTTCAGGTGATTAATCATACATTTTAATATTCTACATATTTTGATAGATTGACTGGTACTTAAGGTATTATATTAATAATGAATGCATGATGATGAAAAGTGAGTAGGAGGACTTTGCAATCTCAACAGAAATATTTTAAACAAGTTCAGACACTATTCAGTAAAAACTAGTGGAGTAAAACAATGGAACAATACAGGCTCTTGGATAACCTGTCCTCCAGATTATTCTGAAGAGTTACTAAAGATGAAACTTCCACACCTTCCTACATGACTTAGGCAAGTGACTCTTGAGCACAGCTGCCCATGCTTGAAAAGTTTTTCATATTTCCATCCTAAATGCCTACCCTGCCCTGCCTGTAATGGGCAGTGGAAGTAGTTTGCTTCCTCTTTGCTGTGACATGGGTTTTTTTTTCATTTGAAATTGTCTGTGTTCCCTCAGTTGTGATGCACCAGGAAATGTATGTTTAAATATGAATATTAAAGAAAAGCTGCAAGAGCAAAGCTTGCCTATTTAGTAGGGTGAAGCTGCAGCCAATGAAGATAAGCATGGAAATCTGAAAGCAAGGGTAAAATCCCCCTGGGACTCTGTGAAGAGAAGCACTGGGTTTGAGAAGAGGGTTGAACACAAGATAATGCAAGTTTTGAATTGTTGAGATTTGCTACTTTGAGGAAAAAAAAGTAACGGAGTTAACTTTGGTTTGTTTTGTCTTCTTTGGTTGTTTTTTTTAAAAAAAAACCAACACAGAACTCGAAGATGAAAGGAAAGTGATAAATCTTAGATTGTGATTTTTCTGGAGGCAGGTTAAATGTTAAGGCAGTGATGGAGAGCAGTGGGTTCCTAGGGATTAGTTTGGTGAAGATGGAAAGGCAACTCTGATTGGAGCTGTGATATATGTTTCTTAGATCCATTTTGTGCTGGGTTTTTTTACAGGAGATTAATTGATAACTTTCAGTGCTAGGAGGGTGGAAATCTATTGTCACTGGATTAGGTCTTGTACAAATGCATGCTGTATTACTCAATTGGGTTTGCTCTCCATTTGAGGTTGCATAGGTGGCACAATCTACAAGCAAGAGTTGTTTTGTCATTGGTAGCTATGATTCTTCTGTGAGGAAATCAGGGCTCCTCCACATCCCGTTGAGGAGGAGGGCATGGAGCAGTATGATTGGTCACAGTGGTGGGTTTGGGGGCAAAAGTGGTATGGGTTCGCATGGGGTTCCAGAGCAAGAATGGTCGAGGAGTTGATGCAGAAGGCAGAGGGACAGGATACAGCTGTGGTTGGACCAGAATATTGGTTTTGTTAGAGAAACTTGATGGCATGTGTCCAAGTTGACATGAGTGGTTGTACATGTGTACATGCAAGCTTTCATCTGCCTGGAGAGGATACAGAGAGACTGCTGTAGATGAGAACTAAGCCCTCTCTCCTCTTGGGAGCGCAGGTTTCCAGCCTTTGCAGCACTTCTAGGCTGAGATGCTGTTCAGCCTCAGCTGGAGAATGTTGGTCAGTCTTTTGGTTCTGGTTCCTCTTTACCTGCAGCAGCGTGAAGGACTGGATGAAAGTCTTCCTTCAACACCAGCTATTTCATTCAAGCAGTTCATACAAGTACCAGAGAAATGTTGGATAAGCATGAACTGGTGGGCAGGCAGATGTCTAACTGGGAGCCTAACTAGGGGCATTGGTAGCCAGGAGGGGTTGTCCTCCAGAGACTCTGCTACAGCTCAGGAATTAGAGGTGTGCAGTCTTTTGGACCATAGGTGTAGGAGAGAGTTTTCCAGCTGATTGTGAAAGCAAATCTACAGCTTCCAGTGTATTGAACATAGAGAGAAATCTAGAAGAGTATTCATACCAGAACTGAGGTGTCCTGTGGGATCCGTTCCTCTAGCAATATTGTTACAATCTCAGGTTTGTTTTCTTTCAAATGTAGATAACTAATCAAGAAAGGGGAAAAAAAGGACAACTAATTTTTTGGTGATAATCAGAATGAATAATAACCTCTAAAATAAGGAGTATTTCAGAGTGCCTAAAAGAAAATGTCTCCAAAGGATTTTTGTACCAAATCAAAACTCTGTGTATGTTTGGGGGTGGTGGTGGAGTGCAATAACCTATAAGAACTTCATGTTATTTGTTTAAATTTTTAGGGTTATGCCTTACCAAAAGCTAGAATTCTTCTTTTTTCTGTTTTCCATTTCATCAATTAAACTAATTTTGTGATTATAAGACCTAACCCCATTATAATATTTGAAAGATAGATGCAAGAATCAGTTTTCAGAACTAATGAAATGTTTGAAAAAAATTTTTTTTTGAGAATTGAATTTGATACCTTGCAAGTGAGATTTCTGGGGAGTAGAAATCATGCTGATAAACAGCATTTCAGTAAGTGATGCTCAAAATGGGTAAGGGCTGCCCTTCAAAAGGAAAAATAAGTACCATTGACTCTTCCTTCGTGCCTGCTAATGCAGTGCATGCCTGCTCTTGGGGAAATGTACACCTGTCTATTTTTGAGGGCACAGTACGCAAAGAAAGGTCTTCCATGAACTTTGAACAGACAACTCAATGAAATGCAAAGTCTGGTCCTGGCTATTTCTGCAGGTAACTTCAGACAGGTGTATACCTCTGCGTTAGCTTTTGAACTGGCAGAATTTCAATATATGACCCAGTATAGCACCTGTACATACAGAATGTACATTTGCTGTAGCGCAAAGCAGCTGGCTGCTGGCTATTGTTACAGAAAGAAACAACTTTCAGCAATGACAGACCCTAGAGTAACAACAGTGCATGGAAAACTTAAAAATGCTGTCAGATGTACATGACAGAAGCAAATCTTCCTAGGAATTGTTGGCTTGGCCAGTACTTAGGATTTGTACAGGTTATTTAAAGCTTCCAGAAGTATCTCCTTCTGAGTCTAAACAAAAGGGGAAAAAATACAATACACCAGAGAATGTAACTGAATTTATGCCTGACTTTAAAATTAGTTTATGGCAATCATGGGTGAGATTCGACACCAGACTGACACCTACATTTTGGTATCCCCACATAGTGTGCCTGTCTGTGAGCCGGGAGGTGCCAGGCTCCCTGATAGTCACAGGAGTCGGAGCTAATGCAGTCGGTGTGACCTGGAGAATAATTCATGTTAATTCAATACAGAAACCTACGAGCTGGCTAGCTGACCAGCCACAAAGCATGTGTTTGCTTGTGTCATTTCCTAAATCAAATAACATACTGCAAGGACGTAATATATAAATGATTGAATTCTGTGGTGTAAATGTTAAACATTAAAAAGTGTGAAGAAACGCAGCAAAGTAGCTGGTAAGAAATACTATCTTTCTTGAGAATTTTCAGACTACTGGTAAGATGGACATTTTATTTATTACACTTCATTATATTACCTGCTCATTAGAAGCATCGACTTAATGTTATATCTGTTTTCATTATATGGTAAACTTTTTTTGAAAACTAGTAAAAAGTGGGATGACTTTGTGCATCAGAGTTAAGCTTGTAATAATTCATTCATTGATTCAAACAATCACTAATACATTGTCTATATGTAAAAAACATGACATTGTTTTATTTTCTCAGTTACATCATTTAAATTGATTTTTAGACATAGCAATATAGTTCTCAAAGAACACAAAGTTCTTGGCCAAAAAAATACATGTGTTAAATCCATGCATGCATATTTATTAGCTAACTAATTTACATGATGATATTTTGTCTTAATGTTTCCCTTAAATATAAAAAAAAAAGTTAAAAAGCCAAAAAACGCATTTTTTCTATTGCTTTCAGGTGCCTAAATTTAATGAAGTTAAATAAAAGTATTGTATATATGCATTTTTCATATTTGCTTGTCTATTTGTTAAAGATATTATCTTTTTTTTTCTTTATTTCTATGGAAGTTTGTTGTTTTTTTTTAAATTAACTAATTAGAGTAAAAGGCTATTTATCTCAATGCAATTTCTGGCATAGAACAGTTCACCTGTCAGGAAGCCCTGCGGTGTTACATCTCTCACATGTTTTTCTTATCACCTGCTTCCTCTGTAATTTGAAAGTATCCCCTTTAAGCACTTTCCTGCTCTTGATCTGACTCTTTTCTCTGAAACCTTTCACATCTTGCTGAAGATACCTCGGATAATCCTCACACGCCCTTCCACTTCTGATGAAGATACTGACCAGTTGCCCCCAGAGCCGGATGACTTTGAGCCGGAGGAGCCTGATAGCGCAGAAGGCCACACCTATTCGGACTGTCTGAACAGTGCTTTTTATCCTCCCTAATAAAGTACTTTTCTGAAAATAGTTCATGGATGGTTTTCTTTCCCATTGTTCGATTATGTTTAACGTAGCACTTGAACCATTATGCCTTATTTGTAGGGACAGCCGTTACATGGAAAATGGATTTGAGCTGGAGGAGCAGTACCCACACTGGCATTACTTTGGCTTGAACTTTGCCTTGGTCAGAACTTGTGCACTTGAAACAAAATGCACTGAGTGAGGTTATGTGAATGTCACCATATGTTTCAAGAGCCACTTGTAAGGGTGTGCTACAGCACCTACATACAATAGTAAAAAGAGCAGGTGATTTTTATTGAGAAGGTCCATTACCTATTTGGAAACACTGAAAACAATTGTATAGTTCATTTTTTGTTGGGTTTTTTTTTGGTTTTTTGGTTTTTTTTTTAAATATTGTGTCCATGTTTTGTCTGTATAGCTCAACCTTTTGTCTACTCCCAGGTTCCTCTGAATTGTCCCTTTTAACATTGTTTTATATGAGAATAAAAAGCCCTTTTCTGTCTTTTTAAATAGTGCTGGGTTTTTTCCCCACAGAGAAATGTTATTTTTATTGGAATTCTGTATCTCATTGCAGTGTAAGAAAAAAAGAATAGCTTTACCAGGTATATCAGTAATGCAAATATATATCAGATTTGGACGGGACCTGTAAGTTACATTCAATTAGATATAAATGCAGGAGGCATCTTATGCACGTGTGCACCCAAGAGTAAACTGAGAAGCAATTTCTTATGTTTGAGAGAATGCCTGAGACTATCTTCTCCTGACTTGCATGTAAGCAGAACACCTTAAATTTGCCTTACTGTGATAGGCAGTCTTTCATATGTGTGTATATATGTGTGTGTGTATATATGACATAAACATTTAATACCGAATATTCTTATACAACAGTTTTCAATCCTTTAATTTATTTCACTGCTATTCAGGTTTCTAATAAGAAGAACATTTTGGGCTTGATCTTTATTTGGGGTTCCACAGTACTACCTTAGGTCAGAGGTGGGTCTGACCTTGCTATACTGGGAGGGTCACAACCTTTTTTCATGTGCATAAAGTGTGCATTGGTGTTTTTTATGACATGAATACAGTTTCTTTTCCTGTAAATATAATATAGCACAACTCACTGACCTGATAAATCCTTATCTTTTATTCACATTCTGAAAGATATCTCAAGTGATCATTCATACATGCTTTGTAAGAATTAGGAAGTTCCCAGGAGAGTATGGTTGTGACAGTTAGAACAATATCTCCTACTGATAAAAAGTATATTTTATTTTGAAAAAAAATAGGTTTGCAGTAACACCGTGATATCAGTATTTCTCTTGATTTTCAATAGCATCCACTGTGGCTTTTTCATTATCTTTTATATCAGCATTTTAATTGAAGATAATTTATCAGAAATAGGAATATTAAACTAATTTTCATTCATTTGCAAAATTAACATTAGAATCTGCAATGGCTTTAATAATAATGACTGTATCATGTGCATAAACATTCTGATTTGAATTAGCTTAACTGATGTTGATAAATGAAATGATATTTTTTAATATTTGCATTCCAACCCTTTTCTTCCTCCAAAATAAACAGAGTTCATTCACCATAACTTAATGTTTGATCAATGCACATTGAAAAAATATCAGAACTCATAAACCCTTTGACAATCCAGCTAATAAGGTGCACTTTATTATTTCTTTATCATGTCTTACTAAACTGCTGAAAAAGTAAACTTATTCTGCTGTTATAAACCAGCCCTGGGCTGCAGACTGAATTGCAGCTGAGAGTTAGTGAAATAAAGTAGGAGATCTGTTGAGAAGTCTCTATTTTCATTCTTTTTCCTCCTCATGCACAGATGTATATTTTAGATTCTTCATTAGGTCTTGGAAATCAAAATGTTTGCTATTGAAATTATATGCTCTTAACCAAATGCTGTCAGGATTCAGACAACTTTTAGACACTTGGATCTTTCTCTGTCTCTTTCAACTGCATTTGTTTTCAATGAAAATTTAAATTGCAGTGTAGAGAATTTTGCTGTGAGTATAAACTTACGGTTGTAACTCTCTATGGAAAAAAACTGAACATATATTGACAAATGAACGCAGTTAGTTTCATAAATGCTGGGGCAGGTGATTACAGTTCACTTTTGTTCTGCAAGAGACGGGCAGAGGTGGAGGTCAGATGCTGCTGTTCTTATCAGCACTGAGTAATATCTCTTGAGGTTTGGTATTTGATAAGACTGGGCAGAAGTAGAACGTGGAAAAGGCGTGATGGGAGTTGGTCTGTTAATGACAGGTCGTATCCTGTGCTCTTGCTTCCTTCTGACCTGGGAGTTGCCTCAAAAAAGGCCACAGCCTGACTACAGAGCAGTCTCTCATTTTCTCTGGGGAACTGGCTGCTCCTCATTTCCAGCCACATTTGTTAAAAGATAGCTAAGAAGTTATGCTTTCCTAATGTATTTCATTAACCACGTCTCATCATTGCCACATCCATTGTTGTGGAGGACAGTGAGGCAAACTACCACTCAATATAGGAGGGAAGATTATATCTTTTTTTTGTGATACATCTATTAAAATATGTCTGCTGAGATCTAGCGGTAATATTCAGGGACGTCATGTGTATATAGCTGAAACATTTGATATCCACCAGAAAAGAAGTCGCTTGTTCCGCTGTTGTCTGTACTCCTGAGGGACAGCAAATGCAGGACCTTGCCAGCACAAGGATAGTCCACTTCAACGCAGTTGACTGAAAAGACCCATGAATAGAAGAAAGTGTTTACAGCCTTCATGGACTGCCATATCAGGGAAGGCTCAGGGCTGTCTGAATCCATTTATTGTAGTGTTGAAATAACCTTCCTTGTTTTCATCCTCAACTATATTTAAACATGCCCTTTTGGAGAATATGTGTCGAGGACCCTTCTGCTCCCCGTACATGACATGTTGGACTCTGCTTCCTACATGCAAACCAGAGACTTGCGGTGCCTGCAAGGTTTCTCTTTTTTCACGCCTGCCACCTCCTGCTTCGTGAGTGTTTGCAGAGCCAGAGCCAACCTCGTGAACCAGGGAGTGACAGCAGCAGCTGCCGGGTGCCACAGCAGGAATGTGGACCCCCCTCTCCTAAGGATCAGCTTCCTGCCTTCTGCTCCTGACCGCCTGGAAGGTAAGTAAGTCTGTTGCCTGAGTCCTAGCAGCTCTGTCACGCTCTTCATTTCTGCAAGAAACATGCCATGAAGTACCAGCTAGAAATGCTGACAAGATCCTGATGTTTCCAAGCAGATGCATGTGACCTTGGGTGGATATGCTGGAGTGACACAGGGGATGCTTGCTGGTCTGGTGTGCTGGGGCTGAGAGAAAGGTGGGCAGCAAAAATAACTTGGAAAGCTTAACTTGTGGCTTTGCTGAACTGGTGGTTACAGGTAGGAGGGAGCCTACTCAGTCTTGTGCTTGTTTCTTTCTTTAACTTTTTGGCTTGTTTTAAGTGTAGGACAGAAGTTGTTTCCCCATCAGACCTCTAAAAATCACTGTGAATGTGATTTCTGTATCAGTCTTAGGTTTTTAAACTTTTTTGTGTGACTTATGTAGGCAGTTTTCAACTGAGTATAGTATGATTGAGCACATCAGGGTCAGAGTTAATACTTCTGACTGTTGAACACTTGTGGTGTGTCTGATGCTGAACAAATAAAATATATCAACTTAAGACAGAAGCAGGGCAGATGTATGATGTGTGATACAGTCATTGGCTGGCGGCTCTGGGCTACAGCCAAGACAGGCTGGAAACGAAAATGTGCAAAGTAAAAGAAATACAGCAGCCCCATGAGTGAAAACACAGCTGGGTGTGACACACAAAACATCATGATAGTCACTTGCTTCCTTTTCCAGGAAGAACAGATCAAGTGAGCACAGAAAATACATCTGCTTAGATAGTTTATTTACACAATACTACTATTTGTATTGCCTCTTATAAAAAATACCAAACAAACTTCCCTCCCTTGATGATCAACTTCATCATTTGGTCTCTTGTTAGGTCCGCCTCTGAGAAGAAAAACAGGCATCAAGAGAACAGGGACTGTAATACAAAGAAGTAATTGAAAATAGCGCAGTAATTTAGGCAATGTCTAGAATATGCTTTTTATTTAGCACCTGTTTACTGTGGTTTCCCTTGCAAGTAAACCAGGAAATATACAGTTATTAACAGTGTTTTACAAAGTCCTTGAAGTAGAGTAACCATTATTTCTATGTATGAATAGGAAATGTACCCTGATAATTACATAAAATGAAATTCTCATATGGCTAGGAACAAGGTCTTTCCTCAGTTGTAGTGTTGAAATCTCATGCTGAGCAAGGTGTGGTAGATAACAAGATGATACCAGCTTTTCTATGCTGGCTCCAGGATCCTTATGTATTAGCATCCAGGCTACAGAAGAGCCCTGCATCTAGTGTTACGCTTCCTGTTTCCAACACAATGGCATGAAATTTGTTATCATATTCTGTTGTATTCTTAGCTTTTTCCTCCCATTCCTCTCTCCAATGCAGTCTGCTCCAACTTGCTAGCACTTGTACAATCAGCAGCATGATGCATCCAGAATAGAAATTTCAATTCAGTAGAAATGGAACAATTAGATCTTTCCCTATTCTAGTACTTTAATTTTCACTTTTTTTTTCTTTTTTTCTTTTTTTTTTTTTTCCCATGGAATCTTTTATTCAGTCTGTAGTAGCCACACAGTGGATGGGGAAGGAGTTAATTTTTCTCTCGTGGGTGCTATTAGACACTTTTACAAGGGTATTAAACTGTATACGCTCATGTGTATTGTGTGTTGGGATTATTGTGAGTTAAGTCACTTCATAGTCCCTTCCTTGGGTTTTTCTGCAGTGATCACCTTTGGCATTCACATGGGTGAGCTGACACATTAATACATTATGAAACCATGATCATAGAGACTAAAAATATGACTGAAAATTAATTTTTAGGGTAATTGGTATGAGTGCTAAGTTACAGCATAAATTCCAGATAAAATCTGCCAACCAACACTGGTGTTGGTCTGTATGGACTTACATGTCTCAAGCTCTACATTTCCGGTTCATTGCACGACTGACAGCCTGCTCTTTCATCAACATGGGATCTGTTCCCTAGCATGAGAAGGGAGCATTTGCCCTGGGAGCTGCCATTTGGGAGGCTGCTGACAGCCAGGGTATCCCAGCCACCAGTGCAATGAACTGAACACATGCAGCTGAACGTGCCCATATGCAATGCTCTGGTCCTTGTCTCTGATTTAAAACCATTTTAACTGGACAAGTTAGCGGAAGTGGAGATGCTTTAGGTTTTTCACCTGCACTGCAGGAATGGTCAGTAATGTAAGCAACAGTTTGGATCCCACTGAAAACCTCCTTTCAGGATGTTAAGTGGTGTGAAGGCGTTATGCAAGTCCCTTGCCACAGGGATAAATTTCAGCCTTGTAGAAAATATTTTGGAGATACAAACATCTTAAGAGTGTTTGCCTTTCTGCTGAAGAGCAGAGAACTACAGCTTTCTTCTGGGTATTATGCTGCTTACTCTTGTTCCTTTTATCCCAGCACTTCTAGAAGACACAGTGGGGTTTATTTTTACTCTTGTGGCATCAAGCTTATATTTATTCCCTCTACAATGGCAGCCCTTATAGATTTGAATGGTTCTTTTTGTTTGCCTTGCTCCATTTGCTCTTCTGCTGGCCTCCTTACACTTCTGAAAATGAAAGTAAAAGAGAGACTTCAAAATAATTGTCATTGGAATAAATTTTTCTTTGTTCTGAAGAATGTTGCAGAACCAGAGCACTCTAAGGTGTTGTGGGTTTTTTTGGTCAAATTTTCATATGTAAGCTGTATAGACTGTTATGCGATGATTTCTTTGACTGTCTTTTTCTTTTCCTGTCCAAGGCTCTAAAGATCAAGTGAGTATAGCCTCTATCAAGAAACAAGCAGAGTAGAAAGGAGTATGCCTGGTTTGTGCTGTCATTTCCAGAAAAGACAATTGAAAAAATGATAGCTGACGAATGTTTTCATGGTTATTATTTATCTATTTTTAAATTTATTTTAGAAGTTTCTTCTTTTACCAATGTGTTGAAAGGAAGAGAGGGGAAAGAATGTGTGTTTTCTTTACTAAGGTTTTAGTGAGATACTTAAACTGTCAACTTTACAGAGGGTTGTGCATTTCTGAATGAGCCACAGACTGACCAGAAAGCACATTCATGTTTAACAGGAGCAAATATTTTCTGTGCCATCGTGCTTCCACTTCCCTTGCTGCTACATGCAGAATCAGAATTGTACATGAATCATCCCTGAGACAACGTGAGCACAGTTGGTGTGGCAACCAGAGGGTGTGTGATAAACCTTGGAATCTACAGCAGAGTGCTGAGAGGTTCCCCATGCACTGCAGTTTCTAATATTGGCCTCCTGACTTTATCATTGTGAACCAGAGCCAGGTTATTCCCCTACAGTCAACTACCAGACTCCACAGCCGCCATCTGTATGGGTACTAGCTCTATTTTAGGTGCTCATGGTTAATTTATTTTATTTAGGGGCGCTCGTAGTGCCTGCTGAAAGTTTTGCAATTCCTTCTGCATTTCAAAAATCCAAGGAGATGCCATGTTCTGGTATTGGAAAATGAGAGTATGCTCTGCATGGAGGTGTGAGCTCAATCTCAAATGCTCAACAGGAAAAGATCAATAGTCATGCTAAAGCACCATTTAAAAATACTGTTCTGTATGCTTTCTGTCTCAACATGTGATGTCATTTATCATTTACTTGCTTAATTATCTCCATGAACACAAGTTAGTGCTGCTGACACATAGCTATTCATCTTCATGGACTTCTTTGGTATTAGCTTCTGGGGCAGAGGAGGCAAGGGCGAGTGAATGGGGCCGGTAACCAAAATCCCTCCTGAACAATTTGCCGTGATGCCAAACCAACGTTTATTGTTATCAGAGGCAGCTGCCTGTGCTCTGTTCATGCTTCTATTTGTGGATTTTCAATGGCTATAAATGGAAACACGCGCTGACCAGAAACTACCACAGCGCTGCCTGATACTTCTCTCTCCTGACTCCAAAAGTACAGGGATATCTGACATGCGGTCAGGTT
This sequence comes from Baryphthengus martii, assembly GCA_013396935.1. NCBI lineage: Eukaryota > Metazoa > Chordata > Aves > Coraciiformes > Momotidae > Baryphthengus > Baryphthengus martii. Next base: position 101,186 of record VWZK01019157.1, on the reverse strand, counting down.
AAATCACTTCTGTTCAGGATATTAGGGTGTTTTGGATTTTTTTTTCCCCTGAGAAATGGAGTTAGGAAAAAATGAAAGAAAAATCTCAGGAAGAGAAGCTTTGCAGGAAAAGCAAACGGTAAGATATGTTGAGAAATGTGGATTTTTTAATTTATTTTTTTTTAATTTAATGGTAAGAAGGAAAGGCAAATCATCTGTTGTATTTTATAGGAGTATTTCCCAACTTCTTTTAACCACTGACCTTGAAGATTAAAACTTCATTCATGTATGTTTAATTAATTATGATGGTACATTTCTGTGGATATTGCAGAAATCTGTGAATGCATTTTGTGTGCATGCGAAGTGCAAAACCTGAAATCTAGTTCAATGCTGAGTAGTTATCATAACCCAGACTGGTTGTCCATGGTTTTCTAGGATTTTTCTCAAGGAACTATTTCATGTCTTTGTACATTATATCCCACTACTTTAGATTGGTAAATGGCAGAAGAATTTTGTTTGCCTGTGCCTGGAGCTTACTGAAAATGGTGTGACCAAAACAAATTATTAAGAGAGAGCGAAAATAGTCAAAACACAGCTTGTTGCTAATTAGCATAAGCTTGAAATGCAATTTATAATTTTCCTTGCATTAACAAGGTTATTTTCTTGGTGTCACAAAAAGAGCAGTTTATTCTTGACTTTGCAAAGCTGTGAAGAAAGGTGGCCATCAGTTCTATTAAGAAACAAATTAGTGCTGAATTTTTTAGCACTTACATTAAATAGTGGTGGTGTTGCATTGGTTTGGCTTCATGGTGGGCCAGCATTCACTCATCACAGTGTTTGTCTCTACTAGCCTCAGTTAAGTGAGGCTTCGCAAGCTTGTGTGTAAGTTAATAATTTTAAATACAACTTTACTGAGGCAGGGTGTATTGGGTAGGAAATAGGGGAAGTGCTGAAACAAAGTAATGACCTGGCCTTAAAGTACCTTTTCTTCTTTTACAAAAAGAAGTATTTATCTAAAGAATAATATCTGAAAGAGCATTACTAAAGCTTCACCCTGATGCTATAATATGAATATTATCTCATATTTTACTTGTTCATCTTTTCATTAATGACTATAGACAGTGACCTCATTTTGAATTTGTGGTTGATACATGAAACACAAGGAAAACTCTTCAAAATTAAAAACAATTGTAAAATCCACAAAAGCTTTGAAAGGAAGTATTTGAAATTTTCTTCTAGCTCATGTGTGGAGAAAATACATAGCAAAGTAATCAGACATTATGATTATCTAATTGCAGAACTCCATCCTGATGCACAAAGAGTTGAGCAGGCTACCTTAAGTAAGGCTTTTCCAAAATGCAGAATCATGAATTTGGAGCCCTAATGATCTTCTGATGACTTTTTCTGTGTGCATCATTTACTAATTTTGAGAATGGCAAACTGGAGCAAATGGCGACCCCACTGATGAGAGCCATGTTAACATTCATGTCAGGTGACCCACTGTTCAATAAATACAAAATTGAGTCCTCCTAACATGTCGAGCTGAGAGAGTCCCTATTAGCAGTAGCAGGTCACATCCCTGCGGGTGCTCATCGAGAGGGGCGGAGGAGGCCCTGGCTCAGTGGGTTTCATGGCTCTCTGCTGACAGAGGAGGAATGCTCTGGCCCGATGCCAGTCCTCCCACCCCTTTCCCGGTCCCCTTCGAGCTGAGCCTTAGCCTCCTCTCTGTCTCACCTCTCTCTCTCTTTGCCAGTTTAGTCTTAATGCCTCTCGTTCTGATTGCTAGATGGATTTCACTCTGCCCCCATATTTTTTCCCCTGGTTTTGTACCTCCATGGCTTTCATTGATTCTGACCTTTTCTCTTTGTTACAAGCGAGTCAGCTCAATATTCAAAATTGCATGGGAGCAGTGTCAGTCTGTGGAACAGACACTGTTTGTACATGTTACTGTTGATGTCTGTTCGTATATTTAGTTTCAGTATGGCAAATACATAAACTGTTTCATATTATAGGTGCCGTGACATGTCCATTTTCAATATTATATCCTATGAATTGAATGATACTGTATTTTTTAATGTATATTTCATAGGAGCACAGGATAACTCAAGTGCAAAGGGAGCTTTCTCTAGACCAGCCTCCTGCTTAATGTGACTATGCAGTCAGACTAGGCTTCTCAGGGCTTTCTCCAGTCAGGTCTTGAAAGCCTTCAAGGATGGAGGCTGCACAACCTGTAGGCAACCTCCTCCGCTTCTGGGCTGTTGTATTGGGTCTGACCGAGATAGAGTTAATTTTCCCCATAGCAGCCCTCACAGTGCTATGCTTTGTACTGAGAGCTAGAGAGGTGTTGACAGCACACCCACATTGTGGCTACGGCTGAGCAGGGCTTGCACAACACTAAGGCTCTTTTTCCAGCACTCCGACTTCCAGTAGTGGGATGGGGTGGACAAAATCTGGGGGGGGACACACAACCGGAACAGCTGACCCAAGCTGACCAAAGGGATATTCCATACCATATGATGTCAGCTCAACAATAAAAGCTAGAAAAAGAAAGGGGTGGGGGGAGGGAGCAGGGGGCATCTGCTTGTCCTTGAGAGCAACCACTATGTGTATTGGAGCCCTGCTTCCCTGTACGGGCTGGACATCATCTACTGATGGGAAGTAGAGAATAACTCTTTGTTTTCTTTTTCTTCTGCACGTGGCCTTGCTTTGCTTTTCATTAAACTGCCTTTGGCTTAACCTACGAGTTTCATCTTATTTTCTCCCCCTGGTTCAGCTGAGAGGAGAGGGTGGGGAGGTGTGTGATAGAGCAGCCTGGTGGGCACCTGGCTCCCAGCCAAGGTCAAACCATCACAGCTGTCCGCATGGGGAACAAGGCCAGCTCCCTCAGCCTCTCCCCACAGAGTAAGTGTTCCAGACCTGACCATCTTGGTGGTCTCCGCTGAACTTGATTCAGTCTTTCAAAGTGTTCTGTTGTAGGGCCCAAAATTCAATTCCCTGTTTTAGAGGAAATCTAGTGAGTGCTGAAGAGGATAATTCTTTCCATTAGTCTACTGGTTGTGCTCCTGTTAGCACAGCTGTCAATGCTGTTGGCCATCTTGGCTGTCAGGGTCCACTTCTGGCTCAGGCTCAACTTGCTGCTCACCAGGACCACCAGAGATTCCTCAACAGAGTTATTCTCCAGGTAGTCAGGCCCCAGCCCAAGAGGGGCCCTCCCTTCCCAGATCCATAACACTCCTGTTGGAACATTCCTTCAGCCTACCGTGGCCCCTCTGGATGACAGTCCTGCCCTTAGGCAGGGCTCTTCCCCCTGCCGTTTGTTATCTGCAAACCTGGTGAGTAACTTGCATCGCCTCCTCTGCCTCCTCTGTCACTGATGAAGACAACTGGCTGAATATGAGCCAGAAGTGTAGCCAAGTAGCCAAAAAGGCCAATAGCACCCTGGCTTTTATCAGAAATAGTGTGGCCAACAGGACTTGGGAAGTGATCAGCCCCCTGTACTTGGCACTAGTGAGGCCATCTCTTGAATACTGTGTTTAATTTTGGGCCCCTTACCACAAGAAAGACATTGAGACGCTGAGGGAACTGGGGTTGTTTAACCAGGAGAAAAAAAGGCTGAGGGGAGACTTCATTACTCTCTACAACCACCTGAAAGGTTTTAGCAAGGTGGGTGTTGGTCTCTTCTCCCAAGTAATAAGCAGTAGGACAAGAGGGAATGACCTCAAGTTGTTCTAGGAGAGGTTTACATTGGCTATTAGGAAAAATGTCTTCATTAAAGCAGTTGTAAAGCACTGGAACAGGCTGTGGTTGAGGCACAATCCCTGGAGATATGTAAAAGAAGATGTGTAGATGTGGTGCTTAGGTACATGATTTAGTGGTGGATTTGGCTTTGGATTTAGGTTACTGGTTGGACTCCATGGTCTTTTCCAACCTAAACATTTCTATGATGATCCTTGTGGAGTTAGCAGGGCTCATTTAAAGAGCTTTAAACTAGATTTGAAGGGGGAAGGGGATAAAACAAGGCTCGATGGAGATAAGCCTGGGGGCAGCATGCCAGTATTTGAGAGGCAGTGTGCTAGCAAGGTCCCTCACAAGATCTTCAGCTTCACTATTTCACAGTTGCTACAGCCAAGTCTTTCACTGAGTACCACATCCCCAGCCACTTCTCCCTAGTTTATGAATAACAGATCCAGTTGTGCATAACAGTGGCTGGCCCATCTGATGCCTGTACCAAGAAGCTATCCTTGACACCCTCCAGAAATCCTCTGGATTGCTTCCGTCTTGCCATTTTGTTCTTCAGCAGGTGTCAGGAAAGCTAAAATCTCCTGTAAAAAGTGGAGTCTACAATCTATATACTTCCTTGAGTTGTTTAAAGAAGTTATTGTGAGGAGCATTGTTCACTTCCTCACCCCAATCGTGCTGTCTGTAGCCCAGTCCCACCACAATGTTACCTTCAATGACATCTCTTCTGGTCCTGATCCAGAAGTGCTCACTCAGCCCTGTTGTCCAATCTGTACAAGAGCTCTCCACATTCAAGCTACTGCTTCACACAGAGAGATCCTCTCCTCCTTATCTTCCTTGCATTTCTGAAGAGCTTGTGTCCATCCCTTGCAGCATGGAAGCCATGTGAGCTATACCACCACATCTGTTATTTCTACAATGTCATAGTTCTGTGATCTATTTATACTTATGTTTGTACGACGAATCTGTAATTTTTCTTTACAAATATTTCTACTTACTTTCAAAAGAACAAAGTCTCTACTGTCCTGAAAATATTCTGACTGCAGTGTGTCAATTAAAGAGAGACCAGTTCATACTCAAAGTATAACCTCTATAGAGGACAACCTCACAGACAGTTTTATTAAGTGGTACTGTACCTTTACATTCACTTCTTTCTGTGGATGAGATAAATAATATAAAATTCTCTTCCACTTCAGGCTATTTCACTTATAAATTCTGACATTTATTGTTAAAGAATTCTTGTCCTTGCTTCCTGGAGGAAGACTGCTTGACAGCCAGAATTCTGAAGAGAGCCTTTGTGTGGAGCTGGCTGTGGAAATGGAATATAATGGAGGGCCCATTTTGTGATGGGAAAATAGAATGACTCACTATAAAATAGATTGGACTAAGCAGATGGACTCAATTTTCCTTTTCATACTTTCGATTTTAGCATAGCTCAGGACAGAGTAATTTTAGAGAATCCCTACTGAAATGATGGCTCAGCTCAAAATAGGCTGTTTACATTCTGAAGTCCTGCTCCATTAATGCATATTGCCTCTGTTATCTGAAATTATTTTAATTATATTTCACACTTTTCTGTTTCCTATTTGATCTCTTCTCGCCTCATGAAAATGCAACACATGAAGTATTTGATTTAAAAATTATGTTTACATTGGGATGTTTAACAGGGAACATTCAATCTTTGCACTTTAGTTTCCATTATAAGGGTTTCTTTTACTTTCTTGTTACTTAAGTAGTGATAAAGCAAAGGACAATCATAAAGAAAAAAATAAATGGAACCACATGAATATATGGGCCAGAAATAATGTCATGCATGCTTGAAATTGCATTAAGATTAGGTTTTGGATGAGAGGGTGTACTCTCTAAGAAAGGGCTGTAGGACTCCATTCAGAGAATTAACATTTGCATTTCACAAACTATGTGTATACAGCTCATGCAGAGCAAGGCAGTTCAGACCAAGCCAATCCAGAAACGAATATTAATCTTTGTACACTGGTGACAACAGAAAGAGTCTTGTCAAGGTCAAGTCCTCTCAGTGGGAAGTGTGGGAAGAGTCTTCGGTGAAGACAGACCATTTCCTGAAGTTTGCCACCTAAGGACACCTAAACAGAATGGAGGATAATGGCTAATAAGGTGCTGACTGGCCTTGCTTGCAGGTTTAGTTGTTGATTTAACTACATGTAAACCAGGTGAGAAATGGGTATTGGATGGGAAGGATTGTTTGAAGAGAAGGAAAAAAGAGGAGGAGAGCTCTGTGGAGGCCAGTGGGAGTGGGTATGGCAGGAGGTGCCTGGTACTATCACTCCGCCCACGGGGACCTCTTCTACTAGATCACCCTTGCTCTTGTGCTGTTGAGGGCTGGTGCCAGAGAGGCAGAGATGGCAGCCCAGCCTCTGGTCTCAGGCTGTCCCTTCTTTGCCAGGAGCAAGGCCCCATGGCCACTGCTCTGTTACACTACCTACAGGTATGCACTGATCTCCCAGTGTACATACAGAAGGCTGCCCGACAGCATCTGTGGCACTCAGAGTGCACAGCTGAGTGAGCAGGAGTGGTTGCAGTACTGGTCAAAGACACATGGTAAAAGATTTTAGAGCAAAGTAGCAGGGAAGGAAGAGTAGCTGAGGGAAGAGCAAGTATTTCTTTGTGCAGACACAGGGATTCAAATGCCTGGGCAACAGAATCATCATTTGGAACAGTCAAAATATCTGTGGTTGAGTAACAGCAGAATAGCTGCTTCTACCCATGGAATTGGGGCAGAATCATGCTTATGCCTGTGTGACACACAAGCCCGTGATCAACATGCCCTTCCAGATTCACTGCAGTGGATGGGGGAAGCAAGCCTGGAAAGGTTGAGATGGGAGAGAGATGTTTGCTGCTCAAAGGAAACAACTTGCACTGGAGTCTGTGAGAGGGGCAGATCCTCAGGTATCTTGCATTCGTGGACAGCTTGAGGTCTCCACGCTTGGACAAATCTAGCCTGGACAGTGGTGTAAGATCACAGAACAGCACTGCTGAGGTCACCTGGGCATCTTCTTTTTTCTTTGGAGAGAGGAGGTGATAATCACTGTAGGTGAGGATGACAGAGATTCAAAGGAGGTGAAATACAGTGATACAACCGGGAGTGCAGAATGTGTAGGTGCTTCAGCAGATTACACTCTGTGAGAAAGCCATTGGCACATACACAGAAGACTGCCAGATACAAACCCCTTGTCCTCTTTGCCGGTTTGCTCCGCTAATGGAGGACAGGTTGGTGACTGCCCTGCTGCCAATATAGGTGGTTCAGATTTTTTTGTTTAAATTTTCTTTCTTAGCTCTTTTACTTTACACCTTGACTTTTCTACTTCTATCTCCTGTAAGAACATACCTATCCAGAAAGTAAACTCTTAAAAATTTGTTGCTTGTCTGAATCCATTCTTCAGTTTGATTATTCAGTACTGAAGTATGAGTATCATGTTCATCTACTGGATAGCATATGAAACTAAGTAAGCAGACATACTTAGTATAGCATCAGAGAAGTTTTAATGTGTGTATACATTTAAATTATTCCTATTTATCTGAAAAGAAAGCTTTATTTCTTGTTCTGGAGGTTGGTTGTGACCTGTGGGAGCTTCTGTCATGCAGCTGAGTCCAGCTGGGTGAGTTGTCACATTAAGCTGTTTTGTGTCCTCTTGTCCCAAATTACAACAACCTCAGCAAAAATGATTAGTCATGGGAGACTGTCAAATAATCCTGAGCTTTGAATATCAGGGCTGAGGCTTTGTAGTGGCTACAGAAATAAACTGATAAGACTTTAACATGGAGGTAATTGCATCTTGTGCAGGTATATGAAGATGTCTGAGACAGTACCCCAGCTAGAGGATCAGTATTTCCTCTTGCATACCTAGACCTGAGGCATCCCTGCCTATCTGTGTGGAGGCATGGATTACTCCAGCAAATAATCGCTGAGGAGGAGGGAATAAACTCAGAGGCTACAAGTAGCAGCATATTTTTAGCACTGTTGATGTGACTTTAAATAGGACAAAAGCAAGTGGGAAGCACTGAACCCTGGTCTGCCCTCCTTTCTAATTCTGTCACGTAGCTCTCGCCTTACTTGAGCTTATATTACTTTAGCTTAACGTCAGTCATACAGAGGCACTGCTGGAATGCTTGAGGTAGGCTTTGGTTGCATCAGTGGGCAAAGAGCTGTCTTGGAGAGATATCATCTGTGCTCTTTTGGCTGGATGTCACATGAAACATTACCATCCAATCTCATATTGGGATTCAGAAGAGGAGTGAGGTAGATTCCTGCAGGGACTTAAATGTGATGGTAAAAGAGGCTTTTTAGGAACAAGTAACAATTGCATATTTTAACTTTTTGGGTTGAGGATAGATAAGAGCCTCTGTAACAACTGGATCAACCACGTAACAAAGCCATAGGCGGCAATTCAAATGATTGCATTTTGGGGGAGGTAGCAAAGAAAGAAGTATTAGCATGGAGAGACTGCCATTACTGATGAATTTAAACAGTTCTGAGAAACGTTGCTAGGCACTGGAACTCTCCTGAATTCAGTTAAAAGAAAAGATTTGTCTATGGTGTGGTGTTTGTTTGGTACTTGCCTGAATGATACCTACCTGCATCCTGAAAATTAGAATGGGCAAGAGACGATATCCAGAAATAAGTGCAGGTATAGAGATCATTATTGAGAAAAATCATGTGTTTTCAAAAGCTATTTTTCATTAATGTGTCAGTGAGTTACTTATGATACTCGGGAAGACGTTCACTATTTGTTACAGCTGCTGACACTGAAATTTGGGACTGACACTAGGAAAGCTCTTTCATTAGAAGTGTAGGGCAGCACTGGATCAACCAGGGTATTTGTGGACGATCCACCCTGGGAGATTTTCAGGACTCAACTATATAAAGTCATGGCTGACTTGACTTTGCTTTAGCGGTAGTTTTACTTTGAGCTGGTTGGTGAAGTGGATGACCTCTGAGGGTCCCTTCAAAACAGCATTTATTTCATTCTTTGATTTTGAAACTGCACTGCTGCATTTGTCATTAAACATGCTAACAAATTTTCCCTCTGCAAGACATCCTTAACACATTGAACATGGACACAATGATGCTGTGCTCATTCTTGCATTATAAACTTACTGCTTTCAATTCACTGTCCTTTCAATTCTGAAAGCACTCAACAATACAGCAGTGGCATAAATCTGTTACTTGGTTATGAATTCTGGGAAAGAGCTACTTGACAATGAACAGAATAAAAGGAAAGAAGCGATTAATAAAAGGAAGAACAAAACTCAGTGTTAACTGAGCTAGACTTTGAGGAAAACAGGCAGATAAGCAAAAAACATGCTTGCTTTGAATCAATTATTAAATGTATAACATTTCAATATACTTTGCCCATATTGCCCTCTCTAGATACATCTTTAGATTCTATTTAAAAGCTGGTAATTAATGATTACTTCTCAAAATAAGTTTTCTAAATGCATTTTAGACATTGAGTCTAAACATCTTAGTCACTAACTTATCCAGATAAAAGCCAAAGGCTTTCAAAGGAAAATGATCAAAATATCAGGTCATCTGTTTTCCTGCTTGTTTTTGAAATAAGACTGGTGTTGTGCAGCCATGATGCAGTAACTTCGTTGATATTTCTCCACAAAGTAAATGTATTAACTTTATCAGGGCATTTTATCAAAAATCTATTCCAAGGAGGGCAGTGGTTAACTTTTCTCTCTCTTTTTATAAAAAAATATGATCATATAATGCACTGTTGACTATCAAAGAAACTCTAAATAATGCATCAAGTCTCTGTCAAGTGGTGTTTGGGTTTTTTTAATCTCTCCTTGAGGAGAAGATTCCATTGGGTAAGGAGAAGGGGAAGTGGGGTGGCTTATATTTAATTTTTAAAATATATAGTCTGCTGCACTGATGTTAGCAAAAGCATGCTGAAGAAACACAATCTCTGAGTGGAATGAGTTTGTCCTGTAGGCAAATGATGAGGAGCTGGTGAATACCTACCGCTTCCTAACAGGATGAAAATGGAGCAATGGTTCATGGTCCTTAGTTTGTAGGACCATCCAAACTCTTTGATTCCCACTTTCTTCTTTAGAGGTGAGCACTACCCTGATTCCCTAGGCTCTGTCGTATCAAGGGAGCAGAGCTGCAGTGCTTTGTTTCTGCCACAGACAGAAGACTGCCTGTGGCAGGAAAACAGAAGTGTGCTAGTTTAGCAACCCACCACATTGCGTGCTAAGTGCTGTAGTGGGCACTCTGTAGCCTTCTCTGTCTTTCTAAGAGTCAAATGCTGTGCCAACCCAAGTAGAGAGAGACCAGGGAGCACGTTCTGGTGTGCCAAGGCAGGAGAGTTACTCTAATGCAGCCCTGCAAATGCCGTAATAGTGTACGCAACACTGCAATACTGCACAGCCAAATCTGCAGGCCAGTGTCTGTTCAGAAGTAGAAGGCTTTCTACAATGGTTCTACGTTTTTGCAAGAAATTATTGTTCACACCTATTTTTTTAAATATTTGTCATGAAATAGATAGCTGAAATATCAGATGTCTTGTCCAGTAGCAAAAACTGTGTCCTATGTTTTGACAGTGGTCATCCTGTCAACAGATCTATTTGATGTTTTGAGTCAAGATTGATCTTGATTGAATGTGATAGTTGTACAGGAAACCTTTCTGCATCAAATATTTCATTATTGAAAGTTAACAGATAGCTTTTTTCAAAGGACTGATGGTGACATGTGGTACATACTGCAAGATACTTTCTGATGGCATTTTTATTATACTCATCCCTATTTTGTAAACTTAAAAGGATTATTTAAGTACATATTGAACTAATGAAGACCAATTCTTAATGAAAAGGGCCAAAAGCAGATTTGCTGAATTTAGGGGAAAAATATTTTTTCTCAACAACTTCTGTTTGTTTAAGATTCTGAAAAGTGGAAAGCAGCATACCAAAGATTTTCAGATCTTGAATTGTACACAAATGAATGTATTTGTACTCCAGAACTGACATATTTACAGAAACCCAAAAAATCAATTTCACATCTGTCTCTATGAGATAAAAATTGAATCATTACCATTCTGTCTTTTCTGTTTCATGTTTCTTGTCTTGATCATGGAGAAAATTTGGAAATCAAATATGGGAAAATTATAGGGATTTTTAAATGCTGTTTTTAAATGATGCAAAATAAACCAATTGGATTCACTTGAATCACTTAAAACTGGAGATTCCGGGAAAAAGCCATCAAAGTTTATTTCCCTGTTGAATACATTTAAATTTGTTTTCATGGTGGTTCGATAGATCTCATAAAAAGTTACTGACAGCACATTTATCATAATTTTACTGCTTCTTGCAAAGATAACTCTTGGTGATGACTGTGTGTAACAAACATGCTAGAAAAAAACATTAGATTTTTCAGCTTCAAGCAAGAACTAAGTCATTTAATACCCTTCTTCAGTAAATGTACCTTGAAAGACATCCAGAGCAAAAGCCAGACATCAGCTGAACTAAGTGGTAATCAAAGAGATGGTAATTCTTAGCAAAGCTCCTGAGTCAAAATGTTGCCCTCTTTTAGTCTGTGATAACCATGACAAAATGCATAGTATTTGTATTTGAAATCCTAGCATGGAAAAGGACACAATTTGTCTCTCACTCGCTCTTGTTCTTTAGCAGATGTTTTCAGTAATGTCATGAAACTGATCTCAGCTGAAAATATAGTAGCTTTCGTTATAGTTATGTTATTTACACTCTACTGATATTTCTATGTAAAAAAAATTTCCCAGAAACTATTAGTGATTTAATTGTCAAGACAAGTTTGTTTTGTTTGTTTGGTTTGGTTTTTTTTATAGCAAGGTATCCTAGTTTATAGTGTCTTTTTCTCTGAAAGAAAGTATATTTACTGAAGGATTATAATGATAAATTTTTCCTGTAATGAAGTCAACCTTCAATTCCTCCCCAGTTTCTAAGGAGCAGAAGTCAGGGCTGAGGGGCTCCAAGGTTGCCAACCTTGCCAATGTCTTGTGGTGACGTAGTGCTGTATCATGTGATGGATTGTCCGGGGTTTTCAGGGCCTCCAGTATTGATGGCTTCTAAGAATCTACAGCTGAAAAAAATGCACTTCAAAGTTTGGAAATCAGGATTATCTGAGCAAATTTAATTTTCCCTATCTTTTATTCATAACTGTTATGACATAGATGTCAATAACAGGATTATGGGCTATTTCTGTCTTCTCAAATGGTGATTGTGCTTAGGAATCACCACCACAGGATGCATCAGGATATGATGTGATCAGAACAAAAGAGCAATTACTCTCAGTGATCTTGTAAGTAAAATATGGTAAAATAAAACCTATCATTTCATCCTTCTTCTTCCAGTTGAGTATTTTTGCATTTTTCAGAGCATATGCTTCCAGACATATACAGAAAATGGAAGTCAAATGATTGAGATGTTCAAAGAAAAGGAAACTTGGCATTTTCACCCTCCTACATGATGGCACTCAAAGGGATGAGTTCAGAAAATAGTTCTACACATTGCAAAGTGCTCTCAGAAATTACCCACTAGCAGGAAGGGGTGTAGGTGGCACTCTCAAACTTACTAGGGACAAGTTAAAGCTGGTTCTTAAAACCAGCAAGATTTGCAGGTATTAGTCATTTCTTCAGAAGTAGGAACAATCAGACCACTTGCCTTCCTAGGAATACTGTATCACTGTCTCTTGTGAAGTGCTTGAGTACTGCAGATGTGAGTATCATGAAAAAATCTAGAAATAAATTTCATGATGCTCTCTGCAGGGTAATGCTCAGGAGGGGTGTGAGACCAGGCATTGCAGTATCAGGGTGTGCTTTGACACATGCTGATGTTGATTTTCAGAATATACTATGACGCAACAGTTAATACTGCATACTCCTTAAAACTCAGATCTTAATCTCATTTGAAATGTGGACTGTAGTCCACATCTCTTTTCTGGTTTTATGCATAACTTTCTTGATAGGAAATGCTCTTAAGAACATAATTACTTCTATAGTCTTATTTTTGTTGTATATTGTAGATGCCTTGTAAAACCTTATTTGTCTATGAAATTGCACATTATAATGTTGCAATTAATGTTCCTAGGTTCTGTTTTTATTACTATTTCTCATAAAAAATGTTATAGATCTAGATGTTCCTTCATTAATGATGCAGGAGAAGGTTTAAATATTTCAGTTGTCTTCTTTCGGACTTCTTAAAGAAAACCAGTTTGTTCCAATAGTGTAATTATCTTTGAAATAATGACTTTTGCATAAAATGTAAATAGTTACCAATAGTTATCATACTGAGCTATCTCAGGATAGCAGTAATTCAATTTGATAATTGTTTGTCTTCCTTTGTGAGTGCAGAGGTATACCATAGTTTTCTATTATAGTTTCCTTATTTTTAAAGTCTTTGAGAGGGTACAGTTTCTAAACAGATAGCCAGCAGCTGACAGGTGTAGTTCAAGAATTTATCAAATATTCATTGTAAGTAAATCATTTAGAGGGTTAGTCAGGTTAGTTAGGACTTAAGGGGGTCACTGACTAACCTTCTACATCATTTACATGCAATGAATATTCGAAATCCCTTCTAGGGCATTTCAATGTCTGAGTGGGCAGATAATAGTTTTCCAGTAAATCTGTTATTGCTTACCCTGTGCATGTCTTCTCACATATGGACTATATTAGATAAAGTGGTGATCTGTATGACATGTCTGAAACACTGCTCTACAGCAGAACCGATGCCTAACGATGAAGAACAGTATTTTTGTATTTGGCTATGCAGGTATGGGAGAGGATTTGTGACAGAAAACGTGAAGGAAGCTGATAAGCTGTTTTGCAAACCAGCTTTCGCTTCTGAAGTAGAACCCAAAGGAATTTTGTAGCATTATTAGGTGTTTCTGAGTTCACTGCAGCAGCTTTTGCTCTCAGAAGAAGAGACCAAGTCTTGTTAGGTGTGCCTGTGCCTTCTGAAAGAATCCTGCCGTTCTGGGACATGTCCTAGTCATGTTTTACCTTTTTTTTTTTTTTTTTGGTCTATGAGACAGTGGAAATTGGAAGAGAGATTTTAGTGTTCCAGCTTATTGAACGTAGAGTAAAATGAGTCAGATACTATTCAGGATTCAAAATGGTTGTTTTGGATATCAATGGAGATGCTATATTATCACATAAGTATTGATAATCTTTGCATCATTATTAACATTACTAGTATTGTAATTTTATATGCTGTATGTTGCAATTTCACCCATGATTTATCTACATCAGGGCCTCTTAGCTCAAAGTTAGAAGCAAATACATAACCAGTGTCTATTCTTGTCTCTGGAACACACTGCACATGCTGTTGTACACTAAATTCTTCATATGAATTCTTTGTAAATGTCTTTCAAGTCAAGTTCATATGCTTATTTTAAGCTGCAACTATTTCATGTTGTCGTGAAACAATTTTCATAAGACTGTAAACAGCTTATTTTTTCCTCTTTAATTCATGACTGATCACTCTAACATTTGTTATTTTCCTAAATTCAATAAATGGTTATCTAATTAAGTGTGTGTAATTTTAAGTATGTGGATTTCATAAACAGAAAGTCATTGCCATAAATTACAAGTTACATGTGGTTTTGTGCTGGAAAATGTTGTGTATTTTTTAACTATTTTAATGAAGTTTTTAAAATATAGTTTATCATAAGTTAAAAATGTTCTCTTCACTGTTGCTTTCATTTCAAAGGAGTGAACGCTTCTGATAGATAGGAAAATCATCAGAAAGTACATTTATGTCTGTTAGCTGTGTGTTGAAATCAGGTATTAAGAAAATGACTGAAATTACTAGTTATGTATTATGTGGCATGGTGAATACTTAGGGTACTTGGAACTATTAACCCACAAAGAAATTGGAAGCTACTTTTTAACATTTGAAAATAGACACAGAACAACCACTTATTTCTCAGTGAAGGTTATTTGCAACAGCCTGTTACTTTTCTAATTTGTTTCGTTATATTCTCACCTGGTAAATGTACATTTTTGGTCCATTAGCTCAATGGACCTGCTCTGCCCCCTCCAGCTGAACAGCAGTGCCGCACTGTCAGAACTGCCTCTGGTGCCTGGGTGTGTTCCGCAGGGCCTGGTTTCGTAATGTAGCATCTCTGTTTTTCCTGAGCATTGCATGTTGCCCATCAGTAGATGGGCTGGCTTTGTGTGTGAGGTGAGCGCCTTGATATTGAGCTGAGCCAAGGCAGTAGCACCTCTGGACAAGCAATAGTGGTATCATAGATACCTCAGAGTGATGTAGTTGCCAAATTGAAGGACACGTGGATTTGCAGATGTTGATCTGAGCCAAGGCAGTAGCACCTCTGGACAAGCAATAGTGGTATCATAGATACCTCAGAGTGATGTAGTTGCCAAATTGAAGGACACGTGGATTTGCAGATGCTGAAAAGGGCCGGACATTGAAAGGAGGAGGTATTTGAAAAGTTGTACCTGGAAGCACTTTTGAGGCATAAGTGCTGTTTTGAATTGGCTTCAGTGGCAGCTTCAGCGCTTGTTTTTTTCCGTGAAGCAATAAGACATAGCTAAATCATTTTACTCCTTCTCTGTGTGGGCCAGTGAAATCAATGCTGTAGAGAGAAGTAGTGATGAAGTAAAAAGTGAGGTGAGTCTGAGGGGTCTTTGCAGTCAACAGTGCTGTGGCAAAATGTGAAAATTGCAGTGTTAGTAGCTGAATTAATCTGATTGAAGTTCTGAGCAATGTGGTGCACACCACTAACTTTTATAGTACTGCGCTGGAGGTTACAGACGTAGTTGTGATGCATATATTAGACGAGGCTTGGGAAAAAAGCTGATATTAAGACAAAAGAGGTAGGGAGTACTAAAAATCTGTGTGAGAAGTAATAGGAGTAAGAAATGAGAGCAGTGAAAGAAAAGGGAAAAGAAAGGTAATTGCTATTGAAAAATGAAGTAAAAATAAGAGGTGTTGGGAGTGAGAATTAAATAGGTAAGTGTGAATAAAAAGAAAAGTTCAAGAAATATGGGAATAGAGAGAGAGAACAAAAACTAGGGGACATGATGAGCTGAGTATTCTGCAGCCTTATCATTTTAATAATTGACACGTGTGAAGTGAATAGACATGTTTTATTGATTGATCTAATACTACATCATTTGCACCTAACGTTGTTTCCTCACACTTTTGGTAAATAATTGTGTAGAATTCAAGATTACTTGTCAGAATACCTGTAAGTAGCTTGTTAAGTGTGGCTTAACAGGAGAAGCTCTTTCTGCTAGTGTGTTTATAACAACCTTTCACATTTTTCACATTTACAAAGTGATTCTCCCAATATCTGTTAATACTCCACGAGACTCTCTCAAGCTTCTTCCAAAAAAAAAAAAAGTTTAGTTGTGCTTTTTCACATATTGCAGGATAAGGGATTTCAGTAAGGAGACCAAAACCTTCCTGCTGTTGCATTTGCTTACTGGCTTCATTATCACAGCTTTCCACGTGGGTTGATACTGATACCAAGAACAACTCTTCTTTCTGTAGAAACAAGTTTTGCCATTGATTCCCATACCTGAGCCTAGCTGAACTGTAAACAAGATTTCCCTCCTTTCCCTCTGGCACTTTTATATAAAGCACTTGACTGCACTTGTTACTCAGTCTCACCCAAATGATTTTATGTTGATCTATATAAATAGATAGAGACAGGCATAAGGAAGGCTTTTATATCCCAGAGTGGCTGTATAACTAGAAGATATATTTCTACTCAGGAAGCCAGGAGTGATTCTTTCCATCATATCTTCAAGTGAGAACCCTTCAGCTGTTTGTTTGATTTATTTTGCTGTTATTAATTCCATAGTTAATATTTCTCCAGCACCCCACAGACAATTCTCCTTTGCTGCTGGTCTTTCAGTGCCGAGACTGCCTTCTCACTCATCAGCATTAGGCAGTATGTCACATTTTTGTTGACCTCTTGTTCTCCTGTGTCTTTTGAAGTGTTTACAGGATTTGTGTCACTCTGGCTTGCTGCCTTCCATGCACGTGAGGCAGCCGCTGTGCTCCAGCCGACAGGAGCTTTGGGCATAATGGCAAGAACTGTGCTTTCACATCTTTGCAGTGCTCTTCAGTCTTATGGTTGAGTCTTTATTTGAGTCTAGAGATAACTTTGCTTTTTTTTCATCATCAAGAAGCAGGGTAATATCAGGTAACATAGATTGTGAGGTTGCCCTGGTTGTTTGTGAGATCTCACAGGGTTATATTTTGGTTCCTTTATTTTCCTTTTCCTTGTCTTCTGTCACTTACAGCAAGACCGGAATGACTGATAATAGTCTTTAATTTCTGGCAGATTATTTATTTTTTTGGCATCTGATTACTAGCCCAAATCTGTCTGATAAATTCTTGGGGCTACAATTTTATGTGGATCTCTGCACACACTTCATTACAAGCACTCTGCTGATTTTGTTTGGATTGCTTCTGTGATTTAACCTCTGTAGCGATCAGAGTATGTGGTTGAAAAATTTGATAACTCCATGACAATGATTACTGTGAGCACTATGTGATTGGCTGCTAATATGGAGGTAAATGTTAAGTGCTGACTGTGTTTGTCATTAGAAAAAACACGCTGTTATTTGCTCAGCTTTATGTGGCTTGGTTTCTGCAAAAGCAGACAGTTTTGATTATATACCATTCTATTTTGATTTTAAAAAGCAACAACAAAACCCAAAACACTGAAATTTCAAATATTTTTTCAAAAGCTTACCACTAGTGAAAACAGGTTTACCCAGGCCAGCTGACTTGCATATAGAAATAGTCCCTCCTCCTAGTGCTGTCTCTTCTTGTGGGCTCCTTATACATGCTTGCCTCCAGTAAACACCGGAAAAATTTTGGGGAAAAGCCCCAAACTTAATAGGAAATTTTGTGATTTTTTAAGGATTTTTCTTGTAAACTGCTGCAACTATTTTCTGGTTTTAGCAGCATTTGAACATGCCTATTTGAGGGGCAGGGGATCTGTTTCTACCCAATTTTGAAATAATTAATGTATACTGATTGTACTAGAAGATAACAGTAGCTCATTGCCTTCTGGATTAGTGTGGGATGAATGGAATAGTAGTTAGTGCAAAATATTTTTAGGATTCACGCGCTTATTTGTATTTTTTGTTTTGTTTTGTTAGTTGTTGTAGTTATTTTCTTGTAGGGCTGATTTACAAGGGCTCAAAAGAGATTGTTTTAACTTAATATGACAAATTTTCTTCATTGGCATGATTCTCTTAGTCATCTAGGAGAAGTATTTAATTTGAACAATATATGTCCATTTCAAGTTGTCATAAGAGTTCAGATTTGATTATGCATGGCTATAGTCACTACTGAAATACAATAGTTAACCTGATGGCTAATTTAAAATGAAAGGAAGAGGGGAGTTGGGAGGATAAGGAATATACTATACATGAAATATTTTCTATCAATCATAAACAGGTCAGCACTTATGTACTATTTGGTGCTGCAATGATAGCTCACCACGGAGCTCCAGATTATTATTAGGAAATTCCCATGTGTCTGATTCTTCAGAAAAATAGTTACAGGGATTTTAGGGGAGGATTTTGTGTAATGATTTAGTATTTCACTGCCTTGAAATGAAGAGACAGAGACAATCCAGTAGAAAGAAGCATTATAAAAAGCAGCTTTATCTCTTTCTGTTTGTGTTCTCCCCTAACAAGATGGAGGTAAAAATTTAATTAGTAGCATTAGTCACAGTCTAAGATTTGAATTCCCCAGAAAAACACTCTACAGTCAAGTTCTACTGCTATTCTTAGCAATTTTTCAACCTTGCCCAAAAGAATAGAAGACGAAACTGCTGCTGAGTCACATTGATGACAAACAGAATGGATAATGTCAAGTAGGTGTTTGGATGTTACACTAACTGTCCTCACCAGTAAATATCTGTACTGAAATAATATATCAGGAATAGAGAACTGGACCGAGCACAAATGTTTCAAAGTAAAATTGTAGAAGCAGGTGGGATGATGGCTTGCATTTTGCGTTTGTGCTTTGGATGTTTCCTAGTGTAGAATTGTGGGTTAAACTGCATTCAGTAATCCTAGGAAAAAAAAGGTATTTGAGGCGAGGTTATAATATTACTTGCTTGGCTCATTGTCATAAGAAAGGTGTTGGCAATATTAGGTCAGAAAATAAGAATGGACATACTGACTTAATCTAGCTCAGTGTCTTGTCCAAACTGTTGCCTGCAGCTCATGCTTAAGGGAAAAAAACATGGGGAAAAAGGACAGATATTGCTGCATCTTCCTATTCCTCCTGGCCTTAGTGTAAATAAGTGAAGCTGTTCACCGCGGATATATTTTCCTTTTTTTTAAACTGTTTTGATTTTTGGTATTTGTAAACTGAGTTTCATACTGCTATATGTTTTATTAAATTATATTTCACAAGTTATATGAAACCCTACCAGTTTTGATTATATGCTAAATTCATGTGGTGCCTCAAAGCAATTTTGGTCTTATATCAAGAATCCATGACTCTGTAGAGAAAACTGACCTTTGTACATATCTGCTTTTCTACACAACATTGCAGTATGCATGGTCTTGCCCTAGGTACCATAGGCTTATATTTATAGGGAGTCTTGTGCATGAATGGTCCAATTAATGTTGCTTAGACAGGATTTGTATCCTCTTTTTTAGATGTCTGTGATGTATATCTGAGTGAGAAACTCATCTGAGTTTTTTTACAGTTAATTAAAAAAAGAAAAAAGCACAGGAATTATAGAACATGATGAATCTGATCCATATTAGACATTTATCTTTGAGTAGGATGAACTGCATGTCAGAAGTGCTGATTTCTCTCTATTGCATTTAAAAGAAGCATGACTCAGATGCAGATTTCTATTCTGGATACCTCTGCTTTTGGTCAGATGAATATCACTCTTAGTGAGGTCATTCACTAGGGAAGAAGGAATATACACAACCTGTGTAACAACAGTGCTTTAGGAAGTCATTTACTAAGTAATAGGCTGGTAAAGTGTAATTTACTTGCTGCCCTTCCTTGGACACCCTTTGGGCAGGTGGTAGCTAGATCCTTTGGGCACTAGCTAAAGAGCTTCTACAGTAGAGAAAGAAATGATAAGGAAATTTTATCCAATTAAATACTCTTAAAAGAATTATTTTTTTTTTTCTTTCCATAGTGCCTTACATCACAGTGAGCCCACAGGGCTTTTTTTTGTGAAATTGTCTATAATCTCAACAAAGCCCATTCCTGGGATGATGTAGGTGTTTCTTTTGGTTCCCAGCACACTGTCTCTTAAAAGGTTACCCAGAAAATTTTGGTTAATACTCTCTTGTTTATGTTTGGCTGCTATCAAAATGGAGGAAAAGAGAACATGAAAAAAAACCAAGGCAAGGTGAAAAAAACCACTTTGCTCCTTTCACTGAAGTGATGTGACAAGTAAATGTTACCGTCATAAGCACATGGTGTGCAAGGAGTTGGAGAATAAGAGATGATTTCAGGGCAAGGGAAAGAACTGAGCTGGTTCCTGCACCCGGGAGATAGGGAGACTCAGCTTGCAAATGCCTTGGTAGTGTGCCTTTAGCCGAGAGCTTGCCATCTCAAATCCATTCCAAAAATTTGATCTCCCTGATGGCTGAGGAATCTGTCACTGCCATACTGCACATTGGAACAAACATACTGCCTTGCAATTGATGCTGCCCTTTTGATGTCAGGTCTTTCCTGATCCTGATGCCAAATCCATAGTGTTTGATTCCATTAGGTAATTGGAAATGACATTTTGATTTTAACTATTTTCTAGTGGAAAGATAGGAGAGGAAAATTGATCCAAAGATACAAACCATCCTAGACTGAGCCAATAAGTAAGCATTCCAGAACCTCTATCGTTCGACTTAGCCTGGTTTTGCAGTTTCTGTAACTAACAGCAGATGACATTTAGTTTCTAGTAGTGGTTTCTGGCATTCTTGTGTTATGCTTTCCTTGAAACAAAGATGACGTTCATGTCCATTTCTTGGTTGTTCTGGCATTTCAGCATTCCTCCCTACAAAAATTTCGGGTGCCTGCATTAGATTTCAATACAGAAATTGTAAAGAAACTGTCAGAATGACATTTTAAGTTTATTTAAGACCTATGTTATGAACTTTGGATATAGAAGTCAAGCTCTAGGTGTTTGAGGCCTACACAAGATTTCAATATTCTTTTTGTTAGTCTTCAGGGATAATCAAAGAGATGAGAATAGGTGAGCCTCAAGTTAAAATCCTTTTTAAACCTTCTTCTTATACTGATTTAGAGTCTGATCTAGCTTTAATTACTCAATCTGCATTTCCTAAAATCAGAAATTTAGAAATTCTTAGTTTACTTAACATGACTAGACAATAGGTTGTCCTTCATCTCTCTTAATTTTAGACAGCTGCATTTACATCTGAACAGATATCAAGATTCCTATTGTCGTCAGTGGATGGAAATAGGGACTTCTTGGACATTATTTCTCTGCAGAAACTTTGTCTTTTCAGAGTATTGCAATGTTTTCTTATTGCCTTCCAAATTATTTTATTAATCACTCAGAATTATCTTTGGTGTCGAATGGAGGTCTCAGCTGACACACCAAAATTTTAGATGGTAAGTCCAGGATAGAAGAGAAAATGTAGACTGAAATCTGGTCGAAGTCCCAAGAAATAGCCAATGGCACTCCTACTCCTGTGAAAAGCGTTAGACATTTTATGAGCCACTCTTTTTGATTGATAACAAAAGGGATTTCAATCTGAAAGAGGACATCCAGCACATTAAGTATGTCAATGGCTTTTATTATCTCGCACATTTTTGTCTGTCTTTCACTTTTTCTGAAGTCTTTGATTCACATAACCTGGTTAAATATTCTACTACATCCTGAATATTCTTTCTGGTACATTTGGCAAGCTAACAAATGTCTACTCATGTTTCTCACTTGAACAATTATGGATAAAATTATTAGGAAAACATTCAATTTGTACTGTTAATTGTGAGAATTTAAGTACTGCAATTTCCAAGTTGTAATAAACGTAACTCCTTCCTGGTAGGGAACATTGCCACTTTGGCATCACTACTGCAGTGAGATTAAGCCACACATTTCGTCTATTCCTTTATTGTCTTATCAAAGAGAATAGCCCTGGAATGTTGCTCTCATTGCTGCACTTATGAATTCAGCATGATCTCTATAATTTAGCACTCATTAGTCAGGAAAGAAAAAAAAATGTGAATGGACATGATATGTCCTGAGAGAGGGCAATCACACATCCAGAAAAAAATGACTGTGTGATAAAAGGTTCTGTTTTCTCCTTGGAAACTCTATTCTGTTTGAGGAAAACAAAATTAATAAATATGGAAAAAAAAGTGTTTATACTAATGCGATGAATTACATATACTTAATAAATGCTTTTTTTCCCCAATAGTAATTTGTCAGGAGATTCAAAGTACTTGACTAGAATGTCGTCACAGATCAGACCTGTCAGTCCATCTTCCTTCGAAGAATCAGTGAAAGTTTCACTTAGACTGCAGAGAACTACTTTTTCATGAAAGTGAGGGACAGAAATGTGTGATAATGTCCCACTCTCATTGCTTGAATTTTCCTTAACTCCGTCTTATATATGCTCTATTGAATATGAAAAAGCAGTAAAATTATGCAGGAACCGCATAACTTCTTGCAAGAATTCACTGGAATTACATCAACAGATGAGCTAGTTGATTGTTCTCATTTGGTTTTCCATTCTGTTAGAAAATCATAATGCAGAACTATTTAGTTCTAGGCAAAAAAAAAAAGTGCTTGCATCACAAAATCTCTACAGAAAGAGTAGCTTTTCTCTTTTAAACAAGAATAACTTCACAAAATACACGCTATCTACAAATAAAAAGTAAAGTCATTCCTTTGTTGAGAAGGAGAGAGACTGGGTCACATCTCACCTGATAGACCTTATTAATGCACATAGCCACGCTGTGCCACTTCACCAAGTGATGTACTCTACAAACCTCAAGCCTCCCTAACAAAAAAAACATCAAACGTTAAAATGAAAGGTAAGATGAAGTGTGCCTTGCCTAAGATCACACAGTGACAGAGACAGGAATGAAGTCCCTGAGATTTGTAAAAAGTTTGGACTATGGTACCCATAGTAGATGAACCCATTCAGTAGCTGTATGACTTAACTAGATATTCTGCTTCATCGCACCTGGCCTAGGATTCATCTGATATCCTTTGTGATTTATACTTACTGGGATGAAATTAGAAGTCATTGGCAGTACTTTTTTTTTGGCAGACTGTTTTACACAGAGGAAACAATTTTTCAGGAGGAAAATCTGCATTACTTAAGGCAAAAAGCTGGACCATTGCTCCAAGGAGACAAAGCACATCACCTGCAGACAAGGAGTCAGGCTGGAAGAGACCTGTGCCTGCAAGTTCAGTAAGAAGGGCAGTAGGGTTTTGGGAAAGGAGTTGCTGCTTCTCTCAGTCATGTTTGTTTGCTGGATTACAGACTGCAAATCAAGCTGACTCAATTGAGCAATTGCCTGAAGTTAGATAGTATGAAGTGGAAATACGGATATATAGAACTGCTAGCCTCAGTTTGCTTTGGTCAGAATTTGTTTTTTAAGTAAATCTCTTTTACTGAAAGCTGATGTGGAGTTATTCCAGGCTGTCTAGAAAATTCTGTACCTTCACTTGACTCCAAATGTGCATGAAGCAATGAAACTGCTTTCTCCTCCCCATATACCCTCACCCTGCCTTTGTAAAAAGATATCCACATTTATTTAGTTCACAAACCCAAAGGGAAGTCTTGAAAGGACATCTTAATTTTTGTCTGTCTTCCCAATCTGATTCTTATGAACACAATGGCTTAGCAAGATGCATGCTACTGGCAAACAGTAGGAACAATTGGAACAAAAATCCCAAATCTTTGCTGATGTCAGTGGAAAGCAGCCACATGCCCCACAGGAGTGATGGAGACATTGATGGGGTACATGACTTCCCAGAGTGCTGAAGGGCTTCCCAAACAGAGCCTGCACATTCAGATCCTTGCCTTTGGTGATTAAATTCAGTTCAACACTACAGGAGTGGAGACAATAGCCATATAAGAAAAAAAAAAACTGTTTAAGAAAGGAGAGGGCATAAACCACAGGAGTACATCTACCATCGTACCAGTTTTGACAGCTAAAGTCAAGCTGTAAGTGAATAAGCATTCACTTGGCAGCTGCCCATATGATCCTTGGTGGCTGTGTTTGGTAATTACTTCTTTATACAGACATATAGACTGATGAACTTGGCCATTGTCTTTTGAGAGGAGAATCGTAGGCAGGCAAAATCTCCTGAAAATGCTCTCAAGACAGAGAAGATGAAAATGACACCAACTGCTATTGAATAGCCAAGGCTGCTTGAACAGTCTTTCTGCTACTTGGTACCACAGCCTTTCCTCTGTGTGCTGCATAAAGAACATTTGGGTTCGAGTAAGAAGCATTTATCTCAAGTTTTCTAACTGACAAGAGGTACTGAGCATTTCCAGGGCTCATTGCACACCAGTTGGCAGAAGCACTTGCTACTGGCATATCAGAGCACCATATATTTGTTGACTGGCTTTCTGTCAGGGTCAGGTTGCTCTTCTTCCACCCCTCGAAAACCCCATTCTGAAGATCCAGAAAACCTTTAGATTACATATCAGCAATATATCAAAACAGTCCTTGTAATATTAGGGCATGTAGATTATTTTTAGCCCATTTAGTCTACAATGAACATAATCTTTTCCTATTCATTTTTACAGATTCATACACAATTCTTTAACTAGAGATGGCAAAAGACAAAAATTATAAATAGCTCTTACTGACCATAGTTGCAAGTTAGCTTAATGCAGTGCAAGGCATGGGACAGTTTCCTACTCTGGGACACGAGCTGAAAAGCCTTTCACATGCAGAGTAAGATTTAGACACAATTTAAACGTCTCAGCCACAATTCTAGACAAAGCTAATTTTTAGTATCCTTCAAGTCATGGGCAACTATCAACATAATTCAAGGCTTTTTCATATTAAAATTCACCAAACACATCTAATTCCCGTTTCAATGACTTTGTTTACAGTATATTATCAGTATTTTCGTGCCTGTCTGAAACTATAACCCCACCAAAAATGAAGAAAGCAGGAGTTATTTTGACAAGTTCTCCGACAGAGATGCGCAGGGTGGCCATTTCTCTTTAGTACAAAGGGAAAAGAAAAGTCGTTATCCTGTTTTAGGCAACATCCTACTGGGCTGGGGCTAGTAGTTGGGCTGTCTCCAGCACCCTGGAGACCCAGTCATTGAATAATTTGTTTAAAGCAACCCTAAGATGCATCCCAAACCCCAGATCTTACCCTGTGTTAAGAATGTATCCTAATTGTCAGCAGACAAAAAGCAATCATAAATGTTGAATATTTTCTGACTGTAAAGAAGCCATAATAGAAGATGGAACAAGCATTACCTCTTGCAAGAATGGCCTCCTGCCTGATGGTTGAGGAATACATGGCTTTATGTTATTCCTCAGGGAAACTTTATTCAGAAAACTTATTTTAAAAGGAAAAACAACTGTCTTTATTACGCACTTTCCTTAATGCTTATTACTATAACCATCTTTCTATTGCCATTCTCATCCCTGCTACAATAAAAAGAATACTTGACCATTGCAAATACTTTTTGAATCAAAGAAGTTATAAATAGCTTATGAACTTTATTAATTGGATGCTAAATAAGATTTAGGAAGATATTTAGAAAGGGGGTATATGCTAAAGGCACACATTGTACAGAATAAATAATAGTCCTTACTCTAGAATTCATGAATGTTTGAAATAGCAAACACCTTTTTGAGCCTTACCTACTTTCCTGTGTTACTAAGAACCTGATCTCTGACGTCTGGCACAGATTTTCCACTACTGTCCTGGGCAATTCTTTCTCAGAGTAATAGATGGCACTGGGAAATACTTTCTGATATCCAGATGAAATATTTTCCTGCTCTGTTCTTTCTTTTCCTACTGGCTCTGTGGTGTGACTAGTGAAGCCACAGAGCGATATAATGAGTTTTGTCAGTTCACAACAGCTGAACAGGCAGCCCACAGTCCCCTAATCCTCCCTCAGATGAGTTTTACTTCTTTCATGAATTCCTCCTCAGATATTTCAGATTTTTATGTCTTTCTCAAGCCATAGGAATTGTTCTGTCTAACTACACAATTTTAACTAGTTATAAACTTTGCCCTATCATTATTTTGATACTTTCTCCTAGGAAAAGTCATGTCAGATTTATTTTTTTTTGCCTACTGCTGCCAATATATCTAGACAGCTTTAAAGGAAAAGAAAGGGGCTGTGTTCTACAGGAAGGGTGCATCATGGTATATAGTGCTTTATATGGGACTATATACCAACAAATAGGATAGATGATAAAAAGGCTGAAGCTGACCACTAGGTGATCACTATCTTAAAGTTGATCACTTGCTTAACCCAGACTTCATCAGATATTCACAGTGATTTGTGCTAATGAACAAAGTTTCATTTTTCTTTTGCCATTATTCATCCCAAATGAGTTAATATTATGGTGTTTCTGTGGTTAGAAAGTAATTTGCCTCTTTCTTCCTGTATCATGTTTGATGTATAATTTAGGATTTGCCTAAAAATCATGGGGACTGAATCAAAGAGTATAGTCCTATTTTCTCAGTATTATGTCATTTGTCAGTTTTGAGGCTATTTGGTTTAATCTAAAGTTTTGTTTCATTATGGTCCTTATTGTGTGGATCAAGTTTCTGGAAATACTTTCAGAGAATTATGGTTTAACAAGGTGCAGTAATATTTACATGTATTTACGTATATATAAACATGAAATTTATTCTGTTTGGAGATAATGCAGAGACAGATCCCTGAGGCTATTGCCTTTATACCAATAGTATTCTGTAGTACTAGGAATGAATTCGTCTGGCTGTCATAAAAAAGCTTCAATCCCATTAATGGGCAGAGAAATGTAATTGTTTTTGCAGTATTGTGTATAGTAAGCTCAAGGGCTCTCTGTATTATATTACAGTTGCAGATGACTGACTTATGCTGATCATGGTAAATGTAAAAACTGGTCTTAGTACAAAGACTACTGATGTCATTTATTCCTACAAACTTAATAAGTTATTTTTTTAGTCCTTTAGCAGCCATTTTAGATTCTAACAGATTAATGCATTACTTCTGACCATCTATAATATTTACGGCGCACTTCCAGTCGTCACAAGACGTGCTGCTCCTGAGTTTGGACAGCACAGAGAAAATATCTTGCAAGTTGACTCTTTAAAGCACCAACTTCCTGAGGTAATAATGTTGTTAACACCTTTATGAGTGATTCTTCAAACCTTGTAGTACCTGTCATGTGTCTTACTTAATGAGGTGGATATTCATGCTGAAAATAAGAATAATAAAGGTTGTCTTTCTGGGGGCTTCCATAAAAAGAAAGCTATAATGTATTCTTTACATTTAGTTCCAAATGTTGCACAGTAATAATGTCTAGCCTTGTTTACAGTGTAGTCTTCAGTCTCATGATTTAAGAGGATCTTTCCCAGGATTTGACTAGGTTTCCATTAGAAGATCTTACTACAGTGATTTCATAGTTAAAGGAAAATCAGTATGTAAGTAGAGCGAAATCATATAACAGAACAAAACCCAAATCCACCCTATGCTTTCTTTTCTTGTTAGAGAAAACAAGAACAATAGATCTCTATTTGACCTCACACAAATATTTTCATCACAGTACTCTGGAGAAAATTTGAGGACAGGTTCTTTCTTCAGTGAAATCAATAGTGAAAATCTCAGAGGCACCTCTGGTCCTAGCATTTCCATCCCACCTCTCCCTAACTCAGAACTCATTCACTGATTTGGGCAGATACAATGCAATATTCACTGGAGCTTCTTTAAGGAGAGATGAGATGGCAAGGACTACTTCCAAGCCGTCAGAGATTTAAGGGCTAGTGTTTCCTGCAGGTGATATTTGGCCACAGAAATGCTGCTGTTACCCGTATGAGTTAAGGGGTATTTTTTTATTTTTATTTATTTATGGTTTTATTTTTAATTTTTAATTTTATTTTAATTTTGTCTTTATTTTCATGTTATGAAGGCTGTCATAGCTGGAAAACAGTAGTTGAGCTAGAATGATGATAAAAAAGGGTGTTTTTGTCTCCATTTTTGTCAAGGAAAAATGCAACATGTCTCTTGCATAGTTCTGCTGGAGTTGTTTAACTTTTATAAAATCTTAACTGGGAGTAAATCTGTAAAATGGTTTCAAGGTCTTGTGTAGATAAATTATACTGCTATTATCATATTAATAGGTGCTATATGTGGTACTACAAAGCAGAGATATTTTCCTCATACAAAAATGGCTTGAATGTCCAACTGCAATCATTGTCACTCTACTATCTACATTTGGAGGAATCCTAGTTTCCTTGTAATGCTTGACCGTTTATTATTTATTTATCATCTTCTTAAGTTAGATAGCCTTGGTATCTCAGCTTTCCGTAGCAGAGCATGTTGATTAGTGTTCTCAAGGAAGATTTGACACAAGCTATGTTGATGTTGGCAGAGAGAGATGGGTAGCATATGTAATGCATTATCATATACATTTTAGCTGTGACAGTGACAGAAGTAAGCTGACATTAACATATCTTGATAAGTGATATTGCTATTACTTTTATCATCAACTATGCAAAACATTGCCTTGGGACTCTGATTTGATGTTATAATACATTTGGCATGTATTAACATACATATCACATCATTGACTTTTTCATGACATGTTCTTTGACAGAAGTATGATTATTGTATATTACTTCACTTCACTTGTTAGCATTGCCCTTAACAGCTCCTTCAGAAGGCAACAGTCTGATATGTGTTTTTGTGCTTTTATCTATTGGTGTATTTTAATGATAGAGATAACATTTATTGGTTTGGATATGAAATGCTTACAGGCAACATTTCCTTATAAGAGATTCTCATACAATTAATGTCATTGCCAGCAGCTGAAGATGCAGTGAACAGTTTCAATATCATTCAAAGCTTTTTCCTCTTTCGAAGAGTGCAAACCCATTTGGGATGTTTCCATCAAAATTAAATGTCTGGAAAACTATAAATTTTCTGTTGAAAAAGGGGTTGTGGTATTACTTATGTAATGACCGATGTATCTTTAAAATATGCTAATCATTTGATTGCAATTTAAAATTAATTAGACAATGCCACTTCTGAATGTAAATGACCAATATCAAAATAGTAGGCTGATTTAACAGGGATAATCTGGAAAAAACACATTGCAAACTGCATTACACTCCAAAGTACAGGAATTTGAAGGGAAATAAAACTGACATCAACTCTGGATGGATGGTGGGAATCTGAACTGTGAGGGCTTGACTTGCACAAGTCCATGATGACTTACCACTCTATATCTCACTTAGAATTAATTCGGTCATATATTTTTCTCTTATTTTCGCCATAAGCATATTATGGAAGGAAAAAGTGAGAGTGAGGTTTTCTCTAGAGCATAAACAGTCCAGGACCTCAAGAAATTGGAACAGGAAAGATATTTTGTGAGAAATGAGAGGTGCTTGCTGGGACCTATGAGTCGTTTAGGGTGGAACTGCAATGGTTCTTAGTCCAGCTTTGCCTTTGTAGAATTACAAAGGGGGATTGGACTTGATGATCCTTTGAGGTCCCTTCCAATCCCTAACATTCTGTGATTCTGTGATTCTGTGAAAACACGTAATGCATTTTTAATTTCCAGTCACACAAAGTAAGTTTCATCACAGGATCATTTGAATATTAATCTTCAGGTGCTTTGGGGTCTTTTGCAAATCCAGGGCAGTGCTTCATGCATGTTCCTTCCACATCATGCGGGGCCATGTTTAATGAAAAGGATGCAAGTGCCTCCTGCCATGCTTTGCACCATCTGGATGGGAGCCACTTCCATGTGGAGGATGAGTCATTTGGTTAGCACAGAGCTGTGCTGTAATTAATAGATTAAGTGATGTGTTACACAATTAGCTTGAGCTTTGCATGGCTGCTGACACAGACTGGCTCATGTCTCCCGAGATCAGGAGCTTAAGAACAGGTTACTTGGATCTATCTTCAGCAGTCATCCAAGAAAGTTATCACCCCAAAGTCATGATAGGGAGCTGCCGTAGGAAGCTGTCAGGAAAAGCCAGCTGTAGAAAAGAGCCTAAACCTTGGCCCTTAGGAGGGGTAAATCTCTGACATTGGGCCACAGGGAAGCAGCTTGCCTTGTTCAGCATTCTCAGCTATGACTCTTTCCAAATCTAGGCCTCTGAACTAGGTATGAGTTTCTTATGAGAATGAGTCTATAAGAACTGCTGTGCTGGATCAACAAGAGTCCCTTGTCTTGTTTCAGTCTACGACTGATAGCTGACATTTAAAGAAAAATGTGAGAAAGGGGCAAGCATTATGAATTGAGCTCAGATTTCTTCATTTGCAGAATTACAGTATCTTATCATTAGGAACAGGGTATGTGAGTGAGTTTCTCCTAATGAAAGTCTTTCATGTTGTCTAACTAATTGAATATTCACTGGGCCAGAATGGGGGACTTACTTAAATTGTTCTTTTCATTTCCATGTCCTGATGATCAGCTAGTCCTTACCTGCTTCTGCATTTCCTTAAATATTGTTTATTTATGTGGATGTTTTTGTAGAATTTGTATGTATTTTTAAATGAATCTATCCGGTCTACTTCACTATTTTTTATCTTTTTTTTTTTTTTTTTT
>VWZK01019157.1:28577-70656 GCA_013396935.1 Baryphthengus martii | reverse complement strand
TTTAACATTTTTTGGTTTTTTTTTGTAATATTCTTATGACATTTTTAATGATTCAATTTTCCTCAGAAAATTTTAAGAACTTTTTAATGGTTCTTAAAATATTCTTCATTCTTATCAGAATTTAGTTGAGAGTTTGAAAATCTTTTGCATTTCATGGTAAGAACTAACACCAAACTAACATTTGGTGGATTTTTTGTGCGTTGTCTGTTACGTAAGTAATCTGTATTCTTTGTGTACTCCTCAAAAACATATGTCTTTATTTTATTTTAGGTTTAATTTTTCAATAATCATATTGTTATTTTAGAATTAATTTCTTCCTCATATCTTATCTAAACCTACCCCTTGACCTATCATTACATGCCCTTATAAAATTCCCTCTCTAGCTTTCTTGTAGGCTCCTTTTAGGTACTGGAAGGCTGCTATAAGGTCTCCCTGGATGAGAGTTCACATGATTGCAAGTGCTCACTTTTCACATTCAAACAGGTCATCCCTTGTTAGCAGAGACACCATCTCACACAGCTGAGGGAAGAAGTAATGGCAGACTATTTAAATAAACCCAGTTTCTTCACAATCATTTCTGAATTTTGAAGTCACAGATGTCCAGCAGCCTGTATACAGTTGGTTCCCTATCTGTACTTCCACTGACAGATAATAACATTTTAAAATAGACTCACAATCATGTGCACATGCTTCAAGAGAGATAAGCTGAGTTTGGATGAGAAAGGCAATTTCTGAAGTGTACCACTTAGGTAATTATGAGGTAAGAAACAAGCTGATCATTTAGAATTTGATTTTTTTTTTATGTGTTAAGGCACAATTTTTGTAGGACCATGCCTTTAATTAGTCTTCATGGAATGACGTATGTTTTTAAGTAGGCAGGTGCAAACACATTAGAGCACATTTTATTTTTGTTTTTACTTGATCTCAAAAACTTCATAAAAACTGTCTCAAAATCTAAATTTTTTTCAGGAAACCACTAAAAACTCTAGAGTTGCATGTGAGTAAGGCTTAATGTATTTTGATAGGACAAGCGTACAGTCTGCTGACACAGGTATTTGCAAAAGCAAATCCCAAATTCTTGACACTTCACCTCCACCCACATAGCATTCTCCTGTCTTTCATTTTACAGACACACACTTTCTACAGAAAGGATGCCAAAAACCTCTTAATTCTGAATGCGCTAATGAATGTTTGAGGTTCTAGTAAACCAGAGGGAAAGTGTGATAAATAAGAAATAGGTTGTGCCTTATTGTCCTAGTTTGAGTTAGAATAGAACTAAATTCTGTTCAGTGATTTTACATTCAGTTCAGTCTCTTCTAACTAACTGCACTTTCTGAAGTTAACAGAATATTTTTGCAGACAGTGTCTACTTTAGCAGTGATAACATTTGATGTTTACAGTTACTACTGAGGATTGGTGTGCCGAAAGGCTCTTGCTTATATTTGCTGCTTTGTAGACCAAGGTCACTGCTAAATCTTGTGTACCACATTGAGAGTGTAGAAAGTAAAAGGCGGCACCTGCAGGGAGGAGTGGATGAGACAGGTGACCCTAAACTGACCAGTGAGGTATTCCATCTCATATACGTCTTATTCAGTACAAAGCTGAGGGATCACAAGAATCAAACCTTCTTCTTCTATGTCCAGCATCTGAAGAGGATTCTGTCCATTCTGCCTTCAATCTCTAGCCATGTGTTCCTGACTCCAGTTCCAGAATCCAGCTTCTGAGTGCAGTTCCTGTCTCCTGCTGAGTTCAGACTGGGACTTGCCCAGTGCCTATTCCACAGCATCAGTGGTGACAGTGACATAACTGCCATTGGGGTGGTTGGATTCTCTACTACTCTACAACTACCTGGAAGGAGGTTGTAGTGAGGTAGTTGTTGGTCTCTTCTCCCAAGTAACTAGTGATAGGATGACAGGTAATGGGCCTAAGTTGCACAAGGGGAGGTTTATATTAGACATTAGAAAAAACTTCTATACTGAAAAAGTGGTGAGACATTGGAACAGATTGCCCTGGGAGGTGGTGGAGTCAGCATTCCCGGAGGTGTTCAAAAACTGCATAGATGTGGCATTTCAGGACATAGTTTAGTGGTCATGATAATGTTGGGTAGGTGGTTGGACTTGATGATCTTAGAGGTCTTTTCCAAACTTAATGATTCTGTGATTGCATGATTTTGTGATAATGAATTTTTATATATTTGTATATATTTGATTTCATGGTTATTATTTTTCATTAAAGCTGTTTTAGTTTTCTTTTCTAATCTCTAAGTCTCTCTCTCTTATTCCCTTTTGGAAGGGAGAGGAGTTAATACAGAGCATCTGTCGCTCATCTAGTGGCTGGCTCAGCCCTACTCCTAGACACCTGTGTAGCAGACAAGGAGCTGTCAAGCCGACTTGATATTGGTTTTATAGCAGAAATCTTCTGTAGAAGCCTTTTTTGCTGTTGAATTCTGCCAAGAACAGCTATGGGCCAGTGCAGCCTTAAATCTTGCGTTTGTTTATCATTAGTAAGAAGCCAAACAAAAATATCTGCCAGTTATTTAAAATCTGTCCGTGACCATGTGCATTCCTTAAATGCATTATTTTGAAAGAAGAAGAAAGGCTGATGACAACCTTTCAGCACAGGCTCTTCATCTGTAGCATTTTGGCTTGTTTGTGAACTTCAGGTGCGGCAGTGGGTCTCAGCTGCTTGCTGGCAAAATGGAGGTGCCAGTGAGTGCTGGAGAACAAAAAACATCCTCTCAAACCTTGCTCACTACTCAAACCCTTCACCCATTTTTTTGTGTTTTTTTTGTGTTGATTGCTTCCTTGATCCTGAGAGGTCATATCACCATTATAATGTTCAGTGACTGGGTTTGACATTTCTGGCTAGGAAAAAACTTTATCTGAAGTAAAGTTTCAACCTTTGGCAATTGGTTTTCTGATGCTGATGAAGGAAGACATCTTTCAAAGCTTATGCTGAAAGACACATCTGAGAAAGACACATCTGAAAATAGCCTGGTAGCTGGGGCATTCATCAGCACTATAGGAAACTTAAGATGTTTCCATTTTGTTCTTTAAAGAGAGTCATATTCAAAAGCAATTCTGTCCCTCAGTCCTGATGTTTCCAGTAGTCAGTCCATCCTGATGAAAAGTGAGTAAAATCAAATATGTACTGTTAAAAGGTTTTGTTCAAGCAAACAGACTTTTTTATATGAAAGAAAATACCTATGTGAAAAATTCCTGATCCACTTCAGAATTGCAAAGGAGATGAGATTTCCTGTATGTAGGGGCAATATAGAGTGAGCTGAGGAAATACTACATGCAAACAACACAGTGTTTGATGACTTCTACTGAAATTAAAGGCAACTTTAAAATGAATGAAATTTTATCAGCTACTAATATATTTACTAATTTCCTGCAAAAATCTTTTCTGGGAAGCTGAGGAAAAATAAGGACTAGGTACAAGTGGGCTTTTGAATCACTTCGAAAGTAACTTGTTTCATTTCCTTAACTTTCAAATTCTTCCCTGGTGCCAATTTCTGGCTAATTAACAAACAAACTTAATAAGCAGAGCAGTTGCAAAATCAGAGACTGGAGCTGCAAAATATGTATCACATGAGGTAACCACTTTTTTTGGTAAAATGATGTGATGTATTACACTTCATTTAAAAGTCAGAGAACAAACATTTCAGAGAAGAGTACTGATTCTGTGAGCACATCTGCCTTATGCTTTTTTTTGAGTGCCTGAGCTCTCCCATTGACCTGTAGTCTCTACTGTAATCAAAACTTCATCTGGTTAACTTTGGCAAGACTGAGCTCCTAATCACACTTTTTCCCTGAAGAAACAGCTGTAGTCAGTAGGAATACAAGATTTAACACAGGATTTAAAGACAGGATTTGACAAAAATAGTACAGCAATGTCTTCTTCTTAAAAACTAAGTTAAGACAATTTTAAAATAACCTGAAGCTTTAGTACAAAGTGTGCATAAACACAATTACACTGGACAACAAATATGATGCTGTTAAGGTGATCTTAATTAATGACTTGTTGTTTTAAGGGTTTAAAAATTTTTATACTATTTTGTTTAGTTTGAGACTAGATATGTTCATTATGCAAACCTTTGAAGATGT
Organism: Baryphthengus martii; assembly: GCA_013396935.1. Lineage (NCBI taxonomy): Eukaryota > Metazoa > Chordata > Aves > Coraciiformes > Momotidae > Baryphthengus > Baryphthengus martii. The sequence continues at coordinate 66,547 of VWZK01019157.1, read as the reverse complement.
TCAGAAGCCATTCATTACGGAGCTTTCAGTTTGCTTGATGTGCATACTGATATGAGATGTCTATTAAAAATGCTTATGATTTCTTAATATTGTTCACAGGACTTGTATCATCTCTGGAATAAAGAATCCTAACAAGAGTTATTCGCTGAAACATAAGGAGGAGTTTTATTAACTCAAAATCTGTTTATTATCTGTAAATCTTCTAATTTCTCAAAATATTGGGTAAAAAAATAATACATGAGTTACAGGATTTTTCCTGTTGAATTGAAATGAAGAATATATATTTGATACCTGGTTTAATGATCCCTGCTCTTGGAAATTAAAATGTTGACTAATATCTAAAACCAACAGATTAATAATTGAAACACTTTAAATTTTTAAACTTTTATATTATCCTCCTAAGATAAGACCAAACTCAGAAGTAACATCCATTTTCACTCAATTCTCAGGGAAAATTTGACTTATTTCAAGTATCTCTAAGCAAAGAATGGCCCAAAGTGATAAAGAAATCAGAATTTCTTCTGAAGTCTTACCGGACTCTCCTTAATTCAGGCATTTTAGAACATTGCAATAAAGCAAACAATGTTCTTCCTGAATCTGGCAGCTCTGCTCTTAGAAGACTGCAGTCATCTGCCACTAAGGCAGGAGGAGCAAAAGTCTCTTTGAAAGACTTAGACCTTTGGAATCTAAAACTTACAGTTTGAAGAAGAGGGTGCATATTTTTAGCTAAAAAAAATATATAGAACAAGATAACCTTGAGTTACGAACATTCTTAACGTAATCAAAATGCTGAACGGTTGGACAGGAGGAGAGGAAGAATATATCCCATGTGGCACATGTTAATTATGTCACTGAATGCACTACTTGAGGGTAACCAGTTCTCTCTGGTGATGATGGTAGCTTAAGGATCTGTATGAGATATACTGGAACTACTGTCAGGGCTTTGAAATATTTTCAGGTGATAAAAATGTTTATAATGTTTCTGAAATTGCAGTAATGACAATAAACTAACTCAATTGCTTCTTTAATCTAAAACTATGATTATTACCTCCATACTTTCCTCCAATTGAGTAGAATGAAGATGCAATATGAATGTATAATTACGTAGGAATCAAGTACCGAATCTACATTCTTTGTAACTACATGCAAAAGTTTTCCACTGCAGTGCCACCTGTACTTTTCTACTGGGAAGTTCTGAAGAAAATCTTGGTAGGAAGTGAATGACAACATGCAGATTTTTGTTTGCTAAAATTAAGTCAGCTGCTCATTTTATAATACTGTGATCCTCTTAGTTAGTTGATAGTGTCTATGGAGACAATCTTGTTTACACATTTTCAGCTGAAGGTCTGAAATATTCTTTAAAATATCTACAGGGTTTTGCTTAAATTTGGAAGACTCTTCTTTAGAACCCTGACATTAGTATACTTGATCATGAAGCCAAACCTAAATACTGTGTTTTCTCACTTTTCTAGAAGTCTGCTTCATATGTTGTAAACTCTATGATAACTTAAAGGTAGATTGCGAACTGGAAATGGAGAGGAGAGTGAACATGAGAAACCTAGATGATAAGAGATTAGTAAGGACAACATAAAAAGAGGAAGGAAAGAACTACTGGTGAGTACATGTGTTAATTGACATTGAAATATAATACCAATGCAAAGAAGGAAAACCTGAATTTGAAAGTAAACAACATCATTTATATTTCTGCTCTGGCAGGAATGTTGGCTTAGATGGAGATGGCCATCTGAATGGGATAGTCCTAGTTATGAATTGCTTCTTGGCTGGACTCAGATGGGAGCTTTGATAAATACCATATGTCATCCTTAGGTACAGAAACTGGAGAGGTGTGAGTTGTCCTAAGTCTGGCTCGTGCTAACTATGCATGTTACCTTCACTAAAATTAGTCATGGGGGTGAAGTCCTTGGTAACTGGACAAAAGCAAACATTGCACAAATTTTTAAAGAGGGTAGAAAGGAGGAGGTGCAGTTGACACACTTGAGGGATAGGATGCCATCCAGAGGGACCTAGACAAGCTTAAGAAGTAGTCCCATGTGAAGCTTATGACATTCAACAAGACCAAGATCCTGCACCTGGGTCAGGACAATCCCCAGTATCAGTAAAGGCTGGAGAACAATTGTTGTGGGTGAACATCCAGAAAAGAGGAACTGTGCCATGAGAACAGAATGCGGGAGATGGACTTGGGTGTATAAGCAAGATAAGAAGTAACCAATTAGAAAGAACAATGATCTGTGTGTGCTTCTCGTGCATGGTGTATGTTACCAATTAGCTTTAAGTAGGGCGTGTATACAAAAACAGAAGCGTTATAAATAGCCTCGCTGTTAGATAATAAAGAGAGCATTCAGAGCATCATATTGGTGTGCTGTGTTCTGTGTCTCGCACGGCCATCTGCAGCAAACGATAGGATTGAGAACCCTGTGGCAATGGACTTGAGGGTGCTGTTGGATGAAAAGCTGGACATAAGCTGCCAATGTGCACTCACAACCCAGAAGGCCAGCCATGTCCTGGGCTACATCAAGGGAAGTGTGGCCAGCAGGGCAAGGAAGGTGATTGTCCTCATCTACTCCACTCTTGTGAGACCCCACCAGGAATACTGTGCCCAGCTCTAGAATTCTCAGCCCAGGAATGATATGGACCTGTTGTAGGAGGTTCGGAGGAGGACTACAAAGATAATCAGAGGGCTAGAACACCTCTCCTCTAAAGAAAGCCAGAGAGAGTTGGGGTTGTTCAGCCTCAAGAAGAGAATCTCTGGAGAGATCTTATTGCTGCCTTTCAGTACTTAGAGGGGGCTTATAAGAAAGACCGGAACAGTCTTTTTAGCAGGACCTGTTGTAATAGAACGAGGAGTAATGGTTTTAAACTAAAAAAAAAAGGGTAGATTTAAACTAGATAGAAGAAAGTGGTGAAACACTGGCCCAGGTTTCCCAGAGAGGTGGTAGATGCCCCATCCCTGGAAACGCTCCAGGTCAGGTTGGATGGGTCTCTGAACAACCTGATCTAGTTGGAGATCTCCTTGCTCATTGCCGGGAAGCTGGACTAGATAACTTTTAGAGGTCCCTTCCAACCCAAACTGTTCCATGATTCTGTGACTCTGTGATTCTGTGATTTTATGATTCTATGAAATAGTGTCATGTGGATGTAAGTTATCTGGAAATATATGATGAAGTTGCAGTTATATATGGACTGTCAGAGTATTTTATTATAGACAAGGTTACAGACGCTTACTCAGGACTGCCTAGGAAGCCTGAGGTGAAGTATAGATTTCAGTTTGCAGGCTGTCCAGATTTGTTGGCTAAAGAAATTATGCTTGTTCTTGGTACAAAATGTACAGTCTGTTGTGGAAAATCTACTCCTATTCTTTCTCCTACACTCTAAAATATCTGAGGAATGGTACATGACTCTATTTAGCTGAATGATTATGCCAGCGTGCAAAACTCAAAATACTTTTTTTTTTTTTTGATAAGACAAAGTCAAGTTTGTAAAATAACAATTCTTGACACAAACACTTCTGTTTGAAAAAAAATATTTAAAATTACTTAACTAGAATAACTGTAATTATTCTTTCAAATAGATAACTGTATGAAAATGACCCTGGCACTGTTAAGCATGCAGTGCTCTTGACATCTGGGAAAGCTCAGGTTAAATGTTTGAAGACAGCTACTTTTTAATGATTAGCACAGAGAAGAAAATGAGATCCTAAGTCTGTCATCCTGCCCTCCTGTGAATGTGCAGAATAAGCCAACAGCCATTCAGCTTTACCTTTTTTTGTTAGCAGTTCAGTGCCAGAATAATTACTCCTTGTAGCCAGCATTCTTCTGGGCCCACACAGACCTACTCAGAAAATAGCTCATTAAAAGTACGGCTGAAAATTGTTGCTGAGAAGGGGAAAATATGACCTCTTCTTCAGTTTTTATCACGCACATTTTTTTCACTTCTTTTTTATGTTCATTTTTTATTTATCTCCCAACTGTGCTCTACATACTTCAGACAGCAGCCTGGGGAAAGAGTCATCTGAATTATCATCCCACTGAGTTTTATTAGCAAAAGACAGGTAAGAATGGTTGTAGATGGGCTCATATTGATTATTCATTAAATCCCTTGTGCAGATGGAAGTAAAGGGTGGTGTGGCTTTTGAGCTTATTGCTGATTATACAGGATGAAACAATCCTTTTCTTAATGATTAAAATACCAACTACTTCTTCCTATAGTTGGTTAAAAAGCTAAAAATTTAGCATCTGGTATTTCCAAAATACTCTGTGTATCCCTAGTGTGCCATCAATGAAAACTCTGTTCTCTTCCTTATGGAAAGGAGCTGAGGGATCTGGGCTAGCTGGTATGATAAGATCTTTTACTGCAGCCTATTGGAATGGTAGCAGAAAAAAATGACAGTGGATAAACTACAATTCCTCAGTTTGGTCATATGAGAATGTATAAAGAATCAGGTTTTGATTGGAAGTTCATGAAAGCAGAAAACTGGTAAAGCCACATGCCAGGTGGATTTTTGGATCTTGAAAATCATACCTGAGAATATGTGAAGATCAATTATTGAGATAAATCTAAAAAAAACGTGAAAGATAGCTATTATCTGTCTTTGGTATGTGGGTGCTAGGTGCCTAAGCCTTGGAAAATTTAAGCTGTACAGCTCTATATGTTTCTTCATATCCTTTGGTTGCTTGCTTCAAAAATACAGCTCCTCAGCAAGACAAACGCCCAGACACAAGGTGTAGCAGTTTGGGATAGAGGAGATATCTATAGAAAATACTATGTTTCAGGGATTTAAAAGAAATAAATGCAAAATGTTTATAATAATAATGGAAGAGTCTGAACACAGGAGACAACTTGATAGAATCTATGTTGCCAAGAGCAAAACATGTCAGCCTTTCCTTCCCCATTAGATCAACTATTTTTAAATGAAAACTTATTTTCCAATTAAACCAAATTTATCCAAAATGTTTTAACACCCAAATCCTCTTCCTTTTTACAGTTGTCAAAAAGAAAAAAACATTAAAACTAGTATGAAAAAGTTATCAAAAAACCTAAATGTACTCTTAACACTGTTTTGCTAAGAACAGACTGAAGTAATGAAAGAGGGAAATGAGAGGAAAAGGAAACTCTTAGGGAACCAGAAAGTGTCAAAAGAAGTGAGGAGTCAGCTATCAGTGAAGAGCATGTGTATATGGTACCTACAGAATGTGTTTGAGTAACAGCATGTCTCTGCTTCTTCTGTTTCTGTAAAAGCAGGTGGAAAGGGTTGTTTGTATCTGGGACCAGCTGATAATGACAGGAGGTACTAACCTGAGGCAGAGACAATAGGCACATTCAAGCCAGCCAGAGGCAGCTGAAGCCTCTGAGTGGGGAGAGACCCTCCCCGGCACTTGAAAGTGTCTTGTATCCTCTCCTGGAAAGGATTTTTGCTGGAAGTTCTGGAAGTGAGAATGAATTTCATCCCGAACCTGTGGTCTTTCAGGTTCGAGGAGAATTGTTTTAGAGAGTGTTACAATACTAGATGATGGTGGCCATGGTTGTTCACTTCTTGCTGTTTACACTCTATATTGAAGTGTTTTGGATAGACTTATACCCGGGAAAACACAGAGAGCCTGTTAATACTGCTGCGTACACTGAAATACTTCTAAAGCTCTCTTGCAAACAGCAGGTTTGCAGTGAAGCACTGAGAGCCCCAACATCCTGTATAGCCTCTTCAGAGCCCATGAGGGACTTCACATGCTGTTAACCTGGAGTTGTTTAAAGCATAACTCAGCTGCTGAAGTGCGGCTGTGCCAGTTCTCCTTCAGCTGTGTATAAACAAAGCAGGAAGGCAGTTATTAAAAAATGAACAGGAAAGTTGCATAAGTGGGAAATGCTCCATCTCATCTGCTGTGTCCAAATCACTACCAACCCCCTAGCATGCGGTGAAAGACCAGACACCTTGTGCAACTTAAACGAGCTAGGTATGAGATACATAGAAATACAAAAATTTGTAGTGAATCAAATTGAAGTATTATAATCTAATCACAGAGTTATAGTGCTGTTAATTCCCTTTTCGTTGAGAGGAGTCAAGTTGGAGTAGGCACTGTTCACAGTCAAAATTTATCAGAATACTTTACAAGCCAAGCTATTATCATTAATGGAATAAGGTTGTTCTTATCAGTGGATAACTATTCACACAGTGAGTTTAGTTATTCATGCAAGTCTCTCGTACACTCATAGCTACCCAGCTGGAGCCACAGCTGGGAAGCAAGCCAGAAGGCTCTACTGTGATGCCTTTGGCCTCTAGGTGAGTGATCAGAAAGTTATATTAGGGGTCTCTTGTTTCTTTGCATTGATAATTTAGCAGTCTTTGTTCAAGTATAACAGCACTGGCTTTCTTGGATGAAGTTCAATTTGTTCATTGCTAATGCTTGTGTTCTGGTGGCCTTGGACAGATTGGGATGACTCTTGGTATTCTGAATTTATCATTTCTTGTGTATTCAACTGAATGACTTATCTCCTGAGTTTATCAGTTTAGAAAAGACTTTCGTGCACCACCTCTCATACTTAGCCTCACTTCAGTCTATTGTTTTCTTTCATCCCCTCCTCATTGTACTGTTCACACAAATGCACATAAATTTACATGTTGTTTACAATACCACCTATGGTGATACTCGCACTTAAAGTCCAAATGGTCTTATTACAGTTCATTCTCAATAATTATACAGTTAAAACTGACCTAGACAAACTTTCTTATTTCTACCACTTCCGGTTTTTTTACTACACATTGTTACAGAATCTGCCAGCATCTCCAGTTGTTTGCAGGGAGGTATATGATGTGGATGTGGGATTTACTCCCCCTGCACTTTTAGCCCACTTTATTTTTCTGTGTTTGCTAACAGTTCATTTACTTGTTCTTTCTTCACTGGCCAGCAAATTCTATGTTATTTCCAAATTCTATGGTGTTTGATATGTTTTACATATGCTGGATGCTGGTTCTCTACTTCCTCTGTTATCCTTAATGCTAGCACACAAGGTTGCAGTGCTGTAGTGAGTAATAGCCGATTATTAATGATTTGTGCTTGTAGCCCTAGGACCCATATCCTATACTTGCATGTACAAGGCTTCTACTGTTATCATGTGTTTATATTTTGAAGGCATCTATTTAAATCCCCTGGTTTTCTTCAACAGCCTTCAAGGTATGGTTTACTGATAACATGACATACATTCCATTAGTACATATAAATCATTTTTCTGGAGTCACTCAATAATTAGTTCACTGTACAAAAATAATTGTCCATTAGAAGACACATGTCGGGATATGTATAGACACACGTGTGATTACGGGCATTACCTGCTCCCAAAAATTTATTACTTGAAACCACATCACTGGTGTGTTATCAAACTTTCTTTACAATGCATCTTTGAAAGAAGAACTGCTGAGGTGCTCATCTGTGTTGGCAGCACCACATGGGCAGAATCCTCTGGTGGTGGTGAGGGCACGATTGGCAATGCTCAGTGACGCGGTGGTGAAACCTCACCACATGTCAGCCTCAGATCCACAGGGAGGGAGCTGATCTGGCTGAGATCCCTCTGCCCTCAACCACTCAGGCATCTTGAGAAACCAAAGGACAAATGGCTGATGTGTGCTACTGTAAAATTGAAGTTCCTTGCTAGCATCATCCTACAAGACTGATCTCTCAGCTTTGACAGATATAAATAGGGATTTATATCTCTTTCTAGTGCTTGATTTGAAAATTGCACCTGTTTACTGATAGGTGCAGCTTTTGGAAAAAGAAAATGAGGGGAATTATGTCATACACATTAACAAGACTCTGCTTCAAGACTGCTGTGAGGATGACAGCAGCGTGCTGGGACTCTCTTGCACAGCTGAAATGGCAAGAAAACTTTACAGGAAAAAAAAAAATCAGGTTAACTTTCAATTTTTCACAAATAATTAAGATGGATTTTTTTTCAGAAAAAGAACTGAAAAAGAACTGGGATCTGTTGTGTCTCACTGCTGTTATATTGATGTGACTAAGCAGCCTGCAGCCTTTTTGTTGAGCCTGAGTATCACACCATTGTATAAGCATGTATTATGTATATAAGTGCATGTGAAGGTCTCTGTGTATTCACTAGTATCAATATTCTACATATGAACTCCTAAATCCTATGACCTTGTAAAGACCTAAGGTTAGGTGCAGATATTTTTATATATCTGCAGGCAATGGACATGGTCTGAAGTCTCCCATTTCCCAGGGGACCTTCTAATGCTAATGTGTTTGTTAAGAGATCCATGTTGATGTTAGACAGCACCAGGTTTGCTGGTTTGGTTTTTTTTAATTTTCTTTTTCAATCAGCCTTCAAAGTTTTTTCAGTCTACTTTTGCTATTTGCTGACTGCCTTCTATGCAGGATTAGATGGCAAGCCAGGCCATACTACAAAAAAAACCTCAGTAACATCAGCAGCAATATTTCTGTATCCTTTTTGTTTGTTCCACACAGTAAAATCAATGCAGGACAGACAGAAGAAAATGGTGATTACCTCCTGAGGGAGTAGCTGGAGGCAGTCTGGGTGTTGGACTGACTTCCTGGCAGTTTGTGCATGAGTGAAGCATTAGAGCAGCTTCAGATGTTGCAACAGAAGTGTTTTTAGCTTGGAAGATGTTCCTTCCTAGAAGGTTTAGAAGGCTGGGATAAACAAAGTTGTTAAGGTTGTCAGTGACCCTTAAGCATGATTTAGAGGCCCAGGTCACCTTAGTGTCTAACATTTTATGACTACTTAGTCAAACTGCATTAAAATAAATCAATTAAACGTAACAGGCAAGGTATTTTACTCCCCTTTTGCAAAGGAAGAAACTAAGTTTTATCTTTACTTACTTTTCTTCAAGCTTAGCTGCCTATGTGTAGACCAGTTTGAAAGAGAAATTACAGTTGTATAAAGTCTGCTGGTCTGAAGAGTTAATTAAAATCACTGTTGAAAAGAAACACTTCAGCTGAATGAGTTCTTGCATTGTAAGTAATAGATTACAATTTTGTACTTTTATTCATTTGCTTTTCCTTCTACTTTACACGCATTAATTTCCAAAATATACTTTGCATGTGTGCATTTCAGTGTGTGCTTCTGTACTGAAAGAAACAAAAGTGATTTGCTGAAGGTGATACAGCGGGCATATTGCAGGGCTTGGGATAGTTCCTGGACCACGGCTGTCGGTGGGAATTTTGGCACAAACTTCAGCTGGGCTCTAATTTCATCCTGGACTTTTGGACTGGATTTTGCTTTTTCCCCTGAAGTTTCACAGATATGAAGTTGATGTTCAGATGATCATCTGCTGGTTTTTGTAAAAGATTTTGTATAAACCAGAACTCTTATTCCACCATCATCAGCTAATCTGTATTAGGTCAGTGTGATAGCTATAATAAGTCAGGATATGAAGATATGCTGAAGATTCTTACATCTCATTAACTGATAATTTCATCTGTGGTAGACTAGCCTTTTTCTCTAGGCAGGGTCTCTTTGTGGTTTGGCTTTAGTCTGAACACAGAAAAGTTGTTAAAAGAGAGGTTACGCAATCTGGGCCATGTTTTCGGATGGCCTCTCTGCTTGGTCGGGTGAGATGTGTTTGCTGTGTTCTCTCTGTGTGCTGGAGCTATATTTATCACGGAGAAATTGTGGGCATGTGAATTTGTGCTCTGACCAAAACAGCACTTTGATCAACATGCTTCTATGTCTCTTGTTACCTTACCATTATTTATGCATATATTTTCTTTTCTGTCCTTTAAATAAATAAATAAACAGCCTCAAAAGGAAGTACTTGATATTTCAAGAATGAGGTTTTCTCAGGGTGTCATTTTGTTAGCGAAATGGGTTACTTACATTAGCAAATCAGTGGAAGAAGTGGTAATGTGAACCACCATATTCAATTTCACTTTAGCAATCTGTATTCCAGAAGGAAATCCTGGGAAGCAATCAGTGACAACGGGGCTTCAATTTAAATTACAAACTAGGCAGTATGCTGAATGCATATAGAGCATGTGAGAAATTAAATGGAAGTGTTCATTTGTCTTCATAAGGTAACCAGTACAATAAAAATGTGCTCTACGAGTAATGGCTGTAAAAGCTGTGGTAACGAAAACAATAATTAATTTAATTTAAGATACTATCCACAGGGCAGTTGTAATTTGATGGTATTAATTATGCAACAAACCTGTTTGTAGATTGATGACATAGGAAGTAATCTAGAATAAGTTTCTTCTTTTAAAGTTATTTGGCAATTTATTAAGCAGTAGACTGTAGGCCTCCATAGATATTCAAAGGTTATTTATATTAAACTCTATAGTTATAGTCTTAAACAATCTAATATGAAAAGATACAATAAAAAATAATCAATTATTTCATTGTGCATGAAGTTTATTATATAATATAAATCAGAATTCATTAGTATTAACTTCAATAGATGTTCCATATGGTATTTTTCTGCCATAATAACTCTATTGATTCAAATAAGTTATAGCAGCAAGGAATGTATGGCATTGAATTCCTTCTGCTGTTGCTATTGAGTCTAGAGAAAAGACAATAATCTAAAAGAAATTTATGTATATATATTTATATATATTTGAATTTTAAGGTCATTTTGCTATTATTTATTTCTGCATGTCAGAGTGGCTTTTAATAGAAGTAATACTCTGTTAATTTCTTCAGAGAGAACATGAGCCAGAGAGATGTAAATGAGTGTATGAAAAAAAGGTGCAAAAATCCTTTTTCTACCTTAAAACAAAAAAAAAATCATTTTCTTCTGTTTCAAATTGCCAAACTAAAATTTAAATCTTAAAATACCAAAGTGTTCTTACTTATTTTTTGCAATCTATAGAATTATAGAATGGTTTGGGTTGGAGGGTACCTTAAAGATTGTCTGGTTCCAACCCTCCTGTCATGGGCAGGGGCACCTTCCACCAGACCAGGTTGCTCAGAGTCTCATCCAGCCTGGCCTTGAACACTTCTAGGAACTGGGCATCCACAAACTTTCTGGGCAACCTGTTCCAGTGTCTCACCACCCTCAGTGAAAAATTTCTTCCTTATATCTAATCTAAATGTACCCTCTTTCAACTTAATTAATTGTCCTATCACTTCATGCCTTTGTAAAAAGTTCCTTTCGAGCTTTCTTGTAGGCTCCCTTTAGCCTTCTCTTCCCCAGGATGAACAACCAGAACTCTCTCAGCCTTTCTACATGAGAGGTGTTCCAGCTCTCTGAACACCTCTTCTGAGGACCCTTGTGGTCCTCCTCTGAACTCACTCCAACAAGTCAGTGTCCTTTGTGTGTTGTGTGCCCCAGAGCTGAACACAGTGCTAAAGGTGTGTCTCATCAGAGTGGACTAGAGGGGGAGAATCACCTCCTTCAACCTGCTGGCCATACTTCTTTTGATGCAGCCCAGCATGTGGTTGGCCTTCTGGGGTGTGTGTGTACATGTCATGTTGAGCTTCTTGGAAACTAACACCCTCAAGTCCTCCTTAGGGCTGCTTTTTACCACTCATCACCCAGCTTGTATTTGTGCTTGGGATTGCCAAACCAGGTGCAGGACCATGCACTTGGGCTTGTTGAAGTTTGCCTGGGCCCATCTCTCAATCCTGTCCAGGTCCCTCTGGATGGCATCCCTTCCCCTCAGCGTGTCGATCGCACCATCCAGCATGGTGTCATCCACAAATTTACTGAGAGTGAACTCAATCCCAGTGATCACGTCTCTGACAAAGATGTTAAACAGCATTGGTCTTAATACTGATCCCTGAGGAATGCCACTCATCAACGGTCTCCCATTGGACATTAAGCTGTTGAACGTAACCCTTTGAGTGCAACCATCCAGCCTCTTCCTTATCTGTCAAGTGGTCCATCCATTAAATCTATGTCTCTCCAGTTTAGGGACAAGGATATCATGTGAGACAGTGGCAAATGCTTTGCACAAGTCCAGGTAGATTACATCAGTTCTCTTCCACCAAAGCTCTAACCCTGTCATAGAAGGCCACCAAATTTGTCAGGCACTATTTGCACTTAGTGAAGTCACATTTTCTATCACCAATCACCTCCTTGTTTTCCATGTGCTGTAGCATAGTTTCCAAGAAGTTCTGTTCCATGATCTTACCGTACACAGGGTTCCACGGGGCTTTCTCTATCCCCTTTTTAAAAATGGGGTTTCTGTTCCCCTCTCCAATCAGTGGAAACTTCACTAGACTATCATAGCTTCTTAGATATGATGGATAGTGGCTTAATGACCTCATCCACCAGTTCCTTATGGACTTGTGGATGCATCTCATCAAGTCCCGTGGACTCATGCACCTTGACGTGCCTTAGATGGTCTCAAACCTGATCTTCTACAGTTAAATGAAAACAACCGCTTAAACGATGATTTAAACAAGAGTTTTTATCTTTTGTTTTCCTCGTTGGAAACATATGGATTTTCTGAACGCTCTTGTAATATTTGCTAGTTCTCTAGGTCTCTGTGATGCAGCCTAGACTACATGACCAGTTTTGCCTGCTAGAAGCTCATGTTTCCCACTCACTATGAGTAAACATAAGTAGAGCACATTCTTCCACACTGCTGCACATAACATCTGACAAAACTGTCTGAAATGCAGTAATTCTACTTGCTGGTTTATACTTTATAAACTCCAGCAAAAACAAATACTCTAGGAGAATATAAATAATACCATTTTTTATTGGCATCTTCCACCTGAAAAAATATTCTGGATTACACATCTTTACATGTGTTTTCCAAGCTTAATTTTAACTTGCAAGAAATTTCAGTAGTAGTTTCCACAATGTGTTTAGGCCAAATACAGCAAATTTTTCTTCATGTATCCTTTAACTTTTCCACCAAAACAATAAAATTGGAAGTGCAAGGTAAGACACAGTATAGAAATAAGTGGTGGCAAGATGTCCCCTTTACTATGTAATCGTCTGCAGCCTCATAACTAGGTTTTATTTATTTTGTTAGTTATTTCCTCTTTACAAATATGCACATAAAGTACTGGGAGCTTACCAATGCTACTACATTTGATGGGAATTTTCTAGCAATATATTTGTGTGTGGGCTTGCTACTTGGACACTTTTTTCTTCCTACTTTTATAATACATATTTGGTACTCTGACACAAGAATCCCCACTGATACAGAATCAGAGAATCATCTAGTTTGGAAAAGACCTTCAAGATCATCAAGTCCAACCATTTACCCTACTCTACCAAATCCATCACTACATCATGTCCCCAAGGACCACATCTATACGGCTTTTAAACACATCAAGGGATGGTGATTCAGCCACCTCCCTGGACAACCTGTTCCAATGCCTGACAACCCTTTCCATGAAAAATTTTTTCCTAATGTCTAATCTAAACCTCCCCTGATGCAGTTTGAGGCCATTCCCTCTTGTTCTGTTACTAGTTACTGGTGAGAAAAGGCCAGTGCCTACCTCTCTGCAACATCCTTTCAGGTAGTTGCAGAGAGCAATAAGATCTCCCTTCAGCCTCCTTTTCCTCAGACTAAATAGCCCCAGTTCCCTCAGCCGCTACAGAGCAGCTGCTTTGAAGAATCAAACAAGAGCATGACAAGAGAGTGAGGTAGAGGGGGGCAATGTTAGAAAAGATGACTGAGGTAGCCAGAGTCACTAGCTGCATTTCGTGACTAGAGATAGAAGATAAAAGCACAGCTACAGATCTGTGGGAAAGCAAAGGCATGTCCAGCTGATTTCAGTGGAGACCCACCTGCAGTGTAACACTGTAATGGATGGTGTCAGCTGTGCAGAAATCACTAATGGTGCTATGCTGGGTGCTCCTCTCTGTGTGCAGGTAATCCTGCTTCCTGGAGAGCACCTTTGGTAACAGTCAGTGCTCAGGTGGAGGCTGCATCCCTGGCTGCATTGCAGGGACTCTTGGTTGCTCGCTAGTGAGTATATCCTTGATTACTGATGTTACTCTGCTTGACTTGTATCAGGAGCAAGGACTAAGTGTTTAGTGTGTTATTAATATTTTAAAATTTTGTTGCTTCTTGATGAAGAACAATGATCAAATTTGTGTATCTTTGCTGCTGAGGGTAAGATAGATCTGGGTTTTTTTCTCCCTCACACAAAATAAAATCCAGAGCTTCTGGTGTGGTGGAGCAGTTAGCAGCCACCATTTTGCTACTGATTCAGGCCATGCATTGTGTGCTCTGGTGATTGGCCACTTGTGTGAAGAGGGGAGGGGGGAAAGTAGGAGACCACCTTGTCCCTGCACGCAGTGCACATCTCTAACTGGGCAGCAAGCTTGCACTGTAGCATAACATACTCCTGTAAGTTTGTGAATACAAAGCCCTGATTTCAGAACCAAGATGGCTGCCATTTATTCAGATTTTTTACTTTCAAACATCAAGACACCTTATTCTTTCAAAGTTAGAGGCAGACGCATGAAAATTTGTGTTGGGTGTGTCTGAGAGAGCAGAGTTCTTCTACAAAATTGTAGAGAAAAGAGCAGTTGGCAGTGTTTGTGTAAATAACCTGCCTCTGTTTTGCCTAAGCCCTCCAGGAGGCAGATGTCAGTGGAAGTAACTAATATCTGCTTAGACTTTTTTTTAAACTAGCACACTGTTTCTATCATTATCAATATTCCAGTAATGAGCAGATTGAGTCATGTGAGTGTATTTCATAATTCCACTTCGTTCTGTAATTGCCATTTACTAATGGATGCAAATTGCAAAGAAGCATAATGAGAGCCATAGCACTCCAATTTGTTTCACTTTAAACAAGCAAGCCAAAAATCAAAGCCAAAGCAATAGTCCTATTTTTCTGTATGATTCAATGCAGTTCAAGGCTCTGCATATTAGAGTTCATTGAAAACACAATGTACTGCCATGACCTTTAAATCAGATCATAAACCAAGGGAAAAATCTATTTTTTACACCCACAAGTAGTGAGAAAGTCAGCACAGACTCATGGAATCATAGAATGCTAGGGATTGGAAGAGACCTCTGGAGATCATCAAGTCCAGTCCCCCTGCCAGAACAGGATCACCTAAGGCAGGTCATGCAGGAACATATCCAGGTGAGTTTTGAAAGTCTCTAGAAAAGGAGATTCCATAACCTCTTTGGGTAGCCTGTTCCAGTGCTCCATCAATCTCACAGTAAAGAAGTTTTTCCACATGTTGAGGTGGAACTTCCTGTGTTCCAGTTTATGACCACTGTCTCCTGTCCCATCACAGGGCACCACTGAAAAGAGACTGGCTCCTTCTACTTGACACCCACCATTCAGATATTTGTAAATATTAATAAGATTCCCTCTCAGTCTTCTCTTCTCCAGACTAAACAACCCCAGCTCTCTCAGTCTTTTCTTATAAGAGAGATGTTCCAGTCCCTTAATTGTCTTCGTAGCCCTCCACTGTACTCTCTCTAGTATTTCCCTGTCCCTCTTGAACTGCGAAGCCCAGAACTGGACACAATACTCCAGAGTGGTCTCACTAGGGCAGAGTAAAGCTTGGGAAGAACCTCCCTCAATCTACTGGACACATTCTTCTTAATGCACCCCAGGATACCATTGACTTTCTTGGCCACAAGGGCACATTGCGTGCTCATGAATAACCTGTTGTCCACCAGGATTCCCAGGTCCTTATCTGCAGAGCTGCTTTCCAGCAGGTCAGCCCCTGACCTGTACTGGTGCAAGGGTTATTCCTCCCCAGATGTAGGACTCTACACTTGCCCTTGTTGAACTTCTCCTCTGCCCAGCTCTTCAGCCTGTCCAGGTCTCGATGAATGGCAGCACAGCTTTCTGGTCTGTCAGCCACTCCTCCCAGTTTTGTATTATCAGTGAACTTGCTGAGGGTACACTCCATCCCTTCATTCAGGTCGTTGATGAAGGTGTTGAATAAGACTGGACCCAGTACTGACTCTCTGGGAACACCACTAGCTAAAGGTCTCCAACTGGCCTCTGCACCACTGATCATGACCCTCTGAGCTCTACTGTTTAGCCATTTCTCAGCCCACCTCATGGTCCCCTTTTCTAGCCCACACTTCCTGAGCTTATACGCAAGGATGTTATGGGAGGCAGTGTCAAAAGCCTTACTGAAGTCAAGGTAGACAACATCTGCAGCCCTCTCTGCATCTACCCTTTCAGCATGTTAGGTTTAGCAGTTTGGGACGTGGTTCCTTTTATTTACCTTGCCAAGGTCTTGGCAGGTCCTCTCCCTGATACCTGTCAAAGCAACTGAGAGTTTTATCATGGTATGGACTTCTTTTTCCTGTCCAGTAATTCCTGTGAAGGAGATGGAAGTGATGGGAGAGCACTTTGATAAAATTGAATGTTCAGGTGAATTTGCCTGCTCTTAGTCTCTCGCCAGTGCACTCAGGCTCCATTTACACAGTTCTAGAGAGAATGCAAGTTGAGGGGGAAATGAGCAGATAGAAACACGGTTACTTGGTGTATCCTTTCCTTGAATCAGAATTCATCCCAGATGTTGTTCCGAATTAGCTGCATTTGCATTAGAAAATGTAAACATGTTTTGCTTTCTTTTTGTAGAGCAAAGGCTTTTCCAGTTTGTTTTAATTGTTCACCAAACACTTAAAGGATTATGATATGTCCAGATATAGTGGTATAATTACATTATTGTTCTATTAAAGTAGAGTTAAGCAAAGATAATAACAGCCTTGAAATGAATTAAATACGATTTTCTGATTCTGGTACGAAAAATTGTAAGAATAACAAATTATTGAACAAATTTTCTCCTTTCTGCTGTGCCACACCACTAGAATATATAGGTTGCCGACGAGTATGATCAAGGTAGTATTGTGTCTGTTAAAGAGGACCTTAATACATGACTTTACAAAGAATCAATGACCAGTTAATAATAGGATTGTACCTTACATAGATTAATTCATTCATATAATTTTAACTCTGACAAAAATAAACTCTATTTGGACAAAAAATGTGAACTAATTGTATGTTTTGTAGGTCACTTCTCAAGAATCTGGAACCAAACCGTTGACCTTCACATTTGTACCATCCATTGGCCGTCTTCCAATTCATTTTGAAGTTGTGGATGTCTCTAAGTTCCTTGTGACAATTCCAGAGGAATCAAAGGATCTGAGCAATCAAGAAATTATAAATAAGGTAGATGTTTGCTTGACTAATTTTTCCAGTCTTTCAAAAGATACGTAAAATTTTATCCTGAGCATCACTGAACTGAAGCTCTTTCCCTTGAACTGTTTCTTGTCTTGTGCTTGGTTTTAATTACCAAGCCTACCAGAGATGCAGAATCATTATGCAAGAGAAGGCTGATCACTGCTCAACAGCCTGTTTTGCCTTTGGCAGAATTTATATTGGAAGGAAATCCTTTCCCATCTCAATACCGTCCTCTGTCAGTCATGCAAGGCTATATTCTTGGCAGACAAGGGAGGACTCCTTCATGATCTTCATGGGAGAAATGGTGATGCGTGAGGACTGTTATCACATGGGAATCTATCATGAGTTGGTCACTGGATCCTGGTTTCAGCAAATACCAGTGCTGCCGACTCCAACAAAGGAGCCAATCCCTTTCATTGCTGCATAGTAACGCATTAAAGCGGAAGCTTGCCTTTTTTTTTTATTTCCTGTAATGGTGAAGCCAGCAGCACAACATTCCTGGTTCTCCTTCCTGTAGCCAGCCCACAATGTTTGTCATTCCTTCCCTGCCTGACAACACCTAACAAATGGCCTCTTACTTTATTACATGCTGTTTGAAAGACAGCTGTAACTCTCAGGTTAATATTAATGCTTATGTTGATTCTGCTGTTGTGTAACACTCCTTCCGTGGGATGTTGCTGGGCGCTGCAGTTCTGGGTGCTCTTCCATGTAATGATCTTTTCACAGGAGTTCACAGCTCTCTGATCTGAACATGCTCCAGCATTTTCAGTGTCCTATCTGCCTAAAAAGGGATTAGGTCTAGTCAGAGAATGGATGTGTTTGAAGAGACGTGCACTGGAATATTATCCTCAGAATATTTAACTCATTAACTATATTCCCAACCACTCAGTATTGATTTTACTGTGACACCCTGGATAAAACAGAATCAGGTCTTCCTGACATCTGTCTCCCTGTGTTTCTCTGTAGTCAGAGAAAACTTTCCTGGTGGGTGAGGCAGTACTGAGGCCTTCATAGCACTGATCACTCCCTTTTCTAAAATATCTAGAATCTGAACAATATTTTAAAAAAAACAAACAACCAACACCAGATAATGAAAATAACACATCCAAAGTCATGCTGGTTGTATGCCCCTTTATGGTCTAATATTTTTTTTTAAAGAACTTAGCTCCGGGGACTTGTAGAGCTGCAAGTGAAGTGGAAATTTGTAATTACTGTATTCCTCAAGTAGAATTCAAATATGAGCCCCATCTACAGGCTTTCTGTTGCAGTACACAGTATTTCTATTCTTTTACCTGATTACTCTTTCAAGAGAAATATGATTTACCATAGCAGTTTCAATAGTGAATGATTAGATGATGTGTGTGTCTCATGCCCAGCTTTCACTACTCCTGCTCTCATCCAAAGCATGCTTGAGAAGTTACATACTGGAAGTGGAAGTTGCAGAAAATATGAAGAACAATTGTGGTCTGTGCTGAGAAGCTTGAATATACAGTAAAGCTCTCTGACCTCAGATCCTTTGTCTGCTCTCTTCAAAGAATGCCCTGGCTTAAAGGCCTTTGTTTCTTCGTTAATATGTATAGGTTTTGTCCCAGATTTTTCTGTCATACTCCTCTGAGGAGCATTGTCCCCTCCTGTGGATCCTGCAGTTGGGATGCCTTCCCATCATGTCTGGTGTAGTCTGGTCTGACAGCTCATTCAGCTTGACTGCACCCTCCTTTTTGGTTCCCGCGCCAGCCCCAGGCTTGGGCCATCGTTGTGCTCAGAGTCCCCTGCTGCTCTGCGAGTGGCCAGAGAGGCAGCCTCCACAGCATCAGCTGGGGGGGGCTGGAAGTGGTGGACTCCCTGAGGAGCTGATTTCTGCTGGGTGCATGTGCCCAGATTCTTCATTTGCCCTCTGCACTTTCAGTAGTGTGGTGCCAGCCACTGCTGCAAGCCAAAATTACTTTGCATTTGGGAGAACACAAATAAAATGCAGCTAATCAAGACCTTTTCCCTATTTTTTTCAGTCTAACACAATCTCTGATGACCTGGCCTTAAAGAGCAGGGCCAGACAAGACTGTGTGTCTGCCATCCATACAGACAGTGCTCAAACAGCTTTCCAGTCCCCAGGGTGTAACTCAAGCAAAGGAGAAATGCAGGAGAATGACCTTTTTAAGGCTGAATTTATCCTGATTACGGACTCCGGTGATGAAGATGAAATAGCTGCTGCTTCAAACGACGCTCATCAGCCTTCCAACAGCTATGGTCCCATCAGCGCTCAGCTGCTGGCTACATCCCATGTTTCCTCTGGCACCAGAGCAGGGCAATCTCCTGGTGATGGGCAAGTTCCAAGTGCTGCGCTTTCCCACAGCACTGCTGACCTACAAAAACATCAGGTAAACTGCTCTTTAAACTCTAGAGCTAACCTTTGCTTTCTAAAGCTTTCAGGACATGGACATTGAGTCAGTTTGGCGAATTTATTGTTTGTTTAGCATTTTTATTGGCCATTCCTGTAATGTCTGGACTATAAGGAGTTGTCCCAATCCTTCTGACTTACTGCCTCTCCCTATGTCTCTGGTGTATAAATTTTCCTTCCTTTAAGACCAGCTCATCATGACAGCAAGTTAATCAAAAGGTGTTAGGTTCCTAGCTAATCTAAATTCACTAAGGTCATTGAAATCAATGAAGTCTGTAGATCACTTGAATTATTAGCATCACACTTCACAGGCCTAGGTTTTTTTGTCTTCACCCACTGCAGCCCTTTATGCTAGGGAGAATTAAAAAAAGGGTCTTTGAAATCTTTCATTTTCAAAAATGCATCATTTTAATTTACTGCATAAAAAGTTAATGTATCCCCTCTTGGAAAGAGTACTGGTAGTTTTCAAGGGTGTGCATGCGGTGGAAAACTCTACCTTTAGCAAAATAGCAACATCCTTCTCGCATGTAATAAATTTGGAGATTTCCTTTGACCTCAGCAGAGTCTCCATCCATTGAAAAAAAAATTCTTCATTGATACTAAAAAAAAATAAATAAATATGTTAAACTTTGCTATTTTGTCTCTGAAAATGAACAGAACTTCCTATCTTGTGTCGAAATACTTGTATTTTCAATTTTTCATCAAATTTGGTGTTAATTTTTGATTGAGGACATTGTGAATAAGAAATGCACTGTGTTTTGGGATTTAGAGTGTTATGAAATATTAATTTCTTCTGAGAACATCCCAATGAAGTCAGTGAGAATTTTACCTGAGGGAAGGTGTAAAGGCCTAAATAAAACTATGTAGAAGAAAGTCTGTCAAAGAATAATTGTTCCAGGGAAATAAAAATTTACTTCAGCAATGTTCAGTATGTGGATTCTGCCAGGCTTACTTGGGTAGCTTCTTTAAAAGCCGTCATAGAAATCAGGTGGATTTTTTCTAAGACTATAAAGAAAAATTCATATGCTGTAGCTTTCTTGAGGTTTTGATGCCTTAACAGGGATTTGATAAAGTAACAGAAAATACAGATTGCACAGAACAAGGAATTAAAGCCTCACTTAACTAACTATTCACCTGAATGTGAAGAAGTAGTAATGTGTATGTAATGTAATGTGGATAATGCATATCTCATCATTATTCTTAAGTTACAAGTTTTCAAAACTGTTAATTACTTCCTCAGTCTTCATTACATAAGTAACTCTAGCTGTCTCTATCACTTCATAAGAAGGAGATGTTTTTTACTAAGTTGCTTTTCATCGATGTCATGATTCTTCTTCAGTGTTTCCTTAGGCATCACACTTTCTGGCTTACTATCTAATGAAGCATCATCAGTTCAGAAATGAAGGAAAATTATAAAAAGATTAAATAGATGCATCATTCTTCTCTTTGTAGATTTCCTTCGTACAAAGGATCCCATATAGAGGCTACCCTGTCAGTTCTTGGATTATAAAGACAGTATCATGCCCCGCTAAAGAGCTATTACATATAACATGTGAATTAAAAAGCATAATTAGACTATAAGTCTCCTGTCATAGGCAAGAAAAACAAGGACCAGAATTGGGGATCATTGTGCTGTACACGGGATCACTCTAACTGAACCAGAGGGCTTCTACAGCTTCATTCTTTTCTAACTTTGCTTAAATGAAAGAAAAACAGAAAAGAATCAGTTCAAAAAAACAACCAGTTGAAAAAAAAGTCAGTTATGCTGACCATACTTATAAATTTTTGCGAGGAGTTTACTGTTTATGTACTGTTCTTTTTTGGTTTTGTTTTTTACTATTAAAGAGCGTCTAGCCATGCAAGAGAGACACAGACTGACTTCTGGCCTTAGGAGTTTACTTTTTAGTTCGAGGGGGATGTGCGCTTCCCTGAACGTGAGGACATGAACTCACCTTGGAGACACTTTTTGACTCATTGTGGGGGATCAATAGCCAAAAGAGTTTTTCAGCTAAAGTCACTTGACTTTCCTTTGTTCAGTGCACGTCATTTGGTTTGGCTTTTCTAGACAAATCAGTCAAGAGTCCCTACAAACTCCTGCCATCACCAGGAAGAGTGCACCTTCCTCCATCACCAGGAAGAGTGCACCTTCCTTGTTGGCAGAAATCGAACTATTCTGAATGGCATCTGTATTAATTTAGTCTCAACTCACTTTCTGATTTACTGTGTTGTCTCCAGAGATTTTGTCAGCTTTTTCACGGTCTCCAGTGCTTCTTTCTGTTTTTCTGGTTCCCAGATTGCAGGCTTGGTAGGGATTTTATTTTACTTTTCTCTTTCTATAATCAAATCCTTTTGAGATCAAAGCATGATTAACTGGCCCCAGGATCAGGTCTATGCTGAACCATATCTTGTCTCAGACATGACCCTTCCCTTTTGGCAATGTTTGTCACACTAATTCCCTTTTCCTCTTTGACTAGCACATGTCTCAAGGCATTGCTAGTGTAAGTAACCATATTTTTTGTGCCCTTTCAAAACCATGTGATCTAGCTAGAAAAGACCACCTACCTTGTGTTCAGCTCAGCTCTGCCATTTCAGACATGCTGAAGGTCTCATGGGCAAGACTCAATACTATGACTATGACCTCTTTGATATTTCTGGGATTCTATGAGGCATCAAGATCTTTTTCAAGTTCCTTGATCCCTTTGTACTAAGGTAACCTTGCCACCTATTTCAATTTTCTTTGTACAGTTTTGGGATATGTATATCTGAGGTGCTCCTGAGAAGAGAAAAAGGCTTGCAATTGAATCACAGAGGAATACAAATATTCTTTGATCACTCACTTCCTCTGCACTAATGCAGTACAACTACAGAACTGGTTTAAGCCAGTAGGGAAACTGAACAGAACAAAAAAGGCTAAATAAATTCCACTGATTGAGGGAAGTTATTATATCTTGGCTATTGGCATTGGTGAGGCTGCACCTGTAAAACCATGCTCAGTTTGGCAGCCACTCACCCCCTTATTCAAAAGAGTTGTGAAGAAGGGAATGGTCATCCAGCACAAATCTATAAAGATGGCTGGCACACATGCAAGCTCAGGGAGCTGGCTTTGTTGACTTCCACCGGAACACAGCCAAAGAGCACTTTAGGAACAGCCCACAACAACTTGAAGGGCAATTATAGAGATGACAGAGTCAAGCTCATCTCTGCAGTGGCAGGCAAGTCAGCAATGGCCACAAATCAAAGTGTGGAAGGTCCCAGCTGGACATCCGGAGAAGCTTCCTCACTGACAAAGGCTACCCAGGAGTTGCTGGAGCCACCTCCATTAGGGCTTTAGAGACTTGGTAAGACACAGTCACAGGTGACCTGACCCTCTGGTATTGGTGATAGCCCTACTTCAAGTAGCAGTCTGGACTAGATGACCTCAGGAAGTCACTTCCAACCAGCTTTGATTATGATTCTCTGATTCTGTAAATAAGAGAGTGATCTTCTATAGATGTAGTTAACACTGTAATACAATAAAAAAATCTTTTCAGAACACTTGAATAATGACTCGATTAGCTCAGTATGCTAATTGTTCAGTGGTGTTCAAACTGGAAGAAGACTACTGTGACATGTCTTTGTCATACTTGCAGGAGAGTATTTATCATCTGCCACCATGAACATTTTCCTTGTTGTTTATAAAACTTCCTTATTAAGTTTTAACTAATTAGAAGTCATTGCACATCCTGATCTTTTATAATGGTCTTTCATATTTGTTCCTCATTTTCTTTGAATCTGTTGTCTTTGTAAGGGAAATTTATCTTTTCTGTTTTGAAATGTAGAGATTTCATTCCTCAGTTTTGTTTTGGTAGTTGATCAGTTTCCAGAACTCATTATTAAATTCAGAAGGCTGTTCCTAATCATTAGATGTATTTCCGTGCAGCTTTTTAACTTGTTAAAAACCTGCTATGTGTCATGACATATTTAATAACAATTTTTCATAATGCTTAAATAATAATAAGTTATTCTCAATTTCCAGTATTTTTTCTTCTACTTAATTAGCAGCTTTTTCAACAAAAGTCATAATTTCTTAAACCAAGAGAATATACGGTACAAAGATATCATAGACATTAACTTCTGTATTCTAATATTTGCCCTGTATACATCCATTGGCTTTCCACTTCAAAATGGGACACCATAATACATACATAAAATAAGGCAAAGTTAGCATTACTGTAAAGGCATTCTCATAGTTGGTATTTACTTCTACACATCAAGACATTACCTTGGCTTTTCTGAAGGTATCTTATACAGAAAGTGTCTTCTGCTTAAAAGGCTTGCTATTTGTAAGGTATCAGTTAGCATAAAGAGCTCCCTTACTTTAAGTTATGAGGGATAATAGGGTTCTGATGCGCATGTTTAGCCCATATTTAGTCTTTTAGGTATAGTTTAGCTCTTAAATGCCATGCTTTTCTGCCATAGCTTCTTCCAGCATATGCTCTCACTTGAAAATTATTTGATATGATTTTGTTATTGTTTTGTGAAGTATAAATACTATATGACATAATAGTAATCATAAACATAACCATAACAATTCCTTGCTCTTAAGAGGAAGATGTTTGTATTAAAAAATACAATTCATAAGCTGAATCACAACCATGCACAAGTCATGTAGAAACTGAACGGTACAGTTGTGTTTTATAGAACCTCAGAATCTTTTCAGGATTTCAAGCAGTAGATAAATAGGTTTCTGTATATTTTCATGAAGTTTGTAGGGGTTAGAGACAATTTCCTTCCTTTCAAATTGCTCAGTCAAAAGTTGAGTGATAATTTGTAGCCTTTTTGTTTTACTGTTGACTTAGATCACTATTTCATACTCATATGTTGTATTCATATTATGTATATCCCAGTTTTAAATTTCAGCATTATAATAATTTGGAAGATTTTGAGAGAATTTCTTTCTTTAGAAGCATAAAACTGTATAAAAGGTTGATAATATACTTGTATGCTCTAATTAGTTTCGGCAAATCCTAATTAGAATAGACCTAAGAAAAAAGGCACTCATGAAAGAGCTCATTACTGTTTTATTAGTGTATTGTAAGACTGTGGAGAAGTGGATAAGGGCTCTCATATTCCTGCAAACTGTCAAATGCACTGCTCTGTGAATGACAAGAAAAGTGAAAAACAAATTGGATGTCTGATTTAAGTAGTAGCAAATTTCTTGTTCTGATATCAAGGTGCTACAGGAGATGTTGTTTACAGAATGAGCAATTGAGTACTTGACTTGAATGTCATTTACAGAAAGGCTACTTTACACCGAACTGATAAAGTGAGATGGGACAATATTGCAATTTTCTCACTTTATGTTGTGTTTACACAATGCGAATGGCATCACATGATTCTGGACATTGGTACAACTGTCTCAAGTTTTACCTGGTGAAAAATACAGTAGCCTTGAACCTTGTTTATGTCAACAAAACTGAGATGTCATAAAGATAAAGTAACACATAACTCATCTGCCCTCTCTTTCCCTGAGAGCCTTGTCCATCAGGCTGTATCCCTGAGTTAAGATAGACCTGTGTTTTTAACCCACAAGACAGTACTAATGGAAACACTGTATGCACGACCACAGGACTGAAATGTGGGATGCTTAACAGTTCCATGGGTTCCACCTATATTAACATTTCTGTTTTTCTTTTTTCTCCAGTTAATTTCCGCTCTTTCCATCTCTGATCATCTTTCCTCTAAACCACCCGCTGTCCACTTAATTTCTCCAACTAATCAGAAAGTAGCGTGTGATGCCATGGTTAATTTGAATCAAGCCTCTTCACTGGAAGACTCCTGTAACAACTGGCAGTCAGCAACTGGGTTTTCTAAGCAAGATTCATCTCTCTACTTTCAGTCTGCTTCTCATAGTTCACCTCCCTCCACGCTTGAAGTATTCCCTTCTGCATCAAACAGTTGTTACTCCACTTCTCAACTGTATGATAACCTACAAACATCAAGTTCCTGTATTCCTGGCTGTGTTTGCAAAATGGGAGACTTCACCATATGCTCTGTTCCACCAAAGAGCCCAAGTCTTTCCCACACTCCTCCATGCCCAACTGAAATTCAAGGATCTTTAGCTCAGTCTTTACCCCCTAGTTCTTCCAAAAGATTGAACTCTGTATCTCCTGTCCCTGTACACATAATAACACATTCATTATCTCCTAGCCCCAAATCTTTGTCTCCATCCTCTCGTTATGGCTCCTCTTTAACCATATGCAGTATAAATGAGCCTTGCACACAAATATTATCTAGAG
This sequence comes from Baryphthengus martii, assembly GCA_013396935.1. NCBI lineage: Eukaryota > Metazoa > Chordata > Aves > Coraciiformes > Momotidae > Baryphthengus > Baryphthengus martii. The sequence continues at coordinate 40,756 of VWZK01019157.1, read as the reverse complement.
GAAATTTATCAAAGTCAGGAGTCAGATCCCCTCTGCCAACCAGACTGACCCTCTTAACTGCTATTTTGAGATCAGGCTCTTCTCAGCAAAGATCACTTTCTCCTGCTTCTTGTCCCACATTTTCTCCTAGCTCCCTTGGTTCCTCAACACTCACAATAGATCAAAAGTCCAAGACAACTCCCCCAACCCCCAAGAAATCTGTTTCAAGCCCTCCTACAAGGCCAGATTCTCTCAGCAGAGAGGAATATTGTCTTTCAGGATGGGCTTGTCATCTGCCTTTACCCTCCAAGCCTCATTCCACCCCTTGGGTGAGGTCACTTTCTCCTGAAAAGCATCTTCCAGTAAGGACGCTTTCTCCAGACTCCCTAAGTCCTCTATCGTCCCCCATCGACTCCCACCAAAAATTAGTTGCCTCTCCAGATTTGCAGTCTACACTGCCTCCTTCTGGTGCCCGAGCACTCTCTTCCCTTGCACACCCTACCTCTCCTTCTCCAGAAGGGCTGCGGGATGCTGTCTCCAGGTCCCGGATGCCTCAGAAGTCTCAGAGAGTACACACTTACTCACCCATCTTTACCTGCCGGTCATATCCTTTGCTTTCTTCTACCAGCCTTAGTGGCGCACGCTCCCCCAAGCTAGAAAAACACTCATCTCCTTCCCCAAGTCTTTTGCATTCAGCTTCTAGATGTAAATCAAATTCATCACAAAAGTCTGTTCAGGAGATGAGTGCCTCCTCTCCTACTCCTTTAAGTGTCTCAAAGCAGTGGTCGCTCTCACGACGTCATTCTACTCCACTGGTTCCACAAATTGATATTAATTCCCACCCACCACAGCTTAATTCTTCATTGATGCACACAAATTATAGGTCTAATTCCTCTTCTCTGAGACCTGAACAATATTCCACCTCATCGGTGTTAAAGTGTAGATCTCCTGCCTCAGACAAGTCACAAGGGACACTGTCTTCAAGACCCAGAGAGCTGACTTCACCACAGTCTTTTTCCCTGCCTCCTGACCATGAAAACATCAAACCCAAGGTACTCTCGGTGCATGCTTCTTTTCTAATAGTTCTTTGTCCCTGCAGGAGAAATTATACCCATGTTGCACAATGTTAGTAAAATAAATGAGTTGTGGAAAAAAAAAACATTTAAAAGTAACAGTTTTTTGTGTTGATAGTGAAGATAGTGAAGACTAAATTTTACCATATCAAATTGCTAGCAATATGTTCTGTATTATGGGGAAGATAGTCTAGGAATCCTTTATCATAAAAATAAAATCGTTTATTAATAAGTGGAAGGAGACACTACTGAAGATGGATTTGTGTCCACTGGCTCTGATACACATTTGGGAACTTATATTTGAAGCTCACCTAAAACTCTCGTGTGTCAAAAATAAACCATGAAACGTGTTCTGTACACTCTATGCTAATGTAAAGCCACATGTATTCCTACTGAAAATAGTAAAAATATGGTGGTCTTAGTTGCAGGGCTGAGCTAGAAGCAGCTTAACCTGACTGATGTGAATTGGCTGTTTCAGTGAGAATTGATTCCCAAGCACCTCATTCCGCCTGTCCTCCCCACTCCCCAGGAGGCTGTACTCATGCCAGCTTCTCAGGAACCAGCGCAGAAGCATGGCTGAGCTAGGCCTAAGAAGGGACTTTGGGGTTGAGAGTGAGAGAGGGAAGACAAGGTCAGTGTCCTACTTCTTCCCATTCTTTGGTACTTCTCTGATCTTTTTGTGATAGATGGAGGATGAGGAAAAAAATAAAAGGTCACATTTCCTACAACATGAGCTACTGCAAATACAAAAGTCTCATACTTGACAGATCAGCCACACTCCTGCTGTTTGTCATCCACCCAAAGGTAGGAGAGGCCCAGCAGATTGAGAATAAGGAGTAATGGTGATTCCTGGAGGAGGGCTTGGGAACCAGTCACACTTCAAACCTAAAACTAAATCTCAAGAATGGGAAGGGAAAGAAAAGGAAAGCTGGTCAAAAAGCATGAAGTAGGTAGGTGAAAACAAAAATACTATGCAAAAAGGAAAGGCTGGTGGCAGAAGACATCAGAGCTGCAGAAAGCTATCCAACCTCTTTTATCTTATCTCATCTCTGCACTCTGTGCTTCCTTTGTGCCTCCTCTTGCCGATATCTGAGCTCTGCCCACCACCGAAAGAGTACCAGGGTTTATTGATTTGTTTGTCCACCACACAAAATTACAGCCTGGTCTGCCAAATCAGGTTATGTCAGATGTGTTCCTAACAGCTTGGCCATGGTAGGGGTGGCTTGAACTGCTCGGAAAATGTTAATTAAAAATGAGAGGTTTAAATCCACACAAAGTAGCAATTGTTGTGAATGGTTCTTTAAAAAACCAAACAACCCAAGAGGTATCATTGTGCCAAGCACAGTTGTACAGCGTCACTACACCCTGTCAGTATTGCTTAATGAAACTAAAAGAGAATCAAAATTGTAGAAATTCCAAGAAAAATGTCCCTGAGTCAAAACTGGAAGGCATGACTGAGCCTGAAGATTGCAAAGCAGTTGTGGTTTCTGCTAATAAGTGTAATAAGCACCGTGAGAGTATCTGGTGGTAACGAAATTTCTCTGCTTGTCACACAGAGCTATTGCCTGGGTTTATGTTTGCAGAGGTTATTACACCCTTACTGTCTCCTCTGTTGTCCCTTTTTCTGCTAATTTTGCTTTATCATGCGATATGGTGTCACTTTCGAAACTGCCCCACCACTCTGTGGAGACTGGGAGAGTGACCATCAGTTTAACAGACCTGAACCATTAGTCTAGTGCAGTTTTTAACCATGCTGGCAAAAAAGTCTCCACTGGAGGTGTGGAAGATCTGAAATCTCTAAATCAACTGCAGCTGGTTGTTCAGTGCAGAAAAGCTTTAAAATGAGAGGCTGAGACTTGGTTTGCAGTTAATAATAGTGTGCATTCAACAACACCCCTTTCCTCTCTCTCATTTGTTTCCGTATCTAGTTTACGGCATAGCTCAATAAACTTTGCTGATGTGTTAATTGTACCAGGCTCTGATAATACTCCAGTCTCAAATCACAGTATATTTTTGGAGAAAAAAAAAAAGATTGAGGAGAGGTAACATTAATATCTAAGCAGCATTTAATTCTCTTGAGTACCAAACAGCTCAACTTTAGAACTAGAAAAAAGGTAGGTTGCTCCATCTGATGACTGTTGATGCATGACAAAATACTTGCATGTATGAATATGCTAAGTGAATACCAAGGGAAAAGCACAGCATCTAGAAGTAATTGACTTTGGCATGTGTAATTTTGCACCCTTAACTTTAAGATGTGTATTAATCCAACATCTATTAAAACAGAATTTTGACATTAGATGTGTTTCAAAATTCACACCAAACTGTTTCATTGGCATGATATCAAAACAATTATGCAAAAAGTGTTCTTTAATGGAGAGCTTTTCTATGTCTATGCCTATGCATGCATTAATTCATGCAAATCACAGAATAACCTATAAATATGTGCTTTCCTATCCTTTATGTATTTATGTTTGCCAATGATTTTAAAATATGACTGCTTTCCAAAGTGAATATAAACATAAATCCACAGATCAGTGTGAAGTGTAAACTGTGGGTGACTACAAGAAATATAAACCCTCTCCCTGGACTTTGCAGACACTTTAATAGTGGTCTCATGGGCCTGATACAGCAAAATGAACAGTAGGACGGAGTGGAGACAGAATCGATGATTCTACGGGAATAGATTAGAACATAAATTCTGGCTGTTGTTTGAAAACTCTCTGTAGTGGTTTCATGGGGTATCACTCCTACGTATTCTTTGGGTAATTTTCCTGTTTGAATGTAGCGCAAGAAAACAGCCAAGGAACAAACTAACTGTAGCAACACAGAGCTCAGCCCAGATGGAAAACCCATCTCAAAGCAGGAAACATTACTCATGAGGAGCTCTATGCTACCATGGTTAGCTGCCGATTTTAAGCTTTTATAGGTATGTCTAGAACACTATGCAATGCTCTGTTGGTGCCCTAGGTGATCATTTGAGCAAGAGAAGTAGGACATTTTCCACAAAACTCCCCAGGCTGATATTTGCCTGAGCCTTGATAGTGAAGGTGGTTTGATTCTGGTCAGACCTCAGTGCAGAGCAGCAGACTTAACTGTCCATGGCTGTTTAAAAATACTGCTAAATTCTTATGGATCAGATTACTAAATATATTTAGACATTAAAGAATAATTTTAAGTAATGTGAAATAAGGTATCAAGAAACATGATAATATAGATGAGAAACTGAATTAAAGACTTTCCACCCACATTGTGACAATAGCAAATTACTCACAGATTCTACATATCCAGAAGTGATACAGCACCTTAAAGCAGTATAGAAGCGTCTACACTTTAACAGTCTGATATATCTCTGTTTAGTTCATAAACAGTACAACTCACTTCAAAGTGGTGACAGTATTCTCCTCATATATAATATCTACGTCAGGTATGTAAAGGCTTAATGGCTAGTGAAGATGTTGCATTTCATGTACATGTTCAATTATATAATTTTATTAATTGAATAGAAATTATATGCAAACAAGGATACATTTTGTGGATATGACGATTTTAATATTTGAGATTTTGGTCTTCCATCTTAATTGAGTGAGCAGTATTTTATGGCTTCTCTGTATAGAGATTTTGTATATACATAAATATATATGTGACCATACACACATTTATAACAGAGTGTTGCTGTCTAAATGTTCAAAGGGCAGGATTCAATTCACATGACTTTTGACATCTGAAAGTTAGACATCCAAGCACAACTTGGGCCATTCTATTATAGTTGATGAATAGAATATGGTGCATTTACCATTATTTTATTTTACCACTATAGGTGCCTATTTTGGGATGAGATTAATTATCCTGTAGAAACACATTTCACTGTAAAAGACATTAGTTTTGACTGAAGCATCTACGTTAGAATCACTAAATCTCATATAAATTACTAAACCCCACACCAAAAAAAAAAAGGAAAAAAAGCACAGTTTCATCCTTTGCATTCATCTCTTTTGTCAGACTGTTCATTCAAAATGATTATTGTGTTTACTGACTTCTTGAATGTCTGTCAGTTGACAACTTCTACAAAATATGAGCAAAGTCAAAAGCAAACATAGTATTATGTATAGAAATAATTAAAAGGTGGTGTCCTACAATATTTCAAGAGGGGTGTGAGGATGATACAGGTTTTCCTTATCTGAATTAAAATTTTTGCCTCTCTGCTGTATATGAGACTTTTATTAGATATAAAGAAAAAAAAAAAAAGGTGATAAAAGAATGACCCAAAGTACAGCATGCTGCTCAGCCTTTTATCTCATAATGATCAGAATGCACTGTTGCAGAAAACAGTACATTAAAAACCCTGAACTAACTGACAAGTAACAACTTTTTTTCTGGGTGACTATCACAGAAATAATCAATCAATAGCTTAAAACTCTACTGTTATGTGAAATTATTATCTTTTATTAGAATGTTGCTAAAAAGAGAACAATGTACCAAATCTCTATTTAATTGCTAAAAAAAAAATAATTCCTGAAGTCATGTGATTAAGAATCCTAGCTCTTTAATTCATGCAAGTATAGAAAAGCCTCATCAATCATTCAAAAATTACTGGTCAACCTCCATATGTACAAAGAAAATGTAAAAAGTATTGTTTCTGAAGAGTTAAAATTAACTGGGCAGCTTAATATAGTTTAAAATATAAATTGTTTAAAAAGAATACTTTTAAGGCAAATTTTAGAGTTTTTGCACCCAAACCCATGCATTTTGTATGGTTTAGATTGCCAGATCTGTATGCTTTGTTAGTGTGAAAGTTATGCTTATTTTGAAATATTTGTTTGGGTGGTAGAGAGCTTTTCAGGAGGTGAAAAGCTGCGACATGACTTAAATGATCTTTCTACTCATGCAAGTAATTCAGCATTTAAGCATCCTAATCAATTTCATTAAAGCAAATCACAGGAATCCCTCTGATTAGTGGTCCAGGTTCACACTACACAGCAGTGCTTGTAGAGTGCATGCACTGGCAGAAGTAGATGTGCGTTATCATAACAAATCACAAGCAAACTTGAAAAAACTCATAGCATTTCCTGATATTCATTAAGGATAGTAGGCAACAGAAAGTGGTCAAAATCATTTTGGAAGCTATAAGCTGATACGGGGAATTCACTTCATCCTACTTCATTCTTAAAAGAAAAGATGTATGTTACAGTCCTTTAAAATCTTAACAGAAACACTAGATTGTCTTTCTTAGATAATACATAAACAGTTTATTGTTGCAACGTGTCTGCAAGACAATTGGAATTGTCTTTCATTCTGTCATACCTTTCCCCTCTCTTCCCTCTCTCTCCCTCTTCTACCCTGTTTTACTTCTCTTCCTGCTTTCTGGTTTACCCTTTTAGCAGTACAAGATCAAGACAAGCTACAAGGCATTTGCAGCAATCCCTACAAATACATTACTTATGGAACAGAAGGTTAGTGTTTGCTCAGAGACATGGGAATTACGTTGTATATATGAGACCATTCAGCTTTATGTACATATTTTGACATTTCTGTGGGGCATATTACGGAATGTAAGCTCTGGGAACTAACTGCTCAGGATTATAGTTCCAGCCATTTTTCAAGGTCAACTATTTTCCACTGAAGGCCAAAGCCTTCACTAATCTGAATTTTTCCAAATAAATTTTTGCAAATAAATTTACTGTAAAAAAACAAAAAGTGCCTGAATGGAATTGCCATATATGACAACATCTCAAGGTCTGTTTTGTTACTGGAAAGCATCTGGAGTACTGCTATTTTGGGATCTACCAATCAATATAATGATTATTCAAAGGCTATCCTTATACCAGTAAATTTAACATCCTGAGATATGCAAATTTGACCAGCTATATTGTTAAACTGTGAGAACGATCCTGGTCTTTGCACTTGCCCCTGTTGACTACTATTCTCCCAAACAACTTCCCTCAGCACTTCAACAGTTAGCATGGGCCGGGGGTCTGTTCCCAATACATAGTTTGGGGTAACAGTCTTCTTCTGGAGGGTAGAACGTTAGATCCAGTCTATAGTGCATTCGTTTACTGCCAAAGACACAGCCAACAAAGGCTGGTTTGTAAAGTACTTACGTATAAAATACATCTTCAGAAGTCAATTGAAAATCCAGATTTTGCGTGAAGGGTTGAAAGTACACACCAATATCTATTTAGAAAAAAACCCTCCCAAATTAGTTTTACCCTAAAGAATTACCCACTAAGTTTAACAAAAATTTCCTGTGATGAGCAATGAGCTCAATGTCTAATATGTTTAAAGGCATGCTTAATCACTCTGACATCCAGCTTATGGCTTTATCAGAAAAATCTTACTCTGTGTCTAGTTCAGGAGCTTAGCCTCTGATTAATTTTTGTAAGATTAAGCATTCCTAACTATGCATTTAAATGTGTATCCACGTACACAGGTCATTTGATTTCACTAGGAAGTTGCAAAGCCTGAAGATATTAGAAATGGTGAGCTTAACTGTGTAAAAATGTTGAAGATGATAATTTTTCCTTTAAAATATTACTGATTGTGATCTAGTAGTTACTAGTTAACTGCTATAAATATTTTTTTTTTCAAAAAAGAAACTTGTCTTTATTTTCCAAAATTTTTTACTCTTGAATGATTTTTTTTTTTTAATTATTTACATAAAACCTGATCCTTCCTTTCTTTAAATCTTGAATGCACTAATGAAGGCTGTGTCTGCAACAGCATGCAGTGTGGTTCAGTAGAAATAGTTCTATAGGGGAAAAAAGCTGATGCAGGGGATCCTACACCCTTACAGAATGTATTTTGTGAGAGTTTTGTTTGGGCAGTGTGCCTGTTAGTGGTTGGAAGCATTTAATGGACTCCTGAAGTGCTACTTCAAAGCTGACTTAATCTAGAAAGCATCCAGTTCGTGCACTCTTAAGACTTCATTGCACTGCAAACCACATTGAGAACACACTTCTGATGTGAACTAGTTGTTTAATGTCAACCATCTGACTACACTTTTTCAGAAGAAAGGGGATTCTTTCTGATGGTCTTCCTGATGCTCTTTGGGGCACTGACTTGCAATCTATGAGCTACTTATCCCCAAAAAGTAAAACTAATTTATACTATATAATGCCCCTATCTATACAAAAAGTAATGGCTCCAAAGACATCTATGTTTAGCCAGAGGCTGGTTATCTATCACTTTATTGAAAATGCTAGCTTTGGTGTATCCTTCAATAGTGAAAGAATAGTCATGTAATGGCTAGTGAGAAATCAATTTTCTGCTACAGGATTTCCCTTCAGGAAAGGCTCTTGACTGGTTTACTTTGTAAACTGTTATGTTTCAACATGGCCCAACTACATGCTTTCTCTCATCTTGGGAATTATGGACAATAATCTCCTATTGATCCATACTAGCAGCCATCTACATTGCTTCTGAGTTAGTCCTGGTATGTTATCTGACATGCATTTAGAGTATGGCTCTTAAAGAACCGTGAAGGAGTCACACAGCTCACACAAACCACATTGTACCAAGCCCTAATATCCAAGTATTCCCCTCAAAAATATTGGGAAGGGAACCAGGAAGGAACTCATGCAGTGTTGTAGCTCAATGACAGTAACAATGTTATTCCCATTTTATGGAATGCATTTTATGCACTCGATTAGAAGATAGAGATTCAAGACAATAAATTTTAACTACATAAGTGATGTTTTATTAAGATAATGGTTAAGTGGAGAAATTTCCAAGTGGCTTTTCTTTTTCTAGCAAGGAAGAAGGCATTTAACATCTGCAAAGTACGGATATTACTGAGCTGAATGCATGATTAGGAATACATCATCTGTCTAAAGTGCTAAAAAAGTGTTCTGCTATGTGATTGAACTGGATTCTCACGTTCTCAGAAGTCAACTTTTTCCACTGTGTGAGCAATTCTATTACTTAATTCCAGTGTCATGAGAAATAAGATTAGTTGGAACTGTGATGTGAGTGATCCTAATGACAATTCATGTGCAGTATTAAATGAAAGAAAACTACCATTGGTATGTTATATAAGGTACAATGCTTTGTCTACCTCTAAATTGTCTCCTTGTGTCTAACTTTCCTTCTCAGGTAATTTTTTTTTATTTTTTTTTTGTGTAGATGTTTTAATTTCAGCCAGCGTTTTTCATCTTCCTATTATGAAACCATTAGGCTATCATAATCTTACTGCTTCTTCTAGAACATATTTTTATCCAGTACTCCTGCTGAAAGCAAGTTGTTCAAACCTGTGCTCATTAGCAGAGAAAAAAAGGCTCATTGCCTATATATGTGTATAATTTGACAATCCCAGAAGTGGCTTCATCTCATCAGTTCTCATAACTGACATGGTAACCACGGTCAGTTAGCAGTGCCACCATAGCCACACAGCTTCATAGCAATGAGGTAGGTTCACAGACTGTGATACTGAATTCTTCTGCCCAGCAGATGGTAGGATCCACTGACTAGAAGAGAAAGCTGAAAAAGTTTAATGTAAGCATAAAGTAATAGCTTAACAAAAAACCCTAAGTAACCATTAGAAAAGATTTCTGGAGAAATCTTTGTTAACTGATCTGAATCTTTGAATCTGAAATGGGCTCTTTACCACTGAAATTGAAAAATCAAGGCAGGACACTTTTCTGGCACTTTGTATAGTAATTCCAGGCAGTTCTGTGTTTTAAAGAAAAGGTCAGACTGGATATCATTACGGTTCCTGCTGGCCTTATTAACATTGAGTTAGTAAGTCACCCCTCTATTGACACTCACTCTCATGTAGCATCTATATAGATGTCATAACAGTCTAATTCAAAATTCCATTCCTAATCAGATAGTATTTTAAAAGTAATGCATCTGTTATTTAAGAGATTGCGTTTGTTGGATATATGAAAAAACTATCTCTTTTTAGTGATGAAGAGTTTGTTTCTGGTAGCTACAGAAAATTTCTGAACTCTAATTAGACAGTGTCTTAAACCATATCCTGCTTCATCTTTAGAATTATGCCAAATTAGAAATGTAACCTTAAAACTCTCCAGTGCCTCGGAATTGAAAACCAATAGTCTTCTCTTAACAATTCCGTGGTCTTTGGTCTACAGAAAGGTCTATGCAGGGGAATTTGTGATTTCTGTGTTTGTCCAGATACACACCCTCTCTGCATGCTGATTGAGGTGAACTTCCCTTATCTCATCGTTTTGATTGTAATAAAATCTGGACATATAGACGTGGGGTGGGAGAGGCACTGCAAATGTTCTTTTCGGACTTCCCTCAGTCTTGACTGTGGTGAAATCAGGATGATGGGGTGTGTCACGAAGCTCACCTGCTTCACATCCAAGGCTTATCCCACGTTTACCAAATCTTCTGAAAAGCACTAAGTATAACTGGCATATAGAACAGTTGCAAATGAAAGCACTGTTGACTTACCTAGCTTGTATTTATCAACTAATTGCAAGTAGAGAACTATAATTTCAGTTTTAAATGAATTTAGAAAAAAAATCTTCTGTCTTAAAGAATAAATATTTTAGGTTATTGATTTTATCAGTTTAGGGCTGTTCTTCATGCTTTCTCTTGTCAACAATGCAATTTGACTAATTTCACGAGAGTCTGAAACAGTGTTTCCATATGATATTACACTTCTAGGAAAACTCAGAAGACCTAAGAATTACATCCCATCACCTGCAGAGCAAGCTGCCAGCAGTACAGTGTATTATGCTTGTGAAGGAAAAAAAAAGAAAAAAGGGGGGGGGAAAAAAAGCATTTTCCTCCTCATGCAGAAGGAAAAAGAGGATGGGTTTTGTTGGGTTTTTTTTTCATGAAAAGAGAGAAATGCAACTGAAGAAATAGGGCAGTGATCTGCTACATTGGAGACCCAGCTTTAAGTTCTTTCCTTGAAAAAATTTTTACCTACTGTATTATCAAACATCCATTGGTATAGAGACTGATTATGGCAAATGTAGATTCAAGTTGCTCCTTGTATAACAGGAACTTGGAGGCGAGTTTTTCACTCTCAGATGGTAGACCTATCTGCTGGACAATTGGCTACTATCAAGCATGTCAGGACCTTTCTGGACCTGAAAAGCATTTCTGACAACACTTTGTTGAGAATATTTTGATAAGCAAAGACTTTAGTTTTCCCCAAGTACTCCTGGTGTGCACTTACTAGGTGAGTTTCTTGCACCCAGATTAAATGTTCATGTTAAAATACTTCTCAAAGCTAGAGATAAATGTCTAGTAGCAAAACTGAAAGGAAATAATTTGTGTGGTCATAGAGTGATAAAGGACCTAGTTCATCTGTAATAATAACCAAGTATGCTAATGTAGGAGCAGGCTATGAACTCCCTCTTTCTTTCAAAGGGCTTAAAGCTTTTAGTATTAATTATTTTGTAAGAGAAAATGTAGTCAGGTTTTCTCAGTATCATCTCCTAGGACTTTCAAGGAATGTGAAGTTTCATTATATAGAGGGATATTTTTGCATGTGCTGACATATTAGGAAAAGCTATTGTTGGAAAAAATATGCAAGAGAGATAAAAGAAGAGGAATCTTCATGGCTTTTACTCAGCCCATGGTTTTCATGGTAAGAAGGCAGTTCTGTCAGATTCAGGTTACAACATGCATTTTTTCTCCTACTATTGATGTGGTTCACTGGTGGATGAAACAAAGTTCTGTATTTCCTATAAGTTGCCAAGAGCTTTCATTCTTCTAACAAATATTGGAGTTTCTGTTAGGATCATTTACTGGTATTCTTTCAACTCTGATACAGCTTTAGCAATCGCCTAGCTCGGGGCAAAGAGGAGGTTTGTAGTCATTACTGACGTCAATGGTATATGTGCATCACACCCCCAAAGTTGTCCTTTAGTGGTTCAGCAACTAGTTATTTCATCTCAACATTTAAATTCTGTCACAAATGCATTTTCATTCTCTAAATTGTACTTTTCTTTTAAATTTTGATCCCACTATTGTTTTTTCATAAATAATGAAAAAATTTGAATGCCTAAATAGGAATTTTCCACTTTTGATATTGTTAGATAACCAGCATAGGGAGAGAAGATTGAATACCATTGATAGCACTAGCCTACAGTACTGTAGATAGTACTAATGCTTTAAATGAATCATAACATTATGGTATGATAACTTCAG
>VWZK01019157.1:0-28508 GCA_013396935.1 Baryphthengus martii | reverse complement strand
AAATGAAAAAAAAAAAAAAAAAAAAAAAAAAAGAGTTATATTTTGAAAAGCTAACAACAGACAAACCAGAACCTTTTTCCTTTGTAGAGGTCATAGAGATGCCTAAGATCTTTTTCTCTTTGTTTCTGCTCTTTCTTTGGGGAACTTGAGCTGTTCAAATAGAAAAAATTAAAATAATAATAATAATAAAGATTAAAAACTAGTGAAAGAAATTACATGGATGACTTTGAAGACTAAAATTTTCCTTCCTCAAAGATTCAAAAAAAGAGAACACTGAACCCTTCCCTAACATGGGTCCTGCACAATGACCATATCTCAGGGGGACTGTGGAGTACGTAGACCTTCGTGCTGCACTCGCCAGAGTTCTTTTAGTCAATGAAGGCTCCAAAATGCAAAGATGCTTGGGTACCAAATTTCTACTGAAGCTAATGCATGTTTGAAACAAACTAAGTTGGAACTTTTGTTCTGAACAGACACTTGTGGACGTGGCTGTAGTTCCTCTAGAAAGATTCCTCAGCTTCTTCTGGGTAGTCATGTCTTACCCTTGGTTTTGTTCACCCTCTACCACTGCTCTGGGGAAGTGAATATGAAACAAAGGCATGTATTTTTTCCTGACAATTGCTCTATTGTGTTCATTACCCTAAAAATTTCCTGGGGGTTTTGATAAGCTTAGCAATTTCTGCCATCCATGACTGATTAAAATTTGTTGTTTTTCCTAACTCACATTCAGAATCATCATCTCTCTACAGCAGGCTGCTTTGGCGATCCTGGCCCCAAAGGGTACTGGAATGACTCTTATACTTCATTTTATCACTTCATTTTATGTTCACCAGCAGGATGTAATCTCAGCTGAAGCTAAACTGAGGACAGAGTACTTGATTTTAATTCTGAGCCCTCCTTTTCTACAGGACTGAATCTCAGAATTTAGCAAAATAACAGCGGGGAGATAGCAGAGATGAGAATGACTATTATCTTGTCATCTTCTGTGTCAGGATAAGATTACACTAATTTTTGTATGTCAAAAATAATAATTCTTTTACTTTTTTTTCCCCTTTTGATCTACAACTACTCTAAGGCTAATAGGTTTGTGTAAAGCTGGAGGGAAGAAATGTGTTTGGAAATAAATTAATCTTCATTTTTTCTTACTATACTCTTTGATAGAAGACATGGTGTTCCATAAAGGTGCTTTTGTGCAGGATCAGTTGTGGGTAGTATTAAAATGATATTGAAAGCGAGTTATCATTAACTTTTCAGTTCTGCATATGTAGATGTGTGCTTCCAGTAGCTGGGGAAGAAGAGAAAAAAACCTGTATATACTCAGCAAAATTAAATTCTCCCATTTTCCTCCCAGCTTCATGTATGTCTTCTGTGATTGGAAACCATGATACCTACCTCACGAGGATCGGTCCATTCCCACAGAATTCCGCATATATTAAAAAGTGATTTACAGGAATGCTCCTCCCCCCACTCTGCACCCCTTATTATGATTTTTTTTTTGCAAATAAATAGTAAAATGAAACTTCAGAAAAATGTAATGTGTTAAATAAAAAAATCCACAAACTCTGCAGATCACTCCCCTGTAGTCAAGCTCCATGCAACAGTAGGCTTCCAGAATAATTTTTAGTCTCTGCATGGAGTCTATTTGAAAATCAATTCAAAGCAAAAATGGGTGATGGCAATGAGAGTGTGTCTCACAGACTTTGGACAAAGATGAAAAGGGAACTAAACACTGGAGTTTGGCATTTGAGGGTGTTTTGTTAATTACCTGATAAGCAGGGAGATCAGCAAACTGGTTCCCGTTGTTCTCAGACCTGCTCCAAGTGTGGGCATAGGAAAGTAGGAGGTATAAGAGCAAGCTTGTGTTTCATTTTGTAGAGACTGCACATCTGCTTAGACCAGCTGTGTTTTAGTGTGGTATCACACATGTATAGTGCATATTTCGCCCTGACAATTCTGATTTGGGGCTAAAATCCAAAAATGTCGGGTATAGTCTTTGCTGTAATGTGGAATCACCATGCTCTTTAAACTGGAGGCACTTTTTAAAGCAAATAACTACTTGAGGAAAACAAAAGGTCTCCAATGTGCTTTGGCCCCTGAGTTGTCCTCCTCCTTGCAGCCAGTGGCTTTCGTCCCATGGCATGCAGCAGGCAGCCCCCTGACACTTCTGTGACACATGGCACATTTTCACTGCATCACATTTACTGTGAAGGAGGTAATAGTTGTTGAAGGAGAAAGCAATTTAAGCTGGCAGTTTCTGATCTCTAAAGTAGAGACAATTCACCTAGTCTCTCCCTATCTGCAACTCCTCTTCCTCTCCAATTCAGAATCAGAAGTTGGTAACCTGAAGAACCTTACTAGGCCTGTAATTCCTTCTTTTTCCATCTCTCCACAGTGAAATGAAGTGTGCCACATTTGAAACACAGTATTGCAAAAAATGTATGTTTTCTTTGTTTTTAAAATTTTTAACTCAGTATCACACTGAAATCTTTCGAATTGCAGGCATTAGAAGAGCCAGCTGAGACTTCTAGTGTGACTGAAGACACTGCTTTGGACACTCATTCCGAGGTAGTGCTCTTATATCACTTTCAAACCTCTATTTGACAATGAAAAGCGAAAGTTAACTGAGTGATGTGTCCTTGTTTTTCAGATGTGCTCCCCTGCCCAGCTCAGACAGCAAACAGAAGAACTGTGTGCTGTTATTGATCAAGTCCTGCAGGACCCATTGACTATGGTAACCCACTAGTATGTGGGATTGACTTTTTTATCTTCCTTTCCTTCTGTCTCTTGTCATCAATAAGTCTATTCTCTGTTGAAAATCATTTTCCAGCGCCGATGCGAATCTTCTCCAAGTTTCCTGCAGATGAGCATGGAGTCAGATGTTGGCAAGGTAGGTGAATAACCCAAAGGTTCTTTTCAGATACACATAAAACAAACAAAATCACAACAGTAAAGCCTATGGTGGCAGAAGGCTTCAGTTAAGAGATGTGACATCGGTAGAATCGTCTGGTGATTGAAAGACAGGGAAGGACTGAACTCTAGCCCTAGAGTCAGTGCAGTCTTTGTTGCAGGATGCTTCCCCCAAGCTAGGAGTTATATCATGAAGAAGAAGAAGTTTATTAAGATTTCAGAGGCTAGGATCCACAGTAACAAAATCCTTTATACCTTTCCTTCTATATTGTAGAGACTCTGATTGTCTCAGATTCCAGCCCATCTATGGGTCTTAATATAGAGGAGTCAATATTTCTAGCTTCAGAGATGGAAAAAAATCTTTCAGAGCAATTTTTTTTCCTTTCATATTCTTTATTGGTTTTCAAATAATGATATAATAAAATGAATATGTAGACTTGGTCTTAAGTACTGACTTCCTTTCAACTCCAACACCTTATAGGAAGGGGATGTCTGCTACATCCAGTTACCCTGGATAACTGAGAAATAGGTAATGAGAGGCAGGAATAACTTTCTATACTGGCATTAAACTTCTGGTTTCACTACAAAGGACAGATAACCAAGGGAGGGGGGACCTGTATTCAGTTTGCTCCAGCTAAATTTAAGTTGATATTGCTAGCTATAGGGAAGTGAAAATGGCAGAAATAGAACTGGAAACATGAGGAAAGAGATTTTTTGGCAGAGGAACACAACAAAAAGATAATGGATTCAAACTATCCTTCGCAATGACCAGTCCACCATGCAAAAACAGGACACAGAACCAGCATTCCTGAGTGGGTATATTCCATATACACTTCAAATTTAATTTTCATTTTTAAAATTACTTCTGTCAATCAGCACACAGTGGTGAATCAGGCATCAGGCAGCTGAAAAATGGAAACAGGATGGTAGCTGAAAAAGCAGACAGAGATTATTATTGAGGAAATGTTTTCCAATACCTACACTGAATCCAAAGTGATTAAAAATCTACTACTAAGTTGGACTTTTGAGCTATAGCATCCAAAGCCTACTTACTTGAGCAGCTGAGAATTGAACCTTCATCAAATGGAAGTCATCTATTAGTAGTCAAGAAACCAAATAAAGGGGACAAAAACTGAGTTTAACAGGATGAAGCATAGGGGCCAAGCCAAAGATTGTGAGGACATTAGAATGAGAGAGCAAAGTGCTTAAACTAAAAGTAAAAGAAAGTCATAGACAGGAAGGAAAAAGGAGTATATGTTACAAGTAAATACCTTAGAAGGGATTAGTCAGAGGAAAGTAAGTTCTTGAAGATGAGATAATGGAAAGATGACATTTCAGGTTTCACAGATTCACAGAATGTTAGGGGTTGGAAGGGACCTCTGAAGATCATCTATTCCAACCCCCTTGCCAGAATAGGATCACCTAGAGCAGATCACACAGGAACACGTTCAGGTGGGTTTTGAAAGTCTCCAGAGATGGAGACTCCACCACTCCCCTGGGCAGCCTGTTCCAGGACTCTGTTACTCTCACTGTAATGTTTTCCTTTATGTTGAGTTTAGACCTTTTATTTTCTAGTTTATGTCCATTGCCCCTAGTCCTGCCACTAGTCACTACTGAGAAGAGTCTGGCCCCATCTTCCTGACACCCACCCTTTAGACATTTATAACAGTTGATGAGGTCCCCCGTCAGCGTCCTCCTCTCCAAGCTAAACAGACCCAGCTCTCTTGGCCTCTTCTTATACAGCTCCATTCCCCTAATCATCTTAGTGGCCCAGCACCGGACTCTTTCCAGTAGTTCCCTGTCCTTCTTGAACTGGGGGGGGCCAGAACTGGACACAGCATTCCAGGTGAGACCTCACCAGAGCAAAGTAGAGAGGAGGAAAACCTCTCTTGACCTGCTGGCCACGCTCTTCTTACTGCATCCCAGGATGCCATTTGCCTTGTTGGCAGCAAGGGCACATTGTTGGCCCATGGTCATCCATGGTCCACCAGAACTCCCAGGTCTTTTTCCCCACAGCTCCTCCCCAACACATCAGCCCCCAACTTGTACTCATGAATGAGGTTATTCTTCCCTAGATTCCATACTTTACACTTGCCCTTATTGAACTTTATTAGATTTCTCCCTGCCCAGCTCATTAGCCTATCTAGGTCATGCTGTATGGCAGCACAGTCTTCTGGTGTGTCAGCCACTCCTCTCAGTTTTGTATCACCAGTAAACTTGCTGACAGTGGACTCTATCCATTTGTTCAAGTCATTGACACATATATTGAATAGGGATGGATATATTGAATACGTTATTTTGTGAGAAAATATAGCTTAAGTTTCATGGGGAAATCACGTCTGTTACTATCTACAAATAAGCATTTTGTTATGGGAGTTCTCAGAAATAATTTAAAGGCTAGATTGAATAGAGTAGGATCAATGTTTTTTAGCAGTAAAAATTAAATATATTTTCTACAATAAACATCTCAAGCAAGACTTTAATATAACTCACTCTTATGTATCTCCTGAATCTTTAAAGCAAACCAGATTTTTTTTTTGAATTTGAGTAATTAATAACTTGTCACAATGATGAAAATATCTCTGTTACTCAGAGTAACTCTTTGATCTTAATATAACTATTTATTTTGTATAAGGTGTCAACAACGCTGCAGAGAGCAGCTGGGCGTGAAACAAGATATGTAAGTACTTTTACAATTAGTTTGTATTTTGCATGCAGAAATGTCTAATTTGTCTAATCTTGCCACCACACTAGATGAGTCTGCACGTAGCAGTCACAGAGTGCTGTCTCTAATACAGAGAAGCAAGTATGTTACAGCATTGTCAATTCAGACTTGAGGTATCTACCCACTGCTGTAAATCCATCATGGTTGGAATCTTCTTAGTGCAGTCTACTGACAATTTTACCTGTGTGAAAATGATATTAAAATTATGGGGTTTTCACACACTTCTTTATTGTTGTTTGCTTCAAGTGCTGGGCAAGAGCTCATCTATTTGGCAAACAGACAATTAAGAGTGCTGAGAGTTTATCTGTTTGGACTCAGCCTGTGCTGTGGCTGACCTGCTCTGGTAGAAGTCCTTGGGTTCTTCCTATACATCAGAACTTGAGGCTGACCCGAACTTTTCCTTCCAAGGTATAGAGCTGGCTGAAACCCCGTGGTTCAGCCTTAAATGAATAGAAGCTGTTTTGTCACATATACACATGTTCTGACATATGAACGAAGTCTCTGTATTGAGTCATCAGTTCAGTTTCAGTCAACACTGAAACACTAAATCTAATAAATATTTTAATTCTCACTGGCGCGCACAGTTACTGCAGGTTCTGTATTTTACTTACAATTCATCTAGTTATGTGGTAAGAAACCATGAATGATCTATTGAACTTCAAATCTAAATAGTGCTGGCAAAGCAATAGAGATCTCCCAGTTTCATGCCAGCCCAATGCTTGACTGATCAATTCCATTTTTCTTCTTGGATGTAGCAGCATGCTTATTTTATTGCATACTGTGATTTTTACTTGACAGATTGTGCTGGCTCATATTAATTAGAAAGGATACTGGGTGAGAGCTTTTTAATGAAATAAAAGTGTATGTTCAGAGGTATTCTGTGAGACTATATTTAGTACCAGTCCAGTGTAGATGTCCAGCTCCCAAAACTGTGGCTAATATATACATAGATTCAAGCATTCGACTTACGTGCCTAGGGATACAGTTAGATTTTCTTTGCTGGCATGGAAGAATCACCGTTACAAACTCTACCTTACCAATCTCCACTGGAATTTTCTGGATAAATAAATCAATATTAAAAAATATTATTGGAGTAACACAGAGGATTTTGGGGAGGCTAACCTTTTCTATAAATTGTATAAGCGTATCGAATTTTACGTGTGCCAGAAAACAGATCATGGTTTCCAGGCTGTTCTGTGGTTGCTGAACTTGGTGGGTTCAGGCTCTCCTGGATTCTGCCATTGCTGCACTCCGCAGTACAATCTCCTGAGTGACAAGCCAGGTGTCCGTAACAGCCCCTACACATCACAATTCTTTCCTCCTCTCTTGCTCTGTTTCCTTGGTAGGACATACAAAAGCTATCTCTGTCCAGCTGGTAAATCAGGTGTTGGCTTGTCCTCTGACCCTTAGGTCAAGGGCACACTGAGGTGGATTTCCATAGAGTTGTGTTCTCTCCCCCCTCCACTTGCCTCACTTCAAAGTGAGCCCCCCCAGCCCAGCACAAGGGTGGCCTCATTCCTTGGGCTCACTGAAACCAGCATACTCCATGTTACCATGCAGACCACAATGAAGAACCGTCTGGAAGAGTGGTAGCTGGTGTAGACCAAAGCACACAACGGAGTATGCTAACCGGTAACGGGAATGGACCTTTTCTTGATCTTCTGTGTATGCTGACTTTTGTTCACCAGAGGAGAAATATTCCAGGGGCCAACATTTCTTCTTAATGAGTTTTGAAACAAGAAACTGAGCCAATCTAACTGTGTCTTCAGTAGAAATCAGGCACAGAGTATTATATGTACACTTGTTATCATAGTATCAAATTGTGAGTTCTCCTAGGAGGTCTGTGGTGTTTCATGTGAGCTGTCTTGGAGTAATGATTTTCAGCTATCCTTTTTTCACAAATATTTTTTTCTTTTAGAAGTAAGCTTTTAGTTTCTGCAGCTGAATTAATTTTATTAGAAAGAATTAAAATTGTAATTTAGCAATATAATTTTCTTAATCTTTTCGTATTCATGATGTCTGATATTGAGATGCTTGTCAAAATGTTGGTTTGAGGATGTTTTTGGTTAAAAAGAAAAGGTTTTATTTGTTTATGGGTCAGAAATAGGAGAATCTGTCACCATGCTAAAGTACTATTTATAAACACACTCACATATAAATGTATATATATGCACACATGATAATATTGCTAATTACTTCAATCAATTATATGGACTAATAGATCATACAAATATGTTGAAATAGCCTTTCATTTAACATTTAAAATGGCATGGATTTGCCTTGGCCTCAGTTACTTTTTGTCTTCCCATGCAATTCAGAACCTTTTAAGAATGTAAATGATTTTACAAACAGCAAGGGAGTGTATGAAAAGTACAGAAAATTGCCTGACTTCAGTGAAATTACAACAATTTGTCCCAGTTGACAACTAAATACTACGACTGTCAGCTAACAACTGTATGGTCTTTGATATGGTCCCATTCACCATTTTATTATAGAATCATAGAATACCTCAAGTAGGAAAGGATCTTTATAGATCATTGAGTCCAAATCCCCGCTCCTTGCAGTAGTCTTAACTAAAAAAAAAATTACATTTTTTACAATCGTGGTAAAAAGTCCGAAAGTAGGAATGAAGTGAACCATGACGGTTCAAAACCAGGTAACACATAAAAGAAATAACAAATCCCTTTAATGTTTAAGCTAATATCTTTTTAATCAGCCTCATAATTCTGGAAGTCTGACTTGATTTGAGTTTGTCAACAACAGAAGTCAAGATGCCAACTTAAATGGGTTCCATTGCATGTAAGGGGTTCCGATGGACCAAGACAAAGAAGGATGGGAAAACAGAGGGAAGAAGGAATAAAGAAAATAAACCAATATAAATGAATACATAAATAAATGATAGTGCACCTCTGTTGGCTTTAGGGATGATACTGCTGATTTGTAATAATAATATAATCATTCTCTGAATAAATTACTTTTATGGCTGTTGATTGTCTTAATGTAAATATTTAGTCAGTGTTTCTGTATAATTACTGTTGCCCATGAAAGCTTTCTTAACTTTAATTTCAAATTCTAGTACATTTAAAATTTTGTCATTTAGCCCACTTACAACTATTTAAAAAATAATTTCTGATGATTAATTAGAATCATTCATTTGCATATTATTGATATTTTTGGTCATCTTAACAGTTTTATTTTAAAGTGTTACAACACACAAGTGAAAAACTAAGAGAATATGAAGCAGCTAAAAATGCACACAGACATACAGAAATAAATAGTGCTGTTCTTTCTCTGTGGTCTGCTGTGCTTATATATGTATTTCAGGTAACCTCTTCATCTGCACCACTGAAGTGGAGAGAATTTCATTCCAGTCTGCTTGTATCTGTAGATCATTCTGAAGTGCTTTGTTGTCTTTAAGCTCACAATGAGATTGGTCATCACACTCCGTTAATGGTCTGAAGGAGAGTCCCTAGAATATAAGTAACCACAAGTAAAAACCCTAATTTACTCTCTCAAGGGCACAACATGCACTTCTTGCAGGTTTAGTGCTATATCACAGCTGTCTGTGTGTGGGTGAGAAGGTTTTCTCCACCAGTGGTTGTGTTTAGAGGTGTGAGTGCTCTTAGGAGCACAGTCCTACACCATGACTCATGCTGACACTATTTGCATTACCAATGCAGAAGTAGAGCCAAGAGGTTCAGGGAGTGATTAAACATCTCTATTTAGCACTTGGAAGATCATATCCAGAGTTCTGTGGCCAAATCTCTGTAAGGTATTTGTCACAAGGGAACAAAGGAAGAGCATATTCTCCCCTCTCCAGATGTGTTGAAATTGCTTTTCTCTTTGCAACACTGAGAGGAACATATAGTTGAGCTGATAAAAATCCAACTATAGTGGTCCTTCTGCTGAGGGTGCAGACTCTAATGGCACTAAATTTTCTTCTACTACAGGTATAATATCTAACTATTTTATCTAGTACTTTTTTTAACACCATACTGAAGAAGATTCACATTTTAGAGTTTCAAGGCCTCCAAATCACATCTACACCAAGTTATCTACACTGTGTTATTCAGTGGAATTACACTCCAAGCTCCTGTAGAGCTTGAAGGAGTTGATTGGAGGGATCAATGCACCAGTAATTGTGAATCTCACCACTGTGTGGGCAAGTAAGTGTGTGATCCATGGCTATTTCACATATACACACAAGCATTTTACATTCAACACATTTACCCTCATTACGGAAAATAGGACTTCTGCTGTTTAATGTATACTCAAAAAAAAAACTATTAAGTAGCATTCTAATTTTCATAATATGACATCAGAAGAGTGAGAGGATCGGGCTGATCTCCCAATACAATTGGTAGTGTTAATAACATTGATGCTGCAAATTAACAGACAATGACAGGCTCAGAAATATCAGAATTTATGTTTTGAGATTAGATCAAGACGAAAAAGTGGAATTTTGTTCCACTTGAAAAAAAAAGTATTTCTAAAACAATAGACATTCGTATTTGTTTATACCTAGAAATAAACTGGAAATTGCAATATTTTAATTTCTCTTACCAATTACATGTCACTGCATCAGTTTCAGTACTTAAGCATAGTGTTGTCCATGGATTTTTCTTCTGCCAATGACTATGATATTGTATGTAAAACTGTATGCTTACCTTTTTTGCAGGCCAACCTCTACAAATCGGCATCTATGGTAACAGACAGTCAGCTGGTATGTATTGCTCAGCTGTTATATGCTGTTTTAAAAATTGCTCAAACGCAACATCTAAAGTAATTATAATTTAGCTTCTTAGTCCTTTGAAAGAAGCTGCAGTAAATATCCTCTTACTACAGAGCTGCACTGCTTTCTTCTGTTCCTCCAAATTGTTTATTTGCCAGTGTGAGGACCTTTCTGTGAAGAAAGTTGAAGTGAAGAATTAATTTTGACCCTTGATCTCCTTTTCTTTTTCATGTTGTGATTATATCTACTCTCCCCATGGACTTTTAGTTGTAAGAAAATTTAACAAAGCTTTTTTCTTAAAGTCTTTCTTGGCCTAATATATGAAATGTTTATGTTATGGACTACATTATTTTTTCTTACATTTTTTTTTCTCTAGACTATATTTGAATAAAACTTTCTGTCTTCAGAGCCTTTTCCTCCTTAGTTCTTTTTTCACTTCTTTGCACTGCTTTTTGAAAATCACAGTATTTACTGATCTCTTAAAGTCTTCTTATAAGCTGATGCACAGCTTCTCTGAAATGTTACTGTCTTAAGCAGTATTCTGATCACTTATAATAATTTCATCCTTTTGGCAGGTCCTTTCATTTATTTGTTTATATATTTTAATTATTTTAATTATTTAACTATCTATTTTATTTCCCTTATTTTAAATTACAAACACTACAGTGAAATTCTTGTGTGTATTTTTTTATTCAGACAGCAATGCTGTCTCTGAACATATTGATTTCTGTTTGTGAATGATTCTTCAGTAGTAACATTTTGACTTAGAAATTTTGCAGGATTTATGATTTAGCTAATTAGATCTCCTCTTGTGGAGTCTCTGATTAACTATACCAGGCACCAATTATTTATGGTGCCAGAAATATTCTATTTATACCTCTGGACTATGTGACTTTTATCTAATGGGCAGGCGAAGTGTTGAGTATGCCACTGTGATGACTATGAATGACTCATGATAACAAAGTGCAATGCCATACCCAGCACACCAACACTAAACAAAATATTGTTGTTATTATTAACGATGCCTTTTTTTTTTTTTCTTTTTATATTAAGCAAGTAAGACAAAATTCACATGGTATGAGTCTTTCATACCATGGTACGAGTCTTTCATACCATGGTACCATTTTCCTAGTGTTTTGTTTTTTTTAAATCAGACATTTTAATGCTACAACAGTCATTTATGATTTTTGAGTGTGCTACAGAAGGATTTATCAAAATGTATTTATATACAGAAATAGTAGGAGAAGAGTCATAGAGTCACAGAGCAAATATTTCTGTATTTTATGAGCAGGTTTAAATGACAACAACAGAAAGAATACAGTGCAGTTTCTTGCATGGAAAGGGTTGTGGATAAGAGTTGTAGGGACTCAAAACTGGACAGAAGATTTGTTGAAGAAAAGCATTAGAGAAAAATAGGTAATAATCCTCACGATCTGGTCCAGGAGTTAAACCTGGAGTGTTTCAGTAATAGCTAGACATATTCCTATGACTTATTTTGTTCTGGGGTATTTTAGATGTGATATGGCAGCTTGAAGTATTTTTTGTCTATTTAATTTTGAAGCACATGCATTCCTGTATTTCCTGCATTAAAACTGTTGACCTCAAAGCTCCATGAAATGAATTAAACCATGGTTCAGAATATGACACCTCAAGAATTATGACATTATTGCTTTGAAGTAAAACAGTACTAAATTCAACATCTTTTAAGACCCACTTCAGGTCTGAATGGCATCAAGTAATACTGTAATTGTCAGGTCCAACATAAAATCAGGGGTCATGGGTGCACCCGTCCACCTAATATGATTTCAGGGCCTTTGCACACTGATGAATGATTTCTAGAGGGCAGTCCTTGCCACAGGTCTATATCTGTACTTTCCCAAGCACCACATTGCAGGCACTGCTGAAGTGAAATATGTCAGCTATACCAAGGAGCGGTACATGCAGAGCCATCACACTGGAAAGCAGGAAATTAAAGAGATTCATGTTACATCAAAGGAAAATGTGAGTGTATTTAAGTGTGCTAAAAGAATTTCCTGAAGAAGGGAAGAAAGCAAAGAGGGAAGCAGAGAGTAGTGTCAGTGCTAAGGGCACTTATCCCCCTCCTTGCCACCAGCCTGGGCAGCGAGCACTGCCTGAGCAAACCTGCTCCTCTGGTGGTCTCAGAAGAGCAGCAGAGGCGAGTGCTTCCTTCACACTACCCTTTCTGTGGGTCTGTCCCTTTTCTCCAGCTGTTGAGGAAAAGACTTATCCCTGTGCTGTGAGTGGAATGGAAAAGCACTAAACCTATGGATTTTAGTTTTGGCTTGGTTTAGCATCAAGTCAGTAGAAATCATAATACAGTATAATACCAGACATCTTGTTGAAAAATTGGCTGCTTCTTGAACTACAAATATTTCAGTAGGAACAAAAATTAAGACAACTTGAATTTCAAACAGGTGACAGTCCTTGTTCTCTGTGCTCTGGTGCAAGACCTGCTGCTGCTTCAGCATGGAGGTGGAGGAAATAATTATACTCCCTTAGTAGGCTTTTCAGTGATGTAAATCATTTACTATTTAGCTAGAGAAAGAGAAAATTCTTTCAACCACATGTCTTCACACTTTCGAATGTACTAAAGAACAGCTTCATTATAGACTGATACACTTGCCTGGAATGTTTTATTGCATTTATGCAAGTGTAAGGCCTCTACAAGGGAAAATAAAAATTAACTAATATGTTCAACAAAATATTTCTCTTTGTGAAGACAAATTTGTGGCAGAAAAAAAATAGAAGAGGAATATTTTAAGATACTTCACAGTTCAACTAGACAAAGCATCTATGTCTGTATTGTTAGGGCAAAAAGCGTCTGCGCTGACAGTGGAAACTGCAGTGCTCCTTCGTGACAAGGGAGCTAGTTCCTCACTGTCCCAAAATAGGTGGTCTCAAGAGTTTAGAAACTCAGTTGATTCTAGCTTCAGAGTGCTGACAGAAGGTGACTCCACTGACTGGAGCATGCTGTGTTGCATACTTGCACCTTCTGACTCAGGGTCCCTTTCTCCAAAGCTAATGAATTTGTTGGAAAGGACTGGGAATGGTTCCTCTCCATGACAGAAATCTATTGTTATCCCATTTGAAGCAGAATGCTTCAAAGACTGCAAGAGACTATCTGTACAGAAAAGCTGAATATAAAGTCTATGCAGGCAAACAGATAGACTCGGTGGTTGCTGTTTGTTAAGTCTGATGGACTCAGAGCAGAAAGGAAAGAAAGAAGGCAGCTAACTATTTTATCCTAAGGCTAATCTCTTGTTCTTTTCTGTATTTTTTCTGATCATGTCATTATTTTGTTAATCATTTGTCTGATTTTCTCAGAGGCAGGTTGCTTCAAAACACTGCTGCATCGAAAACATATTAAAAAGCCAATTCCTTGTTAAACATTAAGAGGCAACTTCCTTGTTTACAAAAAAGCTGTTCAGATACTCAGAATGTTTTAATGCCTCTGTAGTGGCACAGTAAACTGCAAAGAGTGACTGCTGCCATTGCTAGCTATTAAAGAGGGGTCTGGCCTTATGTACTTCAGGGGTCTCTGAATAGTCTGGATAAGGGAAAGTGACAGTGATTCAGATAGGAGAAACATAGGACTCAGAGGATTTTAGGCCTGTGCTGAGAGGAATGGGGTTGCAATGGGGGCCTTACCAGTTTCAGCAAGATCTCAGGGACAAACAGTGTTGTAATAACAGAGTAAAGAATTAGAAGCAAACGTGCCCATACACCTCCTGACAAGAAATTCAATCTTCTGACTTTTGGGGCAAATACCACTCAAAGCTTGTTTTCATACAGGCAAAATACCTCCTGTCCCTGAAAACAGGTGGCCACATTCATAATGGCTATTGAGAGGTGCCCTGGCCCAGCTTATCTTCCCATATGTTACTGTGCTCTTGCTTACCTGGGCCAAAACAATGGCCTGGGGGAGCACCTTGGCACCAAATCAGTACAACTGATTGTGGGTCAGCTCTGGAGCTTGTGGCTTGTGTTTTGGCCCTGTGTAATTTGCTAATAGGACTGCAGCCATATGAGAGAAGCCCAATACTACCGTAACTAACAGTCTGTACCATTTATCAGTGCTGTTGCAGAAGGATGACACTTTTTTGGGCAAAACTAAGTCTTAGCTTGTTTCTCAGCAGCGTCAGTTGTGCCACCCGCTGTCAAAGGAAGAGTTCAAGTTTTTAGTTTTGGATCAAAGACTTTATATATCTTGTCAGGGAGCTAATAAAGTATTTTGAATTCTGGTTGCTGGCTGATACCTGTCACTCGGGTAGCAGAGTCAGACATAAACATATGACTCAGCCGGCACTTGAGTGCATGATGTTGTTTAGAAAATGTTTCATTAAAAGCTCTTCTACAGTGTGCTTTTGGAAGAGGTTTTCCATGTAGGGAGAGTAGTTTATCCTTGATGTTTTCAGGTACCCCAATGTGCTTTTAATTGCATGGTTACATGGTATGGAGGAGTGCTAGAAGGCCACAGGTCCTTTTTCTGCATAATAATGACTTGATAACAACTATAGTTTTCCTTTTTAATTTTTATATTTACCTTTCCATTCAAAGCCAGGAGTCTTTTACTTTTACAAACTCTTCCCAGAAATCTTGGAAGGGAAAATAAGTATTTTACCGCAAATCTTACAAAGGAATAGTCATGAATTATGGACCATAAATTCATTAAATGAGCAACACTTCTTTCACTAAGCTGACCTTCTTAATGAAAAAAGTTTTTAATGCAACTTGGCAATTATTAGTATTTTAAAATTAGTGTTGTCTCATGACTGATTTTTTGCTTTTGGTTGAATGTGTTTCTTCCTATTTGATGAGGCAGATGAAAGGATCCCAACCTGTGGAAAGGAGGGAGAGTATAAACCACAAAGCTAAGGGAAGATATTTTACTGCCTAGGCCTTGCTCTTCCCAGGCATCTTGTGTTCCTCCCCACCTCTGCTGCCTTCACTTCAGGCCCTGGGCACTGCTCTGCCCTTTCCCAGGACAGAGGCAGAAGCACAAGACCCTGGGACATCTGCTTCTCACACCCTCCCCTCTGATGGGCATCCCTCTTGCTCTGCCCTTGCTGGATGCCTGCAGATCTTAAGATGATCCATAACTCAGATTACATGATGCATCCAGCAATCTCAGCTGCGTCGCTTTGAGCTGGGTTACATAGTAAGCTTCTCTTTTTTTCCAACAAAACTGCTTGAGTGTATTGCTGTTTTGAGTAGGCAACATGGTGTTATTAAATGTAAATAGTCTAAATTTTTCAGATAACTTTAACAGAGAATCAAGTTTCCTCTCTGCATTCTTCTACCCTGCTGGGTCCTAAGAATGAGGAGCTGAGACAGCATCTATTTATCAGTCCCAGCTAGGCAAGCTGCCCCTCTAAACTGTAACCTCAGAAGGAGTTCAGCAGCAGTCCTCTTGTATATGTACCAGTTGTGACAAAGACTGTCGATTTTCTATGGGGTAGCCATAACAGAGAGGACTATAACTGACTTCTTTAAAAGTCTAAATTCAATCACAGCTACTCCAGGACTTCAGTGCATAGCAAATTTCAGTGAGAATGTAGATTTTTTCTTCCTTTTCTTATCAAACGAATATATTTTTGAATTATCCCCTAGTCTCCATTTAGACTTTAAGCCACAGTCTATCATGTCAGACTTTATTATAAGAATTCTGATAATCACCAAGGTACTAAACTGGCATCTTAATAGTCAATTTTTTTGGTTGGCTAGTAGCTAACCAAGTAATTTTTTCTTGATTAAATAATCTGACCTGTCTGAAATGAAGGGTATCACAGATTCATGCTGATTGAATTCTTCAAAATTGTACTTTTCCAAGTAAGGTCTTAAAGATACCATCAAAATTCAGTAATCACTGGTCTTATTCCCCAGAAAGACTTTCCCCTCATACGTTGCTGCTCGGGTATAAGTTAATAACATTACTTGTTGCCCTTCCATGTTTCACTGTTACTGTTCTGAGGAGCCCAGAAAGGAATTTGCAGTATGAAAGCAGACATGTGGTTGTGCATAAAGTTTGACTTGATGAACTTACCAAGACACAAGCTGAACAGCTAGCAAAAACAGCCAGCAAAGCCCACAAACCATAGTCTGACACCTTAGCATCTACTTTTGTGTCCATAATAAATTGATGCCAATGCACTGTTGTCATTTTTATCCACAATCTGTATTAAAAGTAGGCCAGGCAGCATCATACCTGAATAATTTTGATGGTGAAATATGTTATAAATAAAATTTTAAAACATTTGGTCAGTACAGCCCCAGTGGAATTGACTTGTCTAACAAATAATTCTGTAAATTGTCAAGCATTTTATTTAATTTTTCTTCCATCTCTTTTCTCTTGGATGTGCTATGGGTCAAGACAAAACCTGGTGTCATTCGTCCTGTGTTGGTGAAAGGAAAGAGTGTACAGCAAAAGGAGGAGCCCTATCAACCCAATCCTTTTAAAAAGTACCTTGAAGAAATCAGTGATCAAGATATTGAGCAGGTAACTAACTCTCACTCCGAAGGATTTTGTAGCCTTGGCTACAGTGACGTAATAATCTTAGATCATTACTTTGTCCTGGTCTCTTCTTTTTTTTTGTGTGAAGTTAGATAATGCCCTGAGGGGTATCTGGCTCCTAGAGTCGAGTCTCAGAACTGGAGATGGCCAGATGAGCTTTCTACAGAGACACTTTTTTTGTGATTTAAAGATCTTTATGTTGAAGAGAGGACATTTTTATGATGTCTGTAGAAAACACTGTACCAAGAAAAAAAAAACCAAAAGAAATCCTTTATTCTCCTGTCAAACAGGTTTCTGGATCATATCTACTAGAAAGTGTTTCCTCCATTAGGGGCCTAGACCTGAATCCTCTGTACAGAGAAATGAGGACAGCAAGGACTGGGCAAGGTTCACTCTTCTCTCTCCAAAAGAGAGTGCAGAGAAGCCCCAGCGAGTATCCATGTCACTCCTCAGTCCATCTCCATGCCTCTCCACAGCTTACGGAACAGTTCTACTACACATGAGGGGCACTGATGGGCAGCCCATGAGGTAGCAAAAATACTGTCTTCTCCCATAGACCTCTGCATAAAGCCATAGGATCACTTTGCAAAAGCACAGCTTGAATTTTGCTAACCTGTATGAGGCATTATCTCAGAGAAACCCCAGATAAATGGTTCTGTCAGCCTTTTCTTGTGCGTTTGTGTTTATGTGCATTTTTGTGAATTACCTTAACTGATACGTGATCCAAATGTCCCTGTAGGAGCTTTCTATTAACCTATTCAGTATGTTCAGAATCTTTCATCTGGAGGGTAGTAAAATGAAGCTCACAGTCCTCTTGTCAGACACAATGTGAATAAGATACCTTATTAATTGAATTTCTCTTACTTCTATGCCTCTTCAGTCACCTCAGAAAGAGACTTCAGCAATGGCAGTCCTCCGTTCTTCCGTTTAAAACTGAATTTTTAAAAGATTTTTCATTTTAGTTTTTTTTCTGTTCTTCTCCATAGCTCTGACTTACTGTAGGGCAATACTGGCATTTCTCGAGAGTACTGCAGCATTACAAATGGAGGAAGACTTATTTGTAGTGTTAGTGGGTTCCAGCAACACATATGGGTGACATCAAAAGGTTTCTCATTCTGTAGGTTTCTATAGCTTGTAGAGTTTCTGCAAAATATGAGAAAAAACCCAAACCAATTATGATTTACAATTTATCTCTGAACTTTTGATGTTGACAGTGAATATTTGACTTAAGATGTTACAGGTGAGCTCATAGTGAGTTTTTAATGCTTTTACTTACTGAAATACCTTCTGATGCCAGAGCACTGCGTTGTCATTTGCCTGGGATGAAAGGAGACCTGACCTGTAACTACTACTAGAGAATTGCTGATCTAGGTCACACCAGTGGGGCCTTTTTGCAAAGGCAGGGGCACTGACTCTTCTGGCTATAGTTTTGCTGACAAAGGAATGATGAAACCACCGAACTCTGTATTTTCAGGCAAATACAAACCTAGTGCTATTGCCATAGCCTGAACTTTTCTGAAATTTAAAGCTCATTGTGAAAAACAATCAACTTACACCTTAAAAAATTATTTATGGTACATACTACTGAAGTGCTGAGGACATTAAGTCCCTGAATAAATGTGGTCATTGTAACAAAAGTCAAAATTATTTTATACAAAAGTTATCAAAATGGACTAAACAAATAGTGCACTGACTTTGATAGATGAGAAATTTAATTTTACAATAAATATGTTCAGTTTTGCTTCCTTTATTTAAAAGAACAATGTCATATGATTCAAAGTACTGAGAAATTGGTATTTTTATCCTAACCTAAGAAATACCACAGGTAAAATACTTGTTGCTTTGGGACATCTCTATTAAGACATCTTTGTTCTGAAAAAGGAAGTACTTAGACCTGCATTCAGATAGATTCACTGACTAAACAGAACTAAACTGGTTTTCTTTGTGTGAGAAATGGTTATATGATGCTAGTGGCAGTCTAACACAACAACTAACAGTATAATAACAGCCAGATCTGTGGAAAACACTGAAGTGTTGAACATGACAGCATATGCTTATGATTTCAGGTCCTGCCTCTCAGAGCAGGTTTATGCTGCTGAGAAAAATTGCTTCTGAGTGCAGGAGACTTGGGTGCTCACACAAGAATGTTCACAACCTTACAGCTAATCTAATCTTACTGTGAAACTCTCTTGATAGGTTTTAGTGCCTGTAAGAGGGCTGCCTGTGGAACTGGGCTTGGTGCCCAGACAACAGCTTGAAAATTGCAGTGGTTGTCTCTAACCACGGTGTTGTTAGCCTATAAGGACACTTATTCTCCCTCTTCACCTGCTCTCAGTTGTTACCATTTTTGGCTGCGTGGTGGCTGGCATCCAAAAAGTGGGAGGTGTTCCTACCAATATGACTCTAAAATCAGGTGTTTTGACTCCTTTCATGGAACATGAGATCTGTGGATTAAAACTATGAGACTAGCAGCTAGGTTTTCTGTTTTTTGCAGAAAAGCAAATACTAGTTCATAAGAACTTAGCAGGAATCTACTGTGGCTGAGGGCAAAACTGCTCATACTCTTACTGATTTTCCCTGGTGTTTCTTAGAGATTTTCCCAGTCCTGCAGGGAAGTTCAGCTCTTACTTTTCTGTTCTTTCCCACCCTCTGACCTTTTCCTTTCTTTCTAATACCATTGCCAATAAGATCCTCCCTAGCTGACATTCTGCTGGAATTAATTGCAGCTCTTGTCACAAATTTTCTGGGTCTTGAGCTCAAAGGCACAGTACAGAGGTGAGTTTCTGGTCTAGACTCAGCCATCCAAGCGAGTGAGAACTCAGGATGTATTGTGTCAATGACTTTGACAAAACCAAAGCACAAGATTTGTGCCAAACCTGGATGTGCCTCTTTGACTCTACTCCAAATCTTTACATATGTGCAATAAGCTCGTATGCACTGTTTTGTTGTTGTTTTTTAACCAGAAACTCTATGAAGTACCAACAACTTGCAGTAGTGAAATATACTGTATGTGTGCATCTTCACTAGTTTAACTCTTAAATGGCTGAAAATGGCTTTGTTAGGGTCTTGTTAAAAAGCCTGAAGAGCTCTTGCTAGTACATAGATAAGGTAGACTTTCTTTTGTACCTTTCAGACACTCTTTTCAGATTAGTTTTATTTCCAATCCATCCTTTCTTAAAATGTTCCAAAACGTGGCCATTTTATCCTAGCACAAGATCTTTCTGGGCTTTCCCTTTCTGCTTGAGCATAAGTTGAGCTGCAGGAGGAAGATGCATTGAACCCCAGTCAAAGCCTAACTAGTTTAATGGGACATCCACAGTAGGTTTTTGTGTGTACTTTTCTGCTGATGAAAGTACTTAATGTAGAGCAATTGTATTGGCATGAAGGTAGAGTATCTTTCCTAGTTAATCCTCAAGCTCTGTGAAACGTAAAAAAAAAAGTGCAAGACAAGCACTTTGCTTTCTGTTCAAATCTTCTTTTTTTGCATTTGTTAATCTGTTTCTGTTTACTTTTCTGCTTTTCATAGGAGACTCCTCTCCTACACCCTCTGTATCCAACTAAACTCATCTGTTCAGCTAAGTCCCCTTTGTGTCCTCCGTCCATCTCCCTCACTGACTGTCTAAACCCTGGACCTTTCAGTCACTTGTCTTCCATCATATGTGATGTTCATGAGAATATTTGTAGCCTTTACAGTCATAACTCATTGTACAATAAGGTGAGCGTAAAGTGTGGTCTGATTTAAGAGTAGTACCAGCATGAAATATGCATTTCCTCTTTCAAGCATATTGGGAGCTGAGACTGCTTTGAACAGAAGTATCACCCCTGCAGAGGATGTATGTTGGTCAGTCATAAGACTCTGAAGAAAAGCCTGGAAATGCCTTTCTCTCCCCCTTGACTAGAAGCATAATTCAGGTTAATAGGCAATATCAATAGAGTCTGAATTTAGCTCCTCCATCATGTGGGACTCAGAGAATTTACTGTTTTACCCACTTATTAGGATGGACCAAAACTAAAACTAGAACTAAAAGAAATCTTCCATTCTGTCTTTGAGGCATCCTGAACAAAAGCACATTTTCACATCTACTAGATTGGGATTTCTTCTATTTCAAGTTTTACTAAACTAAGCTGACATATTTTTTTAGGCAGCAATGATTTTATGATCAAGTACTTTTCGACAAGTTCCCCAGTTCATTGTAGGGCATTCACACAAACAAAAAAGCAATTCATATGATCGCTGAAGTCAGTTTTTATAATGAAAATGAGTATTTGCTGCTGCTAATGAAAACACTGCTAGAAACTCAGAAATTGAATATGAAGATGAATAAGGCAGGGAAAAATTTTCTGAAAAATAAGGTGTCTAGTTTTTGTATATCATGTTACCTGTTTTCTCAAACAGGGATATTCTTCTTGCTGAATAATTGCTGAATTCAGGAAATTTTGCTGCTGCTCTTATTTCCCATAGCACTGTGCACAAAATTATTGTCTTGAATGCAGAGGTCATAGGACAACCTAGCCTGTATGTTTTCATTCCACCCATATGGTGATGATTAAGTAGCCTGTTCATTCACAGTATTTTATATCACGGAACTTGTGTCATTCCATGCAAACTTTGTGAGCTTTGCAAAATGATAAATGCAGCCACACCTCTCTGATGTTAACGGATTCTTCCTGTACAATGTAAATAGAAGAGCTACATCATCTCTTTGCTTTCTTCCATTTCCCTATATAATGTAAAATTGCTCTCTTACTTGGGTCATTTTTTACTGTCTGTTGTTAACAAAGGCATTTCAAATGGTTTTCCCATAAGTATCTGTAAACAATTTTTATTTTATTTTTATATTTCACAAATTTTGTGTATTACATATATTTTATATATTGTTATTTCTTGTTGAACTCTGACTCTCTATCTAAGTCTGCAACTTTCCAGAGCTGAGCAGCATCATCCATAGCTCAAAAGTCACTGAAGAGTGCTGTATTCTATTTAAAAAAATAATGATCAGAGGATCATTTGATTTTATTTCTAATACTTCTGCAGCAGTGTTTTGATTGGTTATGTAATCAGGGAGCTATGTGTTTTAGATGAGGCCCTAGTACTGACCTACTGTGAGAATTTAAGCAAAAAAGTACACACATTTGGGTTTCTAGTTGACTTTCCACTGCCATTGCTTTCATCATGTAAGTGAAATAAGCTCCTGGCTTTGTTGAAGACCACAGGCAATGGTAATGTTTGTGTTTCTCCAAATGCATCCCTTAATTTAGTTCTCTCTTCCATGCCATGAGATTTAGTGAAAATCGACAAAATTTGATAATACTAACCATGATTAGTGGAAAAAAAAAAAATCAATAATTAAATATTCTGAAGCAGCATTGGTGAGAATGCCAAATATTTTTGAGATTAATATCTTTTTTGAGACTTCTTTGGAGAATTTTCAGTATAACTCAATTTATCATTGATTGCTTCCTAGTGGTTTTATTTTTATTATTTAAGTATTTGCAATAATTTAAAAGTCTCAACCAACAAAGATCAGGTTAGCTGACGTAAATTGAGACAAATTAATTGTCAGAGATAGGTGAGATTTTTAAGAGAGAGTCCGACGAAGGGCTATGAAGATGATTAAGGGACTGGAACATCTCTTTTGTGAGGAAAAGCTGAGAGAGNGGAACATCTCTCTTATAAGAAAAGGCTGAGAGAGCTGAGGTTGTTTAGTCTGGAGAAGAGAAGACTGAGAGGGAATCTTATTAATATTTACAAATATCTGAAGGGTGGGTGTCAAGTAGAAGGAGCCAGACTCTTTTCAGTGGTGCCCTGTGATAGGACGAGGGGCAATGGTCACAAACTGGAACACAGGAAGTTCCACCTCAACATTTGGAAAAACGTCTTCACTGTGAGGGTGATGGAGCACTGGAACAGGCTACCCAAAGAGGTTTCGAATCTCCCTTTCTAGAGACTTTCAAAACCCACCTGTGTATGCCCCTGCATGGCCTGCCCTAGGTGATCCTGCTCTGACAGTGGGGCTGGACTTGAAGATCTCCAGAGGTCCCTTCCAATCCCTACCGTTCTATGATTCCAGGATTACTGGTGGTGCTAGTAAATATCTAAATAATAAATAGCGTGTTTTATTTCTGAACTGATGTCACTCTCTTGGTAGGTGTGGCCCAATACTTTGGGAAACAGAATAATCATATGTCAGTACTGGGATAGTTTAATACAAACAGAGGTTTATTTACACAAGAAGTAAATATATACCACTTAAAATGTATTTTTTACTGTTTCTGTTTTAGTCTATAGTATTAACATTCTTGGATAACCAAAGGATGACTAACAATTTCAGTCTTATTCACATGATCAATATTTAACAATTAAGTCAATATATGTAGAATAAAACCATGGCAATATTTGCTTATTATTTCTTGCAATAACCTTGTCTTATGCACCACCCAACTACAGTTTGAGTTGTGTTTTTAAAAATAAATTACTTAAGTTATTGTCATAAATAATCAAAGTAACAGAAAACACAGTGAAGTAGGCATAGTATCAGGTGCTGAAACTTCAAACTGTGAGATCTGTTCTGTAAACAACATAATGACATCATGAGAATTTCCTTCCATTCTCTATTAAATCCAGACTTTCACCTCTGTAAATTCTCCCTCTCCACTCCTCATCCCTTGAGATAAGGGATGATATGCTGTGACTTACCACCCTGCAGCCACCCTGTAAACACATGGTCCGTGTCCACAAGGTCTATGTAAAATTTCTAGCTGTATGTTGTATTTTGCTTCATCTTCCACTAGAGGGCAAAGCTCCCTGCCATAAATTCTTCCAGTCATTTAAAATGTGTTGTAAATACGTTATTGAGAACGGACAGGATGTGCCAGTAAATGGAGTTACTACCCTTCACCTGCACTTTCATTAAAAAATTGCCTTAAAAAAAGTGTACCCTCAGAAACAGGAATTTGGATATGGGAAAAAACAAACCAGAATAATCACCTGTGTTTAATATCACAGAAGCTGGATATGGTGAGCTCCTCAAATCAGTATCATTTCATTTGTTGGCTCAATGGATAAGAAAATAACAGCTGTCTCAATGTGAAATTCTTTATTGGAAGGACACCGTGGTGGTTTTTAGGCAGGCTGGACCCAGTGCCAGGTTGTTTTCATTAGAAGTTCCAAAAAGTACCTGGATATTCATAGGTGATGGACTTACACAGATAAATCTGAAAGACAGATCTTGCAAGTTTCACAGATTATAACTGTTTAGAGTGGTGGAATCCATAATCTGTGCCTCAAATCATTTCACAGTTTGGTTTCTGATGGGAGGAGACAGTGAGAGCCAAGATACCGCGTCTGCCCTGCTTGGAGAAGAGCAGAGAATGCTCTCTCCTCTAATCTCTGCACAAACTGCTTCTGAAATAAAAATATTGCCCATTCAAGTTAACTAATTCTGTTCTCATTGGACTTATCATCTCATTTTGTCCTCTCCTTCCCCTCTCTGCCACACAAGCACCAGGTGCTTCTGTTCTTATTTACACTCCTTTATCTTTAATAATTATCCGAGTTGAACATTTTATTATTAAAAGAAGTTCCTTTTCCTTTTGATTGAAATAAAACAGCTCAGGAAGGTGGCCTTGAGTGCAGTTATTGAAGTGATGGAGAGCCTGAGGTAATATTTATCTCTGTGGTTAATTCCAAAGTGTGCTTCTGCTGGAATGCTTCCAGCGTTTAATGGAGAACTGTGTAGAGTGGAAGAGCACAACTCTACACCTGGAGTACTGTGTTCAGTTCTGGTTCCTGTGATTAAAAAAAGATGTGGACAGACTGAAGAGAGTCCAAAGGAGAACCATGAAGATCAAGGGGCTGGAGAACCTGTGCTATGAGGAAAGACTAAAGGAGTTGGTCTTTTCTCCATGGAGAAGAGAAGGCTCAGAAATGACCCTACCATAGTATTCCAGTACTTAAGGAATGACTACAAAAAGGATGGCGGCTTTCTCTTCACAGGGAGCTATATGGAGAATACAAAGGGCAATGGGTACAACTTGCACTGGGAGATATTTCATCTTGTTATATGAAAGAATGTTTTTTACAGTGAGAACAATCAATTTCTGGAACAACCTCCCCAGTGATGTGATAGAGTCCTCATCACTGAGGATTTTCAAGACGTGTTTGAACAGAGTGCTAGATAACTTCAACTAGGCTCCATTTTCCACAAAAGGTTGGACTCTTCCATGAGCTGTTCTATGATATTTGTGATTCATATGGAGGCTGAATTGATGTAAATATCTGTCAGGGCAGACCGCATTAAATTTGGGGAAACTGGCTGTTACTATGTAGGAGAAAAGAAGGACTTCCCCAAGTGAAAAGGCAGAGAATGAGTGTGTGTAACTCCCTCAGGTGGGGATCACCTTTCAGTCTCTGTTTACTTTCAGACTGCCTTTTCTTTCAGTTAGGAAGGACTGAACACAAAATTCATGTACATATCTGTGAAAATCTTCCTATTGGTTAAATATTTAGCAGCCTAGCCTTTAAAATGGATTGAAGAGGACTGTTTTTTTGCAAAAGGTATAAGAAA
The DNA here is from genome assembly GCA_013396935.1 of Baryphthengus martii. Lineage (NCBI taxonomy): Eukaryota > Metazoa > Chordata > Aves > Coraciiformes > Momotidae > Baryphthengus > Baryphthengus martii. The sequence goes on along the minus strand of VWZK01019157.1, from coordinate 3,045 downwards.
TGTTAAAAAATTACCATTTCTGTACCTGATCAGATATTGCTTATAAGAGTAAAGGTCCCAGCTCACAGAGGACCAGTTTTCTTTAATGTCCAACTTTGGGCTCAAGCCAATTTTTTTTTTCGTGGACCTGAATGGAGTTTTCTTGGAATCACTAAATGTTATCATGTTGGAAGTGTCAGCTTTCCATCATCACTTGGAGGTCTGCAGGCTCATAAGTAAGCAGAATATTTAAAGGGAATCTTAATTATTTTTAAAATTAAATCAGTGGTGTTTATCTCACAATCCAATCTCCAACTCATTGGAGTTTGCATTTGATTAATAGTAGCATAGTGGGAATTGACATTCTCTGAACGAGGCAGCCTTTCAAGGTTGCCATGGAAAAGCACTTTTCTCCCAGACATCATCCCAGATGCTTTTATTTCTAGAAGAGGGTTTCTTTCTCTGTTTTGAACTTTGAAATTTAAATGCTGTACTTGTGTAGGTGTGTAGTGGTTGATCCACCTTCTGCTGTCTGTGACCCAGAACAATTACTTTAGTGTAGAAAAAGAAATCAGAGGCAAACAAGCCAGTTCATTAGTGTTGTGCTATAAATTGGACCCTCTCATTGTGAAAATATTAATGCTTAATATTGTTGTGTCTCCTTTGTATATTATTTTATGGCATTGTTTAGGCTTAGCGAGCTATTTTAATCATATCTTACTTAAACAACATTTATATCACTATGGACTTTGATAATGCATGTAGAAAACACCTCTAGAATTTTTGCTCAACTCATCTTTAAAGAAAAATATTTCTCTTAGAGCATTTTAGGAGGATCATAACTTGGTAATCAATTACCTCCTTCAAAACCATAAAATTAGGAACAGAATATGATGGTAGCTTAGGCTCAACAGGAGATACAGCAGCATACACTTCATGCAGGGATGTCTTAAGCCTGTACTGCCTGGAAAGAACCCTGCTACCCACTCCTGCAGAGACAGCTCTTAAAAAAGGGAAAATAAAAAAACGATTACTGTGTCACTCCTTTTGGCCTAGGGAGTTAGGGAGTTTTGAGAATCTTGTTGTCTTATGTCCACTAGGAGAATCTGTTGTTGGTAGGACCCTAGTATTTCTTTGGTGTACTTCTGTTCATTTAGAAAACATGCACACAAAATTTGTTTTCTTGAATGCAGTAGGATTAAACCCCAGCAGGCACTTTCCATACCNTTGTTGCCTTGTTAAATAAATAGGTTTTTTCCTTTTTTTTTTGTTTTTTTTCCCCCTTCACTTTCCTCCAGGGACATTTTCTTTCCCGAACTTGGTGGGGGGAGGGGCCTGCTTCCCATCAGGGGATATTTCCTCCTCTGAATTTCTCTCGAACCGGGACACCTACAAACAAAAAGTAGCTTCCCCAGTGAAGCCACCTAGCTTCCCAGGGACGCTGTGCCCAGAAGTGTCCAGGTTTCCTCTCAGAACATACTTACAGCCAGTTCTGTTGCTTTTCTCTCTCTACTAGGGTAGCCTAAACCAGTCTCAAGCAGCAAGAAGTACTTCAAAATGGTTTGTCTGCATAATTAGAAGTCTCTACATGATACGAAACTTGAGTTCTTTCTTATGCCTGGAATCTAGTCTTCTGCATAATGGATTTCAGGCAGAGATTTTTCATGTATAAACCAGTATCAAATATAATAGAAATTCTGGCTCCAGATAACAACTAATTCTGAGATGCCTTTATCTTAGCCTTCTGTATCTTCAGATTAATATGTGAACACACATCTTAGGAGAACAACCGAAAGAAAAACAACAGCCTAAATACTACAATACTCCTTGTATCAGCTAGTAATATCTCTGTTGCTTTATGAAGGAGATTCTAGGAAATGTCCCATGGTGATGGGGGCAAGCTTGCCACAGCTTGGAGGCTGCTTCTGATGCTAGAATACTGATCCATGAACTACTTTGGACAGTACATAATTCTATTTCTAGGTGAATTCAAAATCATAGAAAGTGGGAATGTTAAAAAAAGTATCTATGACTGATTTGGTAAACGGGAACTACAGCCTGAAGGCATGCCTTTGCTTGTAATATGGTGATAAAAAGAAAGAGATAAAATTACAACTAACAGAAGCCGTTCAGAGGTAAAGGTTGATATTAACAGCAAAAGCAAGTATATACTCTTTAGTGAAAAATCTCAAACAAGATTTGGTGGCCATGTAACCAGAGAAACAGAAATGTATGAGAAACAAAAGTGATTCTTGTATGCTTTTTATTGAAGACAGAGAGAAAACAATGCCTGAAGCGAAAAAATGTCCATAATTAATGAAAACTATCCCAAAACATCCAGAGCTATAGAGAAAGTTGTATCTTTGACATCGTTGAATACAGAGGTTTCTAGAATATTTCTTGTTGTTTTCTTAGATTTTAAAATCTCTTCTGAGTTATCAAGGAAAAGTAAACAGTGAGGTGATGAACTTTTGAAAACTCTATGTTTTAAAGGACAAATTGATGCAATTAGAATCCACTCAACTTTTATTGCATTATTGATATAATGCATATACTGAAATATGTTCTTAATTACCTCCACTTCTAGTTATGTTAGAAAAGTGTATAAAATATAATTAGTTCTGGTGAAATTCCAATTATGTAGTTAGAATTTGAATTAATGAAGCCAGTATTTACCTGTGTTACAGAGATGTTGTGAACTTCAAGGCATTAGTGGGTTGTTTTCTTTTTGGCAAAGTGTTCTGAATTTTGAGTAAGCGATGATAAATTATAAACTGTAAATTATGGTACTAGCTTTCTCTTTTTTCTTAATTAAGGAGTGGCTATCATTTTGGAAGTTATATGATAGGCAGAATATCATCTTAATATTATTAAAATATCATCTTATTAATATTATTTAAATTAATATAAATTTTAATAGAGTGGGTGACAGCTACACAAGTATACTCTTGAAAATTCAGCCAAAGTTTGTGGTTTGTATTTAAAGTAGCTAAGGTCAAAGATCTCTATTGCATGAGAAACTGATTTAGATAACAGAACTATTATTATTATTATTATTATTATTAT
>VWZK01019153.1:0-16942 GCA_013396935.1 Baryphthengus martii | reverse complement strand
AAGATCTTTCTTGAAGTGTGGGGCCCAGACCTGCAGACAGTACTCAAGGTGAGGCCTCACCAATGCCGAGTACAGGGGGAGAATTACATCCCTACTCCTGCTGACCACACTGTTCCTGATATAAGCCAAGATCCCATTGGCCTTCCTTGCCACCTGGGCACACTGCTGACTCATGTTCAGCCGGTTGTCAACCAGCACTCCCAGGTCCCTCTCTGCCTGGCCACTCTCCAGCCACTCATCCCCCAGTCTGTAGCACTGCATGAGGTCATTGTGGCCAAAGTGTAGGATGTCCATCTTGTTGCTTGTGGTCATGTTTAAATGCATGAATATATATAAACACTATATAAATTAGTTTCCCACTTTCTGCTGTTAAATTTTTAAGTCTTTGGAGGTGACTGCACTATGGAAACAATGACTTTTACCCATCCTTACTAGGGTATTGGGACAACTGGAGATAAGGCAGTCTATAATTGCTAGTATTACGATGACAGTAGAAAATACAGAAAAAGATTATACCTGAGAATTTGACAAGAGAATGTGTCATAGATTTAATGCCAGAATTGACCACCATAGTCAATACTGTGATTAACTTTGTGACCCGGACAACAGAATTGCTCAGTATTTCTTACGCAGAAGAATCTGCCTTGATTTAAAATACGCTTGTTGGTGTAGCTGTAGATCTTCTTGATAATGTGTACAGTGAAACCTGAACATTTTTACCTTTGAAACAAATGTAAAGACCTAAAATGCAGAAGTTGCACGAGAACATTAATGCGTGATGGACTTTAACTTCAAGATTAATTTTCTGTTTCCTCCATGTAAGGGTTGGTTTGTTTGGGATTTTTTTGTTGTGGCTCCAGCCTCATAAAAATACTTTTCTTCAGGACTTTAAGGATAATTGTGATGTTTTTCCATGGCAAAATCCTGAACTTAGATTAAGTATTTGTGTCTCATACAAATGTAGTTGTCAGGATTTTTTGCTGGTAGTGGGTGAACAGAAATACGCAATTCTGTTAAAAGCCGCTTGGTGGCGCAGACAGATCATTCTGAAACACAACTACTTCATACATAGTTGCTTTATTCAGTGCTCGCTCTTCTGCTCGTCTTTGTGTCTTTGAAGGATATCTAATTTCTGCCTTTATAAATAAGTTTTATCCTAATCACAGTCTTGGGTTTTGGTTTGATAATAAATATTTAAAGTCTTTTATAATGTCAGATATTATTTCATGTTATTCCTATGGCATTTATTGATGTTTTTGAAAGCTATGATAGTGTTGCGAAATGTCTGTATCTTATTGATCACAACTGTTCATTAATCTGAGAGACAGGAAAATTAGGTTTTTCCTGTGCATAGAGCTTCACGTCAGTTTGACTAGTGATTATTTGTTCACCACTTTGACGGCAGTGTGAAAGTGTGTATTATTCAGTAGCAGCCCACATCTGCCTATGGGAAACTTACGTGTTTGATGTAAAGTGAATATAACAAAATTGGAGAATTATTTTGTGTTTTCCACAGGAAACAAAATACACAGGATGGATGAGGTCTCTTTGCAAAGCATGCCTGCACATTTCAATTGTCAGCGTTTTTTATAAGATAAAAGTTTCAAAAAACTTGTTGAGTATGCAAGATGTAGACTTTTTTTTTTTTTTTTTTGCTTTTGCTTTCTGTCACTCTGATATAGCTAAGCTTTCTTTTTCAGTTGGGTGGAACCATTGGAGATATTGAAGGAATGCCCTTTGTTGAAGCATTTAGACAGTTTCAGTTCAAAGCAAAAAGAGAGAACTTCTGTAATATCCATGTTAGTCTAGTACCACAGGTAAGTTATTAAAATTAATAGAATAGATTTTACTCTGTATCGGACTTTGCATTTGTTTACTTCTCCCATTAATGCTTTTGTGTTGGAGAGTTTTAGAGACAAGAGATAGAAAAACAGCCATATTGGGATAAAGATTCTGAAATGAGACTCTGTTTTAATGTTTTAGTTACCAAAAAACACCTTTATCAACACTAATTTATCTAGAAGACTAAATATAGTCATGCTTTACACTGGAAGGTGCTCATACATTGCCAAGTAAGTAAGATAGATACTCAGACTCTCTAAGATATTGTTTAAAAATATAGTTGTTAGAGCTGACGCTATAAGGAGAAAACTGTATAAATGACCTTATATCCCTCTAGGTGTTGAGAACCCCAGGTGATGTAGCATTGAATGGCCCTGACGCGTAGCGTGCTGGGCAGACCACGTCCATAGACGAGATTCTTCCTTTTGAGTCATTTGAGCTAACAGATTATTTTCTCGCAAGGAAACAACTGTATTGTTTTTTACTGTCAAACAGAAAGGATGTTCTCAGGAGGGTTTCTTGCTACATCCCTAGATAAAGGCCAGGCCATGCAGGTGGTGTAGTGGGAGCCGAGTTTCTCCTGCAGCCAGGGCGCTTGTGCAGCACAGGCCTGGGCCTGCTCAGTTGAACTCTGATGTGGGTCACTAACTCCTCCATCTACAATGGTCTTCCAGGCAAGACCACTATAACGTTTTGTACAAGGCTAAAAATATTTTCCCATTCATATTCTACTTTTTACTTTGCCAATAGGTTTTCTTATTATTTTAAGAGGTAGGTATTGACTGGGGAGATTTTGGTAAGCAAAGGTTGGTAATGATATGACTGTACATTGTACAGATAAAAAGAGAATTATTAACCACTGCAGCTATGGTTTAAAAGATTGATCAGCAATTGATAGGATTGATTCAGTGTATTTGGGAAGAGAATTATTTGTGACATCTGATTATTTCCAAGGACAGCCACTGAAGGCTTTGCACTATGTTGAACATTTTCCATTTATTAGCAAAATCCAACTTTTGGAATATTATTCTTCTACCTCAGTCAATTATATAGAAACTTTCTTCTCTGAAAGAAAAAAAAAGAAAATAAACCTGACCTGAATTAGGGCAATGTGGTTTCTTCACAGAATTTCTTATATAAGTGGTAACAGTGGTGCCGTTTCTGTTCTGGCATATTGTGGCTCTATTTGGATATGTTTACTTCCTGCAATGACTCTTGTCTTTTAACCTGTGACTGTTCAGTTAGTAGATGTTTAGTTGCTATTTCAGCTTTCCAAATATGTCTTTCCAGCCTAATGCCACTGGTGAACAGAAGACAAAACCAACACAGAACAGTGTTCGAGCACTGAGGGGTCTGGGCTTGTCTCCAGATTTGGTAAGTTAATAAATACAGATTTTTATTTATCGGTCTTCTGGAAGTGTGCTTGCATAATCTGTGTTCAAAGAATAGGCCTTAGTCTCCCATGAGAGACAAGAATTTTAGAAGAAATGCAAAATACATGCTGCAGTGCTTCACTAAAGCCACAGGGAATCAAACTACTCAAATTTACTCTAAGTTAACTTAATTGAACTAATTCCTTGCAATATCTTGGGACTGTAGCTATATCCTCCTAAAGGGATCTTTGCAGAAAATCATTCTGTGCTGCTAAAAATAATCTGAAATCTCAGTTCACTTTGTGGGAAAACCGAGGGTGCTTCTGGCTTTTAACATTCTCTCACAAATTTCTTTTTATGCATGATTAAGAAGAAGCAATCCTACCTTTGAAGTACAGCCTTTTAAAATGTTCCTATTTGGAAATACAAAATGTTTGGAAATACAAATCTTCAAAGTAAGGTTCTTCTATTTCTTTCATAGAATAGTTTGGGTTGGAAGGGACCTTTAAAGGTCATCTAGTCAAACCTCCCTACCATGAGTAGGGACATCTGCAATTAGATCAGATTGCTTAAAGCCTTGTCCAACTTGACCTTGAACATCTCCAGGGACAGGATTTCTACCAGCTCTCTGAGCAACCTGTGCCGGTGTTTCACCTCCCTCATTGTATTTTTTTTTTCCAATAACTAATCTAAATCTACTCTCTTTTCATTTAAAGCCATTACCCCTTATCCTGTTGCAACAGGCTCTGCTACAAAGTGAGTCCCCGTCTTTCTTATAAGCCCCCTTTAGGTATTGTAAGGCTACAGTAAGGTCTCCCCAGAGCCTTCTCCAGGCTGAACATCCCCAACACTGTCAGCCTTTCTTCATAGCAGAGGTGTTCTATCCCTCTAGTCATTTTTGTGGCACTCCTCGGGACCCACTCCAACAGGTCTGTGTCTTTCCTGTGCTGAGGACTCCTGAGCTGGATGCAGTACTCCAGGTGGGATCTCACCGGAGCAGAGTAGAGGGGCAGAGTCACCTCCCTCAACCTGCTGGCCACACTTTTTATACAGCCCAGGATATGATTGGCTGTGAGTGCACGTTACCAGCTCATGTCCAGCTTTTCATCCACCACTACACCCAAGTCCTTCTCCGCAGGGTTGCTCTCAATCCCTTCTTGCACCACGTATTATACTGAATCTAAGGCCAACAAGTTTCACTTCATGCGAGTTGGCAAATGATGACAAATGCTCAACTGCTTCCATTCTTTCTCCCCAGTGCTCTAGTAATGAGGGTGTTCTTATTCTCCGGGTGCAGTGTTTGCCTCCCTGGCACTTTGCTTTGGAAGCAGAGAGGGGACATAAGTAGATTGTAGCACCCTGTTGTGGTACCTGTCTGCCATTGATGTTAATCTGCTTGGTCAAGTGTTGATAGCAGTGAAGCCAGGGCAGCACAGCTTAAAATACCAGTACAACCGCAGTGCAAACTTATGCTCATATCTTCCTGATCTGCAGCTGATGCTGCTGAACTCACACTCTCTCTGCTTCAGGAGCAGAAAAGGATAATAGTGCTCGTTTCGTGTGAGGCTGCTTGTTGAATCAAAGAACATTTACTTACTTGATTCTGGAAGCTGTTGAGCACTTACCATTCCCATAAAAGCCACTGAGAGTAAAAAGCTTCTTAGCCCTTCTCAGAAATGAAAGAGTAGAGAGAATAGCCACTACTTCTGTACAATATTTATATTCTCAGAAAGGAAAAAATAAGTCTTAAAAGGGTAGTCACGCAACTAAATTTTGTGTTATGCTTCTGATTTTTCTTTTTTTTTTCCCAACTGTTGCATCAAAAAAGCGTGTTTATAACTACAAAACCAATGGCCTTATAAATAGGGTATGTGAAAGCTGTGTTAAGTAGCTTCAAATTGTGACCTGGTAACTGTAATCAGCTTGTGGAGGAAAAGACTTTTATTGATGCAGTGCTGCTCTATATTCCAAGCTTCAGGGCCTGAATTTCAAAATCACTCTGGAGGCACTAATTACGTATGGAAAGTTGCATGTGATTTTTGAAGTTAATTGCCATTGCCTGACTTTTTTTTATTCTTTCTTTTCAAATTAATTTTTAAAAGCCTGTTAAGTGTGTGCTTGTGTGTGTAGTAAAAGGAAAACAGAGTTATGTAGATGCTTTCTCACATCTTGAATTCTTGCCTGGGGCAGTTCCTGGGACTGTTAGAATTGCAGTACCTTTTTTTTTTTTTTCATTTTATTTTATTTTACTTTATATTTTATTTTACTATATTTTATTTTTATCAAACTGTTACTGTTGACCACTAAAGCATGATCTCTCAATTACATTCTGAGCACTGCCTCTTGGTGCTGTTAAAAGTTGCTTGGGCACTGCTTCTAGAAAACCTTTAGATGGTTGCTCTCTTGGGCGGGGGCCCACAGCCAAGACAGCACATGGGGAAGCTGCTAGAAGAGCAGTCAGGAAGGGCTTCCTTCATGAGCTGTGCTGCCAGGCTGCATCATCAAAACTTGGCTAGACCTCTTCTTAATACCTGCTGCCTTGCTGTCTGGTCCCTGGCATCCCTGAGGTGACGTGCTGGGCCAGCCTCAGCTCACTATGTGCAGGAGCCTTTCTTTTCTCCACGGGGCATTCTAAGCGCTTAATGATTCTGCTGTATCTGCAGATGTAATAGACTCTGTTACAGCATTTTGAAAACTGATTATACGCTTGTCAGTGCTGCTCTATTCAATTGAATTGTTCCTCATCGCCTCTGTGTTACGTTTCTTTGTGATGCATCTCCCCCGCTGTTATTGTAGTTTCATATTTTCATGCTGATTCTGATGGGTTTGATTTCTTTGTCTGCATTAACTTTAAATTTATCTCAGCAAGACAGATGATAGATTTCACAGTGGATTTAGTCATGTGCTCATACTATGAAGATTTATGAATCATATCTTCAAAGAGTACCCATTTTTTACATATAAGTTGTGCTTAATTAAATATAACGGACATACTGTGTCATAGTTCTTTTTTTGCTATTAGAATTTGTACTAATTTTCCCTTATACTTGGTGTAGCTTTTCTGTTTCTAGATTTTCGTGCAAGGGTGGAGGAAATTAATTAGACTTCATCACTATCAGTGTAGCTTAACTGCATTCTAACAGGGTGATCAAAGTTAATCTGCAAGTTTCTGAACAAAAAAGGGCTTAATGCGTTAAGTATTGCATATACTAGAAAGATTGGGGGAAATAATGAATTAATCTTTTAACAGGATCATCCTACTTTCTGTGATACTTTAAGGATTCAAAATAACTTAAGGTCGTAATCTGAGTAATCAACGGGCGCACTGATGGAGCAGTTTTGTGTTTTGAGCTAGTTGCCTGAAGCTACATAATGCAAAAAAAATCTCTTTCAACAAATACCAAAACACATGGTTATTATCTTTATTGGTAAAAAAATATCAATATTTTCTAAAATTCCTGAGTTTCGCATGTATCAACAAAGTAATAGCAGAATAATTGCACCATGGAAAAAAACAACCCCAAAGTCATGGAATGGTTTTCTCATTTTCAGCCTCTTTTTTATCATGATACGGAAATAAAGAATTACAAAAAGATGCTGAAGTACTGAAATACTAGAAAACATGCATATAAGCTAAGTATTATTGCTTTAAATGTAGCTGATAAGATCATAATATTTATTTTGATTCATCGTATTATTCATACTTACAGAGCTGCTAGACTTCAAGTGTAATAAGCATTACAGTAGTAGCTCCATGAAAGCAGAGCATGAGGAAGCAATATTACAGAGAATGCTGAAGAAAAATTAATAAACATGGGTCAGTATGGGCAGGTGACTGATTTACTTCTGCCTTCCTGGCAGATACTTCTGAGCTATTGTATATTGTAGAACTCCAGAAAAGGGGAAGAGATGAAAAAAGAGAGATGTGTTTGTGCTGTGTCTCCAAAGGAGATTAATTTCTCCGTGAACAGTACTGAGGATCTTCTGTTGGTTTACCTAGTAAATATTTAAGATTTTTCCTTCTGTTCCGACAGATTGTCTGCAGAAGTGCGAAACCTATAGAAATGGCAGTGAAGGAAAAGATTTCGATGTTTTGCCATGTGGAGCCTGAGCAGGTCAGTACTTTTATTATTTTATTCGTCATTATTTAAACTTGTGGGAAAGCATGCAAATTGTTCTGTGTGTTTCAGTTTTCAACTTCAGGCTGTTTCACTAATACATAGTTGTTAATATATTTTTTATCGTACTGTTATGTACACTAAAATACTTTAAAAATACTTGAAGTTTATATGTTGTTTTATGTCAAATGGTCATTGACAGTTTAAATGCATGGTATGTTAAAATAACATTAATAGATTTCGAGTGTGTAGTTAATTGCTATACGTAGTTGTGGAAACTGTGCAGTTTCAAGCTGTGGTTCATTATTGTCCATAAATCATCTCAAATGGTTATAATAATGGATGAACAAAGTGTGATTGAAGGTAGGGAGTTTATGTCTGTAGATTATCACAGCCACGTGAGCACGTAAAGAGCTGTTCATGCCCTTTATCATGCTTAGAACATCTACTGTGTAGTTATATATAGTTATATAGTTTATAGTTCATCTATGATTATGGTCTTAATAGTTTATGACTAATTGCTATTCAAATACTAATTTTGATCAATAAAGTGATCTTCAATATTTTCGTAGGTGAGAGCATTTTACTCTTCAATATAATGGATAATATTAAAGGAATAATAGATGCCAACAGTTATATTGTATTACAAATATATATCAGTGTTGACCTCTCTCTGCAGATGTGTAAGAAAAAGCCATCTTAAGATAGTAAGGTTCCAAATGAGGACATATAGGGCAGTGTAGCCATTACTTCTCACCCACCCTTCCATCTTACTGTTTACAGAACACCTTGAGCTAGCTTCTGGAAAATCCTTCATAAATGCTTTTGTGGTTCCTCTCTAGCCAGAGGGAAAACTGGAAGTTCAGTCAAAAAAAATGGTGTGTGCTTTTCCTGGCAGCATCAGGACGTGTGTAAACATTGTCATACTCAGATTCCAGTTGCAGTTATTACAGCAGGCTAACTGGACTGTGTCCCAAGAGTAACTGAACTTCCCTAAGAGTCCTGTGGCAGGGACGAAACTGTCTTCATGGTACTGTGATTGGGTTTTTTTGTTTCAAAAGCTCTGCCTTTTAGGGTATAAGCTCAATAGTTGTGCCTGTCACATGTTTTATGAGAAGTTGCGTACATGATCTTGGGGAGAGTGCACTGTTGTGCTGTTCTAGCTAGCTCAGTTCTGTGTCGACAGCACTGCCTTCTGTAATATAGGTGTGTCCCTGACAATTAGTCCCAGTGGACTGAACTGGGATGCTGCTAGGTGCCACACTTTGCTGCATGCAGCATGCCACACTGTGCTGCATTCTTTTTTGTTTTTCTTCCCTTTTCGTAACTGTATCCATCAGAATTCTGCAAAGCCATTCTTAAGTGCTCCATATGCCTTTAAATTTATGAGCCACTTCTGGATTTCAGAAGACACTGACCACATGTCTGTGTATTTCCTAGAATGATCCTGCATATCTTGTGGACTGAAGTATTAGATGCATCAGTTGTCTTCTTCCTGTAGTTACATGCAATGCCAGTAGAAAAGAAGCTGCAGTTTATTTTATGTCAGGAACAGTGGTTTACCGTCTCAAGGGGATCAAATTTTTCAGTTCATCTTTCCCATTTATTTGCTGTTATAGAATCACAGAATAGTTGAGGTTGAAAGGGAGGTCAACTGGTCCAACCCCTCTGCTCCAGCAAGACCACCTAGAGCCAGTTGCCCAGGACCATTATTTAGGCAGCTTTTGAATATCTGTAAGGATGGAGTCTGTACAGCCTCTTTGGGCAGCCTGTGCTGGGACTTGGTCACCCTCACAGTCAAAGTGTTTCCTGATGTTCAGAAGAAACCTCTTGCTGTGTTTCACTTTGTGCTTCTTGTCTCTGGTCTTGTCACTGGGCAGCACTTAAGAGAGCCTGGCACCATTTTATTTGCACCCTTCTCTCAGGTATTTCTATACATTTATGCGATTTTCCATCCCTGAGCCTCCTCCAGACTGAACAGTCCCAGCTCTCTCAGCCTTTCCTCATAGGAGAGATGTTCCAGTCCTTTGATCACTTTCATGGCCCTTTGTGGGTCTAGCACATCCATGTCTTGTACTGGGGAGCCCAGAATTGGACCCAGTACTCCAGATGTGTCTCCACCAGTGCTGAGCAGAGGGAAAGGCTCACCTGCCTCGACCTGCTGTAAACACTCCTAATGCAATTGAGGATAATGTTGGTTGTTTTGTGTTCAACTTGGTGTCTACCAGGACACCCAGGTCCTTTTCTGCCAAGCTGTTTTCCAGCTGGGTGGCCCCCAGCATATACTTGTTGCTGGTGTTGTCCCTTCCCAGGTGCAGGACTTTGCACCCAGTTGAACTTCATGAGGTTCCTATTGGCCCATTTTTCCTGCCTGTTGGCAGGGTGGCAGCATGACCCTCTGGCATATCAACCACTGCTGCCACCTTGCTGTCATCTGAAAAGTTACTGAGGGTAGACTCTGCCCCATCATCCAGACCATTAATGCAGATGTTAAGCAGGACTGGACCCAATACTGGCCCAGGGGGTACTCTGCTAGTTACTTGCCTTCAGCTAGACTTTGTACTGCTGATCATCACCCTCTGGGTCCAGCCATTCCTCTAGTTTTCCTCACTGTCTACTCATCCTACCCATACATGAAGAAGTTGTCTATGAGGATCTTACAGGAGATGGTGTTAAAAGCCTTTCTAAAGTCCATTTGGGCAGCAACCACCACTCTCCTCTCATCTGCCAGCCCAGTCTCTTCTTCATAGAAAGTGATCAAGTTGGTCAAGTATGATATCACATTACTGAATCCATGCTGACTACTCCTGATAATTTTCATGTCTTTTGTGTGCCTGGAAATGGTTTCCAGGACTGTCATAACTAGTCCATGAAGACCGCATGCTACTTTGTGTACCAATTTCCTTTAAGTGGATTTTTACTTTATTTTTTTTTATTTGCTTTTATCAAGTGAGTCCTCCCTCCTCGCTTCAAGGTGTGTACCACCAAAACAAAAGCAGTATCTTCAGCTTGTTTCAGGATTAGAAGTCTCCATAGTCAGCATGGCTGTAACGTAGAGCAGCTAGTGATTCTGCCTTAGGATGGTAGCTACCAAATTTAGAAGAGCCGCCTTGTTCCTACTGTAGGAGGGCTGTGGTTACCCTGTTCTTTTTGCTGTTGAATGGGCACATAGAGAGGGATGGGGCAGCATGGATGTGGACATACTTATGTGATAAACAGACGTAACTCGAGGGTAACTAAGCGAGTATCCTTATCCCTGTGTATCAGAGAAGAGAACACTTGTGCTCAGGATTCTGAACTTGGCGGTCTCGTGTGAGCCAAGTGTGATGAACTTCACTGCCAGCAGCCTGGACACAGATTATAAATGTGTTCTTAATTGAATGATCCTTGAACGGATTATATACATTGATTAATTATATAACTTAATTCACTAACAAAATTCTTTTAAAGGAGACTTTATCACAACCTAATTGAGTTCAATTTGTTGTTTTCTATTTGTGTTCTTTCTGTTCCTATTAATATTCTTCAAGTTTATGAGAGAGGGAGAAAGATGTGTTGGGAAGCATGACTGTTTGTGGGACCAGATGTTTGTACTAAAACTGCTGGAGTCATAGGCTTGACAAGCTATTTTTGCGTGATGGTGCAGTGAAGAAGTAAAACACATTTTTACCTCTTGGGTAAATTTTTCCTTGTAGATTTAGTGGAATCCTAAATATTCCCTGTGCTGCCCTGCTCATTCAAAAGAGAAGTATTTGAAAGTTAAAATGTATGTAGAATACAAAACACATGTAGTAAATGAAAAATGGAATGTATATTTCCTAGGAAAAAAATTTAAGTCTTTTATGCTGCATTGTTTTTTTGTTAGGTGATATTTATCCATGACGTTTCTTCCACTTACCGAGTACCAATCCTGTTGGAGGAGCAAGGCATCATTAAGTATTTCAAACAGAGGTTAAATTTACCTATTGATGACCAGCCAAGTGATCTTCTAATGAAATGGAAGAAAATGGCTGACAGGTATTCTAATTCCTGCTGCTTTTTTAAGAAGTGTTTTAATGCAAATTAGGTTTTTAGCTGCTGTAAAGTCACCAAACTGGACTGGGCTCAGTAGCGTGCTGCTGATTAACGCCTGTGAATGGTCTGGGTTAAAAAACATTGTCAGTTTTGAGATTTTTAGAAGATGATTTGTCAAGTTAAAGAAATTGTAAACACTGTTAAAATGTTTTCTTTGTGCAAATTGATGTAATAACCTAAAAACCTTGTTTTTGTCAGATATGAAAGGTTGCTGAAGGTGTGTTCCATAGCTCTCGTTGGCAAGTACACAAAACTGAGTGATTGCTATGCATCTGTTTTCAAGGCTCTGGAACACTCTGCGCTGGCAATTAATCACAAATTGGATTTAATGGTGAGGATGTTTCTGGATTTTGCTTTCAGGAATACTTTGAATATATTCTACAAGTTTCCATCATGTGAGGCATTCATGTGGAAATTAGAAAATGAATCATGCAGATAAATGCAGACTAGCCAAGCATCTCTCTCTTTTTTTTTTTTTTTTTTTGTTTTTAAAGTGTTTACAGATTTAATTATTTTGTTTAGCACTAAGCTTATCTGAAAGAAACACTGCAATTACCCAAAACTGGTAATTGCAGACTTTACCTGCAAATTTATATTTGCTGTCAAAGATAGGTTTCACTAGTTCTAATGAGACTGTTTACCATGTTAATGAGGTTAGCTTAAAGGTAGGAGAAAACAGGTAAATTGGAAAGCAGTTTAATTTCTTTTTAAAATCTGATGCCAGAAGCTATTGCCCTTTATTTCAGTTAATATTCTGAGAACCATCCGTTTTATCTTCAGCAGGATTCTAATGATGCTGGAATTGGGCCATAAACTTAGTTTTTTCTAATAAAGGGGTACTTAGGGATCCGTTTTAATGGGAATGGGGAAAAACTCTTACCAGCTTTCTCATTGGTGAAACTTAGTTTTTTCTGATAAAGGGGTACTTAGGGATCTGTTTTAATGGGAATGGGGAAAAACTCTTAGCAGCTTTCTCATTGGTGAAACTATCAGTTTTCGTTGCAGAGTTTTGTTGCTAGGGATGGCAAGTCTGGGATGGAGAAGCAGAATGGCTGGCAGTGTGTATTATTATCACTTAATAGGTACAGAAGACATTAATAAATGGTCACAAAGTATCACCAGTGACATGCTGCTTTAGAGTGGTTTAATAAGTGATAGAAGATAAATTGATCAGGTTGGAACCTGCATTCAGGTTTTGGTCTCTGCCTGTCTGAAGCAAGTTCATGTGTTTATGCACTTTGGTAACTGCTGAAAATTGCTGAACTCTTGTGACCTTTGTTGATCATTCCCTCTTTCATCATATAAAAAAAAATAGAAGATATTAGAGTGAAAGTTTTGGTGTGTTAAAAACTGTGCACAGATTGCCTAGGTAATGCTTGTGCCAGGAAAGCAGGCTCTTTCCACTCAACTCTAGAAAGTTTCTCACTGGAACTAATCACTTTTTGATGAGGAAGGTTTTAATATCTAGGATGGCTTATCAGGTCACTAAAGGCAGCAGGCTAAAGAAATAGCCACCATTCCATTGTCTCAGTCCATCTACCCCAGAAGGAAGCATTGGGAGCACCTACAATAACCAGTGGTGCATATGTACTTCTTTAGTGAAGCACAGAGTAATGAATGCATGGGAATCCTGTTTATAGTGATATTTTCAATGTCTTTTGGGAGAAGATATTAAACTCCCTGAACCATGAACACTGATTACTAGAGAAGGAGTTTCTCATATCAGAAACCTGGTAGCATAGAATCATAGAATGGCTTGAGTTGGAAGGGACCTTAAAGATCATCTAGTTCCAACTCCCCTGCCATGGACAGGGACACCTTCCACTAGACCAGGTTGCTCAGAGCCTCATCCTGCTTGGTCTTAAATACTTCCAGAGATGAGGCATCTCTTGAGAACACAGGTCACCAGGAATGTGTTACCTCAGGTGTTTTCTTTTGAGTGACTTGGTGGAGAAGGTGACTAGCCTTGTACTAAGAAAACCAGTTATGTTTTGTATCCTCCCATTACTGCTTGGTTCTGATGGACTGTTAATCAGATGATGAAGTAGTTGCAGCAGCTCGTGATGATGTAGAATGTACTTTTCACTGTGGCTTGCGCTCTTGTGGGCTTTGAAATCACGCTGTTGTTTTCTCACAGTATCATTTTGCCACTTGTCAGGCACATCGTTCAGCTGCAAATCCTTCATCTTTTGCTTCTCATTGTTGATGTCATCCCAGAACCCTTTGTGCAGAGATGCACAAACCAAAGCAAATCTGAACTATTTTTCTGTAGGACTTCTTTACTGGGAGACGTAGGTTGATTTATTCTCTGGGGTGGAGAAAGAGGTCCTTCCTATCAAGAGGAAACGAAAAAAAAAATACCCTGAAACTGCTTATCTTCATGTCCTCCTATTGTCCTCTGTAAGGTGTGCCAAATGTTGAATAGTATAGAGACAAAGAACTCCTTGCTACCCGTCCTGTAAAACAGCTAGGGAACCACTCAAGAGAACAAAAAACTTTGTGTTTAGTAAGAGGAAGTACTTTTCTGTGTTCTAAGGAACTTATGCATAGTGTTCACCACTAAAAAGTATTTCTGAAATTACAAGGACTAAGAAGAATTGAGGTAAACTTTGTGTTTATATGTCTAAGAAACCACTTGAGTAGATATCATGGAAAATATATATTAGAAAAAACAAACAAAAAAACCCCAGGAAACTATCTCAAAAAACAAACCTAAGAAAAAAACTACCAAAATGCAAAGTCCACCAGAAACTCAGGGAAGAAATAGCTCGTTATAAAGATTAAGCTGTGTCCTTTCCCTTGAAAGGGAAGAGGAGAAGGTATCATAGAGGAAAATATAGGTATCTTTGTAGAAATTAGATAACCTTTCCTCCACAGTGTTTTCCTCTGCAATATGCATACACATATGCCTGGGAGGTACTCAGAGCAGCTGGACATACACAAGTCCATGGGACCAGACAAAATGCATCCCAGAGTGCTGAGGGAGCTTGGTGGTGTCATTGTGAGGACACTGTCCCATCATTTCTGAAGGGTCATGGCAAGTGGGGGAAGCTCTCAGTCACTGAAGCAAGCAGCTCTGATGCCAGCATGATCCATGATGGAGTGGTCTAACATGGTACACAGGGGGTTTTCCTCAACTGGAGCAGCCTCCGGGGAACATGAAAGTGGCCAATGGGACCCAGGCAAGGCCAGAAGCAGTGGCAGCCAAGGTCCTGCCTCCCCTCTCCCCTTGTACAAAAGAAAAGTCTGGGAAATGATAGGGTCCAGGATGGGCAAACAGGACATGGTGCATCACCCAAGGTGTGGCATGGCCCTTTGTGTGGCACTTTGTGTGGGAGGACACACAGGAAGGGCACTGAAGCTCTGCCAGCTCGACCAGGGAGCTACAGTACCTACCCATCGGAAAGCCACGGCCTCTCTAAGCTCTGCACCCAGTGTGACTAATACAGCTGCCCGGACAGTATCAGTCATGGAGAGGTGGTGGGATAGCCCTATATGCTAGGGGGTGTTTTGACTGTCTAGAGCTTAATGATGGTGATGATAGGATTAACTGTTTATGGATAAGAATCAGGGGGAAGACCAACAAGGCAGACATCATGGTGGGAGTTTGTTAGAGACCACCGAAATATTCTATTAGCAGCCGGGAGAAGTCTCACAATCACTATCACTTGTTCTCGTGGGAGATGTCCGACTCACCAGATGTGTGCTGAAATATAATACAGCAGAGAGGAAATAGTCCAGTAGGTTTCTTGAGTGTGTGGAAGAGAGCTTTCTGACACAACTGATGAGTGAGTCAGCTAGGGAAGGCACCCTGCAAGACCTGTCCTCCAAACAGAGAAGGACTTGCTGGTAATGTAAAGGTTGGAGGTGATCTTGGGCCCAGTGATGATGAAATGATAGAGTTTTCGATTCTCAGAGAAGTAAGAAGAGAGGTCGGCAGAACTCCTGCCTTACACTTCTGAAGGGCAGACTTTGGGCTGTTTAGGAGACTGATTGACAGAGTCCATTTAGAGTCAGTCCTGAAGGGCAAAGGAGCCCAGGAAGGCTGGAGATTCTTCAAGAACGAAATCTTTAAGGAGAGGGAGCAGATTGTCCCCATGTGCCAGAAGATGAACTAGCAGGGAAGAAGAGCAGCCTGGCTGAACAGAGAGCTTTGGCTGGAACTGAGGATAAAAAAGTTTATGACCTTTGGAAGAAGGGACAGGGAACTCAGGAGGACAACAAGGATGTCATGAGGCTATGCAGGGAGAAAATTGCAAGGGCCAAAGCTCAGCTAAAAATTAATTTGGCTACTGCCATAAAAGACAATAAAAAATGTTTCTGTAAATACATCAACAGCCAAAGGAGGGCTAAGGAGAATCTCCATTCTCTATTGGATGTGANGCCAAAGGAGGGCTAAGGAGAATCTCCATTCTCTATTGGATGTGAGGGGAAACACAGTGACTGAGGATGAGGAAAAGGCTGAGGTACTGAATGCCTTCTTTGCCTCAGTCTTGAATAGTAAGACCAGTTATTCTCTTGAGTGCCCAGCCCTCTGAGCTGGAAGACAGGAACAAGGAGCAGAATGAAGCCCCCATAATCCGAGAGGAAATGGTCAATGACCTGCTACACCAATTAGACACACATAAGTCTATGGGGCTGGATGAGATCCACCCAAGGGTACGGAGGGTGCTGGCAGAAGTGCTCATGAAGCCACTTTCTGTCATTTACCAGCAGTCCTGGGTAACTGGGGAGGTTCCAGTTGACTGGAGGCTTGCCAATGTGATGCCCATCTACAGGAAGGACCAGAAGGAGGATTTGGGGAACTATAGGCCTGTCAGTCTGACCTCGGTGCCAGGGAGGGTTATGGAGCAGATCGTCTTGAGTGCTATCACAAGGCATGTACAGGACAGACAGGTGATCAAGCCCAGTCATCAGGGTTTTATGAAAGGCAGGTCCTGCTTGACTAACTGATCTCCTTCTATGATAAGGTGACCTGCTTAGTGGGTGAGGGAGAGTCTGTGGATTTTGTCTACCTGGACTTCAGTAAAGCCTTTGACACTGTTTGCCACAACAGTCTCCAGGAGAAACTGTCTGCTAATGACTCGAATGACATATGCGTCATGGAATGAAAAACTGGCTGGGCCCAAAGAGTGGTGGTAAATGGATTTAAATCCAGTTGGTGGCCAGTCATGAGTTATGGTCCCCAGGGCTCAGTATCAGGGCCAGATTTATTTAATAAATTATGAATGATTTGGATGAGGGTATCAAGGGCACCCTCAGTAAGTTTGCAGATGACACCAACTTGGGCGGGAGCACAGATATGCTTGATGGTAGGGAGGGTCTACAGAGGGATCTGGACAGACTGGATCGATGGACCAAAGCCAGCTTTCTGAGGTTCAACAAGGCCAAGTATTCGCTTCTGCGCTTGGGTCACAACAGCACCAGGCAATGCTACAGGCCTGGGAAAGAGTGGCTGGAAAATTGCCTGGTGGAAAAAGGACCTGGGAGTTCTAATTGACAGCCCACTGGACATGAGCCAGCAGTGTGCCCAGG
>VWZK01019150.1:0-10170 GCA_013396935.1 Baryphthengus martii | reverse complement strand
GAGGGAGGTTCTCCTCCCCCTCTACTCTGCACTGGTGAGGCCCCACCTGGAGTACTGTATCCAGTTCTGGGCACCCCAGTTCAAGAAGGATGGGGAACTACTGGAGAGAGTCCAGAGGAAAGCCACTAAGCTTATGAAGGGAGTGGAACATCTCCCTTATGAGGAGAGACTGAAGGGTCTGGGTCTCTTTAGCTTGGAGAAGAGGAGACTGAGGGGTAACCTCATTTATGTTTATAAAGATGTAAAGGGCAAGTGTCAGGAGGAGGGAGCCAGGCTCTTCTTGATGATGCGCACTGACAGGACAAGGGGCAATGGGTGCAAACTGGAGCATAGGAGGTTCCTTTTAAACACAAAGAAACACTTTTTCACAGCGAGGGTGACAGACACTGGAACAGGCTACCCAGAGAGGTTGTGGAGTCTCCTTTTCTGGAGACATTCAAAACCTGCCTGGATGCGTTCCTGTGTGACCTACTCTAGGTGATCCTGCTCTGGCAGAGGGGTTGGACTTGATGGTCTTTCGATGTCCCTTCCAGCCCCTAACATTCTTTGATTCTGTGATCTGTGTAATTGCAAATGACTTACCATTCTCTTAACAAAGTGCTTTATTCTGTTGTGCAGAACAACTATCTGACCTAAATGTGTAGTATCTGAGTGGACACTATCCTTGACTAGCATTTGTCTAGAATGAAGACTGACAAGAAGGAGATAGTTCTTGCTGCAATCCTGCTTTGTAGTGTTGTTGAAAGGACAAAGTAAGTTTATGTAGTATAATGTACTTACAATATAATGTAAAATCATGCAATAATTTGGGTGCAAGGGGTGTGTGGCCACTCATAGCAGGCCAACTTCAAAGACAGAGACTGATTTGAAGCTTTATCAGGTCACTCATGACCATTTCCACTTGAGTTCTGAATACCTCCCTCCATCCTGCTCTAATTATAGATAAAGCCTTAGAAAAAATATCAGGGCTTACAGCTACTATGAGCTTTTACTGAAAAAAACAAATAAGGTTACAATTTCAGGAGAAACAGCTTGTCCCCTGTTCATAGATTACCAGAACATTCCTGTGATTTCAAAAGGTCTGTTGTCCTAACAGATAATAGTTTGTCATTTTTTCTTGTTTGTGCTGTGATAAGCACATTCCGTAAGTAAGTCAGTGGGTAGATAAAATGATTAAAAAAAAACGAAAAGCTTAACTAATCTCATTTCCCCAGCAACCAGTACCATCTTTTACCACAGTTCTGATTTACAGTGAGCCAGTGTTTCTATGATTTGCCTGGGTTAGAAATGCAAGTTATAAAACAACAGTTGCACAATTCAGGCTTCCTTTGAGCCCAGGATAATTTACTTAAATACCTTGCTTATATATATCAAAACCTTATTTTATTCAGAATTTTATCAGCAGCCAATAGAGTAGTGACATTCCTAGTAATTCAGAGAAATGAAACCAAACAAATTTAACATCTGTTTTTCAAATGCAATGAAAAGCGCTTGCTGCAGCAAGTGGCACTGCTTTCCTTGAGATGAGTATTTCAGTATGTATTGCTTCATTGATTCAAACCAGTTGTTGCAGGAGATGAAACAAATACTTTTAGTGTCACAGTTTAGGGTCAGGACAGACAGCTAGACCTGTAACAGATGGTGTCTGTTAACTCCCCCTCCCTCCTCAAAGGAGAAGATAAAGGCAATAAGGGAGAGAGACTTATCAATTGGAAAAGGAAACTAGAACAGCTTTAATGAAAATTAAAATAATAATAATGATAGAATGCATACAAATATATACAAAACCAGTATCGAACCCAAACGCCCCCCGTTGGCAGTTATGTCACCGTCACCAGTGATGCTGTGGGGCAGGAACTGGGAAAGTCCCAGTTTGGGCCCAGTGCAGATGGGAAGAGAGTTCAGACGCTGGATTCTGGTACTGAATTCAGGAATTCAGTATCAGGATCAAATCAGGATCAAAGGCAGAATGGACAGAGTCCCCCTTGGATGGCGGCCATTAAACATGTGAGCAAGCAGCTGTATGAAAGAGCCCAGAGCAGCCAAGAGCTTGACCCTCATGATCCCTCAGCTTTATACAGAGTATGGCATATATGGGATGGAATACCTCGTTTGTCAGTTTAAGGGCACCTGTCCTGTCCGCTTCTCCCCACAGGTGCAGCCTTTTACCTTCTGCACCCCCCAATGTGGTACACAGGATCTAGCAGTGGCCTTGGTCTGCATACCAATCCCTGGTACTAACTCTAAACGTTGAGTATTATCACTGCTAGGAACTGACACTGCCTGTGAAAACATGCTGCTGACTTCAGAATGTGTAGTTAGTTAGAACTGAGCTGAAAAGTAAAATCGCTGAACAGAATTAATTCTGTTCTCACTCAAATCACGACATTTAGCTGTTCAGATATTAGTGAATTTATCTACTATTTACCATGATATTTACCAACAGAAAAATATTCCAATATCTTGATTTATTTTGTGTAAAACCTGACATTCTAACATTACAAGTACAATTCACATATATATATGTATAAACACTATGATGAGATACATGTAGATATGCACCCCTATACAAAAAAACACAGTTAATGAACAGGAAATAAAAATTGTGACTTTTAGTAGAAAACATATTCAAGTCAATCCATATTTATCAAAACCTTTACTGAATAATTCTTCATAGGAACTATCAGTGCAGTCTTTTTTTTTTAAAAAATATTATCCTTGCAAACAATGGCTTCTAAAAAACCATTGAAATGGGAAATCCATTCATGGCAAAACAATGTTCAATACGTGACTTTACTTGTGCAGAAATATACTGTCAGTAAAAAATTCTTAAGAATGTATAGCATATTCTTGGAGTTTTTTGACAACAAATTTATGTTATGCTTGGTGTACACCACAGGGCACTCTCCTTGTGCAACACATAATTCCAGATATTTGCAATGGTTATATTTCCAAGACTAGAGTGAACATCAAGCCTATTTATCATTAAGCATTCCTCCAGATTCCACTCTCTATTTTTGATTGCAGCAGAGCTGACATAAATTTTTGGTTCACAATTCATTTCTCAGTGAAATAGCTATTGGTCAAAACAGACCCTCTGTGCAGAAAAGTATTGCTTTCAAAGGTTTTTTTTTTTTCAATGGAAGAGAAACTGAACAAATGAAAATATTTCAATAATTAGAAGATAGTGCAACCAACATAAGCTTTGCTTCAACTAGGAAGTATTATTTCCTTTTCATTGTTAAAATATTTATGAGAAATCACCTTTCTTGAAAAATTTAAATCACTAGTAAAACCCCAGCATTTGCTCAGTTGCTTATCCAAAAAGATCAATTGCAGTACTGTTATTTTGTGGAATACAGTAATGTCCTGATTTGAGTTAGAACAGAACAATTCCGTTCAGTGATTTTACTTTTCAGCTCAGTTCCTTTAACTAACTGCACTTTCTGAAATTAGCAGCATGTTTTCGCAGGCAGTGTCGGCTCCTAGCAGTGATAATACTCAACGTTTAGAGTTAGTACCAGGGATTGGTATACAGACCAAGGCCACTGCTAGATCCTGTGTACCACATTGGGGGGTGCAGAAGGTAAAAGGCTGCACCTGTGGGGAGAAGCAGACAGGACAGGTGCCCCTAAACTGACCAAGGGGGTATGTATGCCATATTCGGCTGTGGGGGGCCCTTGCTCGGTTGCTCTTGAGCTCTTGCTCCGGGTCCTTGCTCAGATTCTTCCTCGTTCCTTCAACAGCTGGAATTCAAGGAGGACTCTGTCCATTCTGCCTTCAATCCTAATGTGTGCATTCCTGAATCCAGTACCAGAATCCAGCTCCTGAACACGGTTCCTGTCTGCTTCTGGGCCCTGTCTGGGATTTTCCCAGTGCCTGCTCCACAGCATCAGTGGTAACAGTGACGTACTTGCCATCAGGGTTTTTTGGGTTCAATACTGGTTTTGTATATATTTGTATACATTACATTTTATTCTTGTTTTCCATTTTCATTAAGGCTATACTAGTTTCCTTTTCTAATCGATAAACCTCTCTCCCTTACTCTGTTTCTCTTCCCCTTTGGGAAGAGAGAGTCTGTTATAGGTTTAGTGGTCTGCCCTCACCCTAAACCAAGACAAGTAACTTATCCAGGTTATTGGCATTATGGCTACATGACAATGGCCGTATGAAGCTCAGCTGGTGTTAAAGCATGCTCAATCCAGGACTCATTCTGACTTACGTTGCCATGTACAGCATTTTTCTATGAGAAATCTGTATGGCCAAAGTGAGTAGGCTGAGATAAAGGAAGATGCCTAAAAAGATTGTTACCCACTGGATTCAGATTCTGTTTCATGCAGTGAAGTAGATAAATTTGGTAAGATTAATTCTCTTGTGTTCTAGCCAGTCCTCAGAGATTAGAGGGCCTAAGGGCAGCTGGATTTATCTCTTAGTAGGTATGCCAATTGTTGCTGTGACTATAGTTCTGAGACCAGATGCATGACATCCTATCTGCTGTAGATCCAGTAGCTTTCATAAGAAACAATGAGATGCATGAATAGCACGTTTTATTTCACATGTAACATATACAGGTTCTTTAAGACTGATGGTGATAAATGCACTAAGCTGCAGAATTGCTATATAGATCTAAAATCAATTGTAATCACAAATGTAATCTACCAGGGAAAACATTTGATATAGCCGAGGCTGCAGATCTTACCAAAAGGCCTGCCCTTTTGGGAGAGCAAGGACAACCCATTATCTGTCCCTATGATTTGATGTTGAATCATCATCCCACAAATTAGGTCCGAAATAGAGATAATATTTATACCTTGTTGTGGTGGGTTGACCTTGGCTGAGTGTCAGGTACCGACCAAGCCGCTCTATCACTCCCTCCTGCTTCCCTCAGCATGGCAAGGGGGGAGAGAATGAGATGGGGTACGATAAAGGCAGTTTAATGGAAAAGCAGAAAAGCAAAAAGCAACCTGCATGTGTGAAGCAAAGCAAGCCAGAGATTTATCCTCCACTTCCCATTAGCAGGTGATGTCTAGCCTTTTACGGGAAGCAAGGCTCCAGTACACGTAACAGTTGCTTGGAGAACAAGAGTTTTCCCCAGCAGATGCCCCCTCCCTCTTTTCTCTCCCTGAGATGAGATGATGCCATACGGTGTGGAATATCTCTTTGATCAGTTTGAGTCAGCTGTCCTGACTGTGTCCCCTCCCAAGATCTTGCCTACCCCAACTCACTGGGAGAGGGGGGCAGGAAGATGTTGGAAAGACAGCCTTGGTGCTGTGCAAGTGCTGCTCAGCACAGTCTTCTACCTCCCAAAAATCTTCTACCTCCCAATACAAAGCACAGCACCATAAGAGCTGCTACAGGGAATATTAACTCCAGTTCAGCCAAACCCAATACACTTGTTCACTACTATTGTGCCAAGTGCTGGGGTGAGAGCGTGGTCGAGCCATTGTTGCTTGTTTTTAGCCTTTAGAAGTGGCACAAAACATATATGACTTCCCTTGTAACTTCTGTGAGAAGCAGATAATTAATATGATAAATGAGAGACTGGGATAAGTGGAAGAATGGGGCCACGAAGCCTTCACTGTATTCCACATTTCTCCTTGGCACCGCAAGAACACAGACCACTGGATCTTCACCCAGCCTCCATGTCTATCATAGTCACCAAGTGTTTATCAGCAGTGTTAAGCTTTGCAATTTTCGATTGTTTTGTGCTTCTGAAAAGATTATATAAATATTTTAGTATATATTATAATATATAAATATGTATATTTCTCAGAATGTCTTAACCTCATGTGTCAAGTTATAATTTTTACTTACTAGATGCGTTTCTTTAATCAAACATATCAGCATATTTATTTCCATAGTTATATTCTCATTAAAAGTTTATATTGCATTAGTGTTTGAACAGCAAAGAGCGCATAAGAAAAAACACATTGCAGTACCTCAGGTCTCTGAGTGAAACCCTCACTTTGCTGAAAATGGCAGCTTGTTACAAACTTCGCTGATGTCACATTTACCCTATTTAAATTAGTGGTTGTGATTAATTGTTCATAGCTAACTATAGTTCTAAACAGTTAAGTGTGTTATATCTCTATATCTATGTAGAGATATAGAGAATTGTAGAAATATATGTATTAGAGATAGTGAGCACTTAATGACTGTCTATTTGTTTGGTGAGTTCATGATTCGTCAGTCATGAAGATTAATGCAATAAAAAAATAGTGATCAACGGAATTCAATTATTTTACCACAGGTACTCTTATATTTTCTCCTGAACTTTTTTCAAAAGCACTATGGTATCTCCAAACCAATGTTTCTAAACATAAAGAAACAAGCATCAGAACAGATGGCATCAGCACTCACTTGCATATAATAGACAGATAAACAGTGGATGCGTACTCAAAACACAAGAATGATAGACGTTTTTGTAAATGCTCTTTATTCTTCATGGAACATAGCCTCTATACTCAAACTACAGAAATTCATTTTGTTGGATTTTATATCCAAGACCTGTGAATATGTAAAGATCTTGGAACATTGCCTACAATTTCATTTGTAGCTAAATTACTAGATTTGTATGCAACAAAGGATGCTGAGATCATCACAAAGAAGAGGAATAGAACTTACCACTGCTTAGTGAAGTTATTTAGAGTGACTGAGACAATAATATTGATAAGGAAAGCAGGAGGCAAAACAGCCACATATATGAAAACAGTGCCAGACCTTACCCTATATTTTCTCTCTAATACTACTCAGGATGGCATCCCTTGGTAACAACATAGGAATAAAGTGAGCATACAGTTAATACTTCAGTAAACTTTCCCAACTTCCATCTGCAATTTCAGGACTCCATGAGTCAGAAGATGGTATCTTGGTATATGATAGCTTTCAGTGAACTTTTTCCTGATGAAATTTTTCGAGATTCTTTCTGAATTCATATAACCCTAAATAATATAACTTATATAACCAAAAAAAAAAAAATGCAGCCATACTCCACATGTTGTAAATAACTTTGTTTCTTTTGTTCCAATCTGCCGCCTGCTAACAATATCTCTACTTTTTATTTTATAAAAGGAACTGAACAATAGTTTTCCAGTTCACCTTCTTTATTCCACTCAGAATTTCAATGAGTTAGTTCTATGTGTATTATGGTACCCATTGCAAACAGAAGAAACAAGGCCGGTTATTACTCTTTGCAGGAATAAACAGCCTTCTTCATTTATCTCAGATTCACACAAAACCAGTGTGGGAAGCTATCTATATTTGAAATATTCTACCTTTCTGTTCAGTGAGTTACAGATCAAAATGAGGGGGGTTTGCTGTATTTTACCTAGCCTGCAGCAGCACTCTCTCACTCCTCACAGATTAAAGTCAGTTAGCTTTCTGATTTTCCCAATTCGATTCTTTACGTGACTGTATTCCAAATTGTGTCTATCAATACTCAGATATTTTAAGTGTAGATGCTTAGACAAATGAAATTGCAGTAGATACAGGGAAGAAAGAGGAAAATACAGGTCTGAAAATCAGAAAGGGTAGAATCTTTAAGCTGGATCTGCAATGAGCATAGCACAAAGAAAGTCAATAATATACTGTGGAATTTAATATTGCCATACTGGTGACATGTAAAATGCTGTCAGTAATAGTGAACAAGTATGTTTATGCAGTGATAGGCATATGCATACACTTAGAAGCTAATTCTGCTAATGAATTCATCAGGAATTGGCGTATCAGAGAATAGTTACATCCACAACAGATGCGCAGAGAGCAGACCACTGAAGAAATGTACTTGCTTGGGGTTTTTTTGTTGTGTTTTTCTCTTTGCTTTTTGTTGTTGTTGGTTTTTTTTTCCCAAAGAAGTTGCTGCAGTGAAATAGCTGCTTTCTTAATTAAATCAAAAAAAGGAAAAAAAATCGATATTTTTCTCAGCCATGTGATTGTACTGATGTAAGCTACTAAATTCAAGCTGACTGAGGAAAATAAAAGAAACCATACAGTGGAATGTCTATTCATTATTTACACCTCAATTTATAAAAATACACTTATATTCTCTAGGTATATACATCAATTTTGAAGCCATACAAGCCAAAAGACAGCTAAACTGATTTTCAAAGATGAATCAAAGTTAAAAGATGTTGTAGAGTCATGGAGTATAGCCCTCAGCCCTGCTTCTCCAACCAAACAGGTTAAAGTTTGTTGAAAAGCAAATTGTAACAAATGCCATTGTCCTGGACTCGGCTAGGATAGAGTTACTTTCCAGGGGGGTGCGGTGGAGCTGGGAGTGAATCCACAGCCAGGATAAACAACTGAACCAGCCACTCAGTTATTTACTATACAAAGGTGGGGGCAGGCCTGGAAAAGAGTGGTCTCTGATGCAGATCAGGATAGCTTTAGGCAGATGGTTTGTTCTGTATTACTCGCTTTATATATTGCTTCACTAGTGTTGCTGTTATTACTGTTACCTATCCTTTTATATTATTCTATTAAATTCTCCTTATCTCAATCCATAGGGTTTTGCTTTTTTTCTCGCTCTTCTCCTTCCCATACCACTGTGGGGAGTGGGGCGTGAGTGAGCAGCCACATAGTGCTCAGCTTCTGGCTAGGTCTAAATGACAACAGCCATCCAGGCACATTTTTGCAAAACTAAATTTACAGAAGAATAAGCTATGAACATCAGACATTTTACAAGGAAACTGCAAATTTCACCTATATTTTTTTTCCTTTTCTACCATGTCTAGAATGTTCAGTCATATTGGCATAGCTCTAGTAATTCTGTTCCACATAATGCAAGGAGCAATCAGAAGTCACTTCCCTGCTTCTTGATTTCCAAACCAATGTGACAATATTAAAATATTTCTGTCTTTCTCTTGCATTTAACAAGGTCTTTCCATTTCCAAATGGCATACAATCCTGACAATTAAAACAGCTCTCTTTTCTAAATGAGCATCAGCTATGGAAGGACAATAATATAAAAATATTTGAATTGCAGTGGAAACTGTTAGGGTTTTCATTTCACAATCAGATTTGATAACATACAATAAGCTATTAAACAATTGATCTTAGTGTTCAAAGGAATATGATGTCCTGAAATTTTTCTCAAACTTTTATTCATTTCACTTCTCCTTAACATACGGTGTTAAATGAATCCTTGTTTGGAATCTTTTCTGTCACACTAATCCTGCAGAGCTGCTGTTGCTCAATTTAAAATAAGAGAGAGTACATTTTTTGCTACTTTTAGAGTAAGTCGAACCATGGCAGAATGTCCTGGTTTGAGTGTTAACAGAGCTAATTCTGTTCAGTGATTTTACTTCACAGATAAATTCTTCTAATGAACTGTGCTATCTGAAGTTAGCAGCAGATTTTCATGGGCAGTGTCTTCTTCTGGTAGTGATAACTCTCAATGTTTAGAATTACTCCCAAGGACTGGTGTGCAGACCATGGCCATGGCTAGATCTTGTGTACAAAAACAGGCCTTTGAACAGATCAAATGAGAGACTGTTCGTTCAGCAGCCCTTGGGCCAGTCCAAACAGGACAAGACATTAAAAATTTGCTCTATACCACAGCCGGGAACAATGGTCCTACCTGGAGCCTCTGGCAGAAGGCACCAGGGGAAACGTGAGGTCGACCTCTAGGATTTTAAAGTTGAGGATACAAAGGCTCTGAGGCCAATTATATTCCAGCTGAAAAAGAAATACTGGCAGTATATGAAGGAATTAGATCTTCTTTGGAAGTGGTTGGTACTAGAGCACAGCTCCTGGCACCACTATTACCGGTATTAGGCTGGATATTCAAGGGTAAGTTTCCTTCTACTCATCATGTCACTGATGCTATATGGAGTAAATGGGCTGCATTAATCACACAGAGAGCTCGAACAGGGAATCTCAATTGTCCAGGAATCTTAGAAGTGATCATGGATTGGCCAGTAGGTAAAGACTTTGGAATGCCACCAGAACAGGTGGTGACACGTGCTGAAGAAGCCCCACTAGTTATCTGATAACGATAAGGAATATGCTCTGTTTACTGATGGATCTTGCCATCTTGTAGGAAACCAATAGAACTGGAAAGTTGCTGTGTGGGAGGGAGAAGGTGAATCCAGTCAGTTTGCAGAGGTAAAAGCTGACCTTAGATGTTGCTGGACAAGGAAAATGGCCAGTGCTCTATCTCTACACTGACTC
>VWZK01019146.1:235-11234 GCA_013396935.1 Baryphthengus martii | reverse complement strand
AGAAAATACAAAAAAAAAAAAAAGAGATACACTAGAACTCATTTGACATAGAAGCAAAACGCAAATCAGTGTATGCTTTCTAGATACTTGTTTTGATGTCCTCATTGACAGTGTAAGAAAGTAAATATAACTCAAATTTATTATCTGTGGAAGTTCTGCTACACTAGTTCTCCAGAGAAGCTTTATAACATATCCCGTTTTTTTATATATAATTCTAGTTTTTGATTTTAATCTTTCTAGATTTCTATCATCATTTATCTTTTTATATCTTAATTGTTTCCAGGTATATTTTCTGGATTACAAGAAGTGACAGATATTTCCTGAAGTCTATATAGCAGCATTAAACACACAAGATACTGACAGAAAACATACTCAATGTAGTTTTTTATAAATCAAGTAAGCAGATATATCTTCACCTACCTTCACCAGTATGTCCTTGACAACTTGATTACTATCATTGTGTACACTAATGTAACTGGAAAATGTCTCTCCCAGAAATATATTTCTGTGTTTGAAAAAAAATAAGTTTAGTAACACATTTAAAAAAAACTTAGAACATTTCACTCTTTAAATTCTAACTATAATACATATAAACACACACGCCCATGCACATGTGTTTGCCAGATCAAATGCCATCCAGAGGGACCTTGACAGGCTGCAGAGGTGGGCCCCTGCCAACCTCATGAAGTCAAACAAGGCCAATTGCAAGGTCCTGCACCTAGGGCAGAGCAATCCCAAGCACAAACACAGGCAGGGTGCAGAATGGCTTGAGAGCAGTCTTGAGGAGAAAGACGTACAGGTGCTGGCTGATGAAGCCCTCAACATGAACCGGCAGTGTGCGCTGGCAGCCCAAAAAGCCAATGGTATCCTGGGCTGCATCAAAAGATGCGTGGCCAGCAGGTCACGGGATATGATTCTGCCCCTCTATGCTGCTCCTGTGAGACATCACCTGGAATACTGCGTCCAACTCTGGAGCTCCCAACACAAGAAGGACATGAATCTGTTGGAGAGGGCCCAGAGGAGGGCCACAAAGATGATCAGTGGGCCGGAGCACCTCTCCTATAAGGAACAGACTGAAGGAGTTGAGTCTGTTCAGCCTGGAGAAGAGAATGCTCTGGGGAGACATTATAGAGGCTTTCCAGTACCTGAAGGGGGCCTGCAGGAAAGCAACTTTTTGTAAGGGCACATGGTGATAGGACAAGGGGCAATGGCAGAGGAGATTTAGATTAGACATTAGGAAGAAGTTCTTTACTATGAAGGTGGTAAGACACTGGAATGGGTTGCCCAGGGACGTTGTGGACGCCTCATCCCTGGAGATGTTTAAGACCAGGCTGGATGAGGCTCTGAGCAACCTGGTCTAGTGGGAGGTGTCCCTGGCCATGGCAGGGGAGCTGGAATGAGATGATCTTTAAGGTCCCTTCCAAGTCAAGCCCTTCTATGATTCTATGAAATCATAAAAGTACATTGGCACTTTCACACCCATACTTCTAAATGGCACCCTTCTAAGACAACTTCAAAAAAGAACAAACAGATCAGATTTTTTTTCTAGATAAAAATCTGAGAAGATGGCTCATAGTATCCACAAAAATCATTGTACTAAAATCTGTTAATATAGGATTTAGTTTATAGTAGTGCACTATGTTAGAAATTCATGTACAGCTGTAAATTTCTTTCATCACTCAACCTCTATTACATTCAGAGTCAGGCTACAGACAAGGAGTATCAGGCTGCACACATTTCCGTTTTATGTCACATTATAAATCAAGCCACAGAGTGTTTTAGAAATTATTTAGTACCTCATTACATAACAATGTTGTTCAAACAGAAAGAAAAGTAATAACCATATACTGTTAAATTGATCCTAAACCTTGCATGTTAGTTACAATAATTCATTCTTACCCAAAATTTTGAGGCAAAGTCAGCATCTCTCCTAGCATCAAAGTTTCTGCTCCCTTTACAGTAGAAGGGTCATCTTTCATGAGCTGGTTAAATAGATTACCTGTAGAAATATCAAATTGCTAGTATCTAAATATTTAATAAGTCTAAAGCTTTGTCTACATTCTTGAGAATCACTTATTTAGACGGAATTTATTTTAGACACATTTATTTTACAACTAACTTGTTTAGGGAAGAAGTATGTATCTATAGGCCTGCCTACAAATTATAACTTATTTCCAGACACTTTTGTCCAGTAAATCATTCCATTTACATACTGAAGGGCACAATCCCAAAGGCATTGCTCAAATTAACATTAAACTTCACATGAAATTCTGCCCCAGTAAAGAATATTACATAACAAAAGTAATCAGCTCCACTTTCTTCCCCTGCTTGCTTTGTGTTTCCACACAATCTTCTTTTCTTGAACCTTTCCCTTGTCTCTTTCTTACACTTGACTTCTAGACTGCAACTATTACTCGGGGACAACCCAGGAATTTCCAGTTTATGACTGTACCCTAAGCATAACACAATTTAAAAGCAGTGATTCTTGGAAAATAACTTTCCATAGACACTCATGTGTTGGCTCTAATTATGAGGGCATTTTCTCCAGACATAAAAGATAATAACACCAAACTTCCTACAATTACACATTTCTCTCTCACCACTGCCTTCCACTTTGTGCACTAATTGCTTAGACTTTGAGGACACGTTTGCAATCATCACTCAGCTTTCAAAGCTGTAGGTCAAGAGTTGCAGAGTGCACCTTGGCATTTTCCTATAGCCATAACTAAACATAAAATATATGGCTGTTTCAGATTACCATCTATGAGAGGTTGCAGGATCCCTCTGACATCTAAGTCTCACATTGCTTAAACCTAGTAATACGTACATAACAGTCAGTAAAAAAGACATACCTGGCAAATCTCTTTCTTCACAAGACACTGGAATATTAGTGAATAAGGTAGGTTTGGTTAGCCTCATCACTGCAAAAATCAAAAAATAAATCACAGGTCAATGAAACAAGTTGGTTCTGGTTTTGTTTGGGTTTTTTTTAAGTATAATTTTGCCTTGCTGTCCTTCTACCCCAAAAAACCCCACAATCAACAAATCCTAGCCTGAAAAAGGGTAACACCTTTATGGATCACCTTGAGTTTATGGATCACCTTTTTCAAAATAAGAAATTCCCTGCCACTCTGAGATCCAAAAGCACTGGTGATGCCATTGCTCCCTCTTGCTTTATTGCCCTGGTGCACTAACATCTACTGCTTTCAATCTTCTATGTTAAAGGCCTTCACCTGTTGTGGGGTTAAGTGCTTTGTGGACTTCAGGAGAAGTTCACCAGTTTCATTTTTTGTGGACTCTTCTAAGCTAAGAGCCTGTTCTACGATCCTGGTTGCTCTAGAAGGGAACATGGCTAGGATGGACTGTTTTAGTAAAACACCAGGCTATAAGGAATTGCATTTACAACCTGATTTCCAAGCCATGCGCAAGATAGTAACAAGTCTAAAAGACTTTATTATTTATACAACTGCTTTTTCTTTTAGTCACAAACTTTAAATTCAAACCAAACCAGCAAAACCATCACAAAAAACTCAGGAACACACAAAAAAAATATTTTATTGATACTGACAAAATTAAAATAATTGAGATCTCACTATTAAAATCCTGTACTTCGATAAAGTGGTATTTTCAAAGGATTTTTTAACTCAGAGTAGTCAAAATTACATTCTTTTTATATGTATTACAGATCTTAAATATTGCTTCTTTGAAGAATTCTTCCCTGTTCATATGAGCCAATGGCCCTGATCTTGCAAATAGCTTCTCATGAAAGCATTCACATGAAACAAAGTGGACTATTTGTAACCTTAAGTGTCAATCTGGATATGTGAAAATCACTGATTGGTTTTCTTGTAAATTTAAGAAACACAAACCCATATAAATTCTGAAAACTAAGACTGAAAAATGAAATAGAAGGACTTCTCTTGACTGCAAGAAGTTTAACATCATCCTGGAACTGACCCATGTATTGTGCTTCTACCTTTCTCAAACTTTTCTACATTATATATGTCTTGTCAGTGTCACTATTTCCAGTTGTGTAAAATATTATTTTTTTAAATATATTTTTGATATACATTTGGCTGTATTAGTTCACAAGAATTTACAACTACCATACAGCAGACTTACAGAGGTTAGCATTGACACAAACATATCTCAGCACTCATATTCTACAAAAAAACCCAATACATTCTCTTCTTTATGGTGAAAAGCCAAAAAACATGACCTCTGAAGGCTCAGAACCATGAGTTAAATAAAAAGCCCCCAAATACATAAAACAGAATAAAAAGAGAACCATATTCAACACTGAAAATGAAAAAATAAACACTGAATGATACACGCACATGAACTAAGCACTTCTGGAACAGTTCAAAATTAAAGTCTGTATTTTAGCTTGTACACTGGTCCTACCCAAGAACGTAATAATTCTGTAAAGAAACCAACTGCGAAATTCACTTTTTATTACATGGCAGTTACCCAGTTGAGACACTCACAGCTAGCTGTGCGTGTATCATTACTCACATACAAGCCAACCCGAAGCAGCAGAAAGCTGACAGCTACCACTGAACAGTGACACTGAACTCTCCTTTTGTTTAGTAAGATGTTCCTGTAGTTCTTTTTTGTCGGTATAACAAATAAACATAGTGGGACTGTATTTTATTCAAATCTACAGTAAGCATGTATAAACAAATGCTTACTGTTTCTAGAGGAACAGTTACAGATCGAGTTTAGTCACGTTAAAGATAATAAATAAATCCATAGATCATGGAATGGAGTCAGAACACTAACAAATTAAGATATATAGATTATCATATTTAACAGGACTACTACATTAGTATTAGAAAATATTGTAACTCTGCAGGACAACCTCTCACCTTTTTTCTCCTAAGATCCTAGACATTAAATAAAAATCAAATCGCTCTAGAGAGTATTTTACATTAATTTTGCCAAGTGCTCACATTAAATGTCACAAATACCTCAAATATCAATATAAGACCCCCTTTACACAAGTTTAGAAACACACCAACAATCCAAACTGAGCAATATCCTTAATTTTAAATTACAAAACTATATGTAATGCTTATAATAAAATCATTATTCCAACATAGAGATGTCATCAACAGAAAAAGATAAGTAAAAGTCCAAGGTGGTTTTATTTAGCTTTTATACAGAAGTATCTCTGTTAGGCTTATGGGCACTTTTACTTGATCGGTGTTAATGATAATCTAACTATCTACAAATACCATTCACTTATTTTCCCCTTTTTCCAGATGACACGGACCTTGATCTCCAGCTACAGCAAAATTATCTGGAGTTAGTAAGAGAAATGCATACCTTTATAGTCATATCGATCCCAGTTTAACTGCTTTACTGACCCTCCAGAGACTGAATTGAGCAGGGACAGCATGACCTCCAAACACTCCTTGTTTCAGGTGACAAAGTCATGCTGAACTCAGCCTTGTATCACGATAAAACGCATTTAAATCCTCAGAGACCTTTACTCCTCATAATGACAAGAGTTTTACAGATAAAAGTCTGCTTCCTTCATTTCCTGACCCGTAGCTATAAGTTAGTGCTTCTTTGTTTCCCAATATAATTAGAGACAAAAGACCAGAGAGACAAAACAATCCACACACGCTACTTTCAGGAAATGATCTGATCTTGAAAGCCTCAGTGTCAAAAATAATTACAGATCCTTATAGCAGTTATAACAACTCAAAATTTCCTTCTAATTTCAAAGGAGCACAGTGATGATGTACTTTCCTTGATTCAAAGCACAAATTTTACTCTCCAACACAGCTGGGTATAGTCAAATTTTTAATTTTTTTCTTTAGACCACTAAAGTAGAGAAAAACTTCAAACGCAGTACTACGCCAAAGAGAAACTTACTAATCTTCACAGAACCATTCATAAGTCTCCTTGCATAATAAATTTAAACTAATTGGGGTCTACTCAGGGCTGAAGAACATGTTGAAAGCTTATCAGTAAAAACTAAGGGTCATGTAAATATAGGCAAAACTCTTGTGGGTGCCTATTACAGACCACCATATCAGGAAGAAGATGTCGATGAGGCCTTCTACAGCTGGAAGTAGCCTCAAGATCACATGCCCCGGTACTCATGGGTGACTTCAGTCACCCCAGTATTTGTTGGAAAGGTGACACAGCCAGGTATCCTCAGTCTAGAAGGCGCTTGCAGCACACTGATGACAACTTTCTGATGCAGGTGGTGGAAGAGCCAACGAGGAAAGGTGTGCTGCTGGATCTTGTATTAACAGACAAAAAAGGTCTGGTTGGGGATGTGAAGGTTGGGGGCAGCCTTGACGGTAGTGATCACAACATGGTAGAGTTTAGTATCACATGAGGAAGAAGCAGAGCAGTAAGACTGCAACCCTGGACTTTTGGACGGCTAACTTTGTCCTCTTCAAAGACCTACTTGGAGGAATCCCTTGGGCTAAGATTCTAGAAGACAGGGGGGGTCAAGAGAGCTGGGTAATATTCAAATATCATTTCCTCCAAGTTCAGGATAGGTCTATTCCTTTGAGTAAAAAATCAAGCAGACAAGGCAGGAGTGCTGCATGGATGACTAAGAAGCTGGTCGACAAGCTGATGTGGAAGAAGGAAGTTCACAGTATGTGTAAAAAGAGACTGGTCACTTGGGAGGAATATAGGAATGTTTTCAGGATATGTAGGGATGCAACGAGGAAGGCTAAGGCCCTCTTGGAATTAACTCTGGCAAATAATGTAAAAGAGAACATGAAAGACTTCTTCGAATGTGTGACTGGTGAAAGAAAGTATAGGGAAAATGTGGGCCCACTGCTGAATGAGGTGGGAGCACGGGTGACAGAGGATGCAGAGAATGCAGAGTTACTGAATGCTGCCTTTGCTTCAGTCTTTACCACTAAGACCAGTCCTCAGGAATCTCAGACCCTGGAAGTAAGGGAGAAAGTCTGGAGGAAGGCAGACTCTCCACCGGTGGATGAGGATTGGGTTAGAAATCACATGGGTAAACTGAACACCCACAAATCCACGGGCCCCGACAGGATGCACCCACAAGTGCAGAGGGAACTGGCTGACATTGTTGCTAAGCCACTCTCCATCATTTCTGAAAGATCATGGAGAACAGCAGAGGTGCCCCAGGACTGGAGGAAAGCCAATGTCACTCCTTCATCTTCAGTGAAGTGTGACAATGTCACCTTCAGTGCATGTCATCCTTCAAAAAGGGCAAGGAGGAGGACCCAGGAAATTACAGAGCTGTCAGCCTCACCTCCACCCATAGAAAGGGGATGGAACAGCTCATTCTGGAGGTCATCTCTAAGCACATGGAAGAAAGGATGGTTATCAAGTGTAGCCAGCACAAATTTACCAAAATGAAGTCATGTTTGACTAATCTGATAGCCTTCTATGATGGTGTGACTGAATGGATAAATGCAGAGAGCCACAGATCTTGTCTACCTCGACTTCAGCAAGGCTTTTGACACTGTCTCCCATAATATCGTCATGGGTAAGCTCAGGTAGTATAGGTTAGATAAGTGGACAGTGAGGTGGATTGAGAACTGGCTAAATAACAGAGCTCAGAGGGTCATGATCAGCGATGTGGAGTCTGGCTGGAGGCATGTAGCTAGGGGTGTTCCCCAGGAGTCAGTGCTGGGTCCAGGCTTATTCAACATCTTCATCAATGATATAGATGAAGGGACAGAGTGTACCCTCAACAAGTTTGCTGATGATACAAAACTAGGAGGAGTGGCTGATACATCGGGAGGCTGTGCTGCCATCCAGTGAGACCTGGACAGGCTGGAGAGCTGGGCAGAGGGGAACCTCAGCAAGTTCAACAAGGGCAAGTGCAAAGTCCTTCACCTGGGGAGGAATAATCCCCTGCACCAGTACAGGTTAAGGGCTGACCTGCTAGAAAGCAGCTCCATGAAAAAGGACCTTGGAGTGCTGGTGGACAGTAAGTTATTCATGGGACAGCAACGTGCCCTTGTGGCCAAGAATGCCAATGGCATCCTGGGGTGCATGAAGAGTGTAACCAGCAGGTCAAGGGAGGCTGTCCTCCCTCTCTACTCTGCCCTAGGGAGACCATATCTGGAGTACTGTGTCCAGTTCTGGGCTCCACAGCTCAAGAGGAACATGGAAATACTAGATGGAGTCCAACAGAGGCTACAAGGATGATTAAGTGACTAGAACATCTCTCTTAGGAGGAAAGGCTGAGAGATCTAGGACCACTTAGCCTGGAGAAGAGAAGGCTGAGAGGGGATCTTACAAATGTTTACAAACAGCTGAAGGGTGGGTTTCAAGTAGAAGGGACCAGTCTCTTTTCAGTGGTGCTTACTGACAGGACAAGAGGTAGTGGGCACAAACTGGAACACAGGAAGTTCTACCTCAACATAAGGAAAAACATCTTTACTGTGAGAGAGCCCTGGAACAAGATGTCCAGAGAGGTTGTGAAGTCTTCTTCTCTAGAGACTTTCAAAATCCATCTGGATATGATCTTGTGTGGCCTGCATTAGGTGATCCTGCTCTGGCACGGGGGTTGGACTCGATCTACAGAGGTCTCTTCCAACTCCTACCATTCTGTGATTCTATGAAATGTATTACAGTTAAAAAACTGTGGTAAAGTAGTATTAAGTAGTTTTCTGCTTGTTAATTCATCAGTTGTTCTAAAGTAGTACTTCAGATAGTGATTTTATTATTAAACTCTACCTTACAACCTACAAGCTAAATATAATTCCAAATTTATGTACAAGCAAATTCATTTTTTCAGTAAGGCTTAGCTTTTCCCTAAGAATATTTCTAACATATTCGCAGTATAATATATCACAGAAAATCCATATCTGTCCCACAGATCTTTGGATAGTAGCATTACAAGACGGTAATTCATTCTGTTTGATGAGTCGATTCAATTTTATCCAGATGTCCTCCAAATTCTGATTATTACAAATAGACTGTTCAATTGTCCACTTTGCTCTATAAAATACATGCAGTTTCAGTCTTTCCAAATTATTTTGCAGTTCTTGAGATAAAGGAAGAATCTTTTCTTTAAGCTTAGGGCTAGGCAGAGAGACACTCCAAGATCTTTTTAATCTTTGTTTTCCATTAGGTGGTTGTTCTCCTTGATTCTCCGAGTTAATTGGTCTGTGAATAGTTTGTGCTTGGATTAAAGTCTGCCCATGTTTCACATTAGGCTGAAACTCAAGGAGAGTTTTTGTGCAGTCATAATCAGGAGACTCTGTAACATATTCTGAAGGTGTAGAAAGCTGTTTCAATACTTCTGCTTCCTCAGAAGAAATAACAGGTGGATTCTTTTTTGGTTTGAGGGGAAGTCTGTACAAATCATTTGGAAACCAGGGTGTAAATCTTGGTAACTCACGAACCGGAAACTCCTTCACTGCTGCTCCTGCAAATTTCTGCAGTTTTATTAGATCTCTCTGATGTGGTCGGTAATGCAAGACCACTTCCATGCTCGTACAGTAGGAATCCAGTTATTCTTAAGAAAAGGAACAGTCTCTTGATTAGGAGTCTCAAATCTAGATTGAAACATCTTATTTACAAGAATTTCCTTGCCCCGCGCTGCAAAGATCAGTGGAAAACAGGACCTAAAGCAGAATTATCATAAAAAAATAAGATACTACCATATTAAGAAAAACATTGACAGGATATTTTACAAAAAAAAAAGCAGCATGTAGTAAAAATTAGAGAGATATAGATGATAACATTCTACTTTATGCACACCAAACATTAGTGACTGTATTCCATCGTTACCAACAAACTTCAGTACTTTGAATGTTACCTGTATGCACGCAGTTTACTCAACGCTGCCCCTCACAAGATTATTCTTTTACTGTCATCATCTCAAACCTGCCATCCATCTGTCATTATTCT
Source organism: Baryphthengus martii (assembly GCA_013396935.1). Lineage (NCBI taxonomy): Eukaryota > Metazoa > Chordata > Aves > Coraciiformes > Momotidae > Baryphthengus > Baryphthengus martii. The sequence goes on along the minus strand of VWZK01019146.1, from coordinate 1,361 downwards.
TGTTATATTACTGTGTTGCATATTAAAAGACGTAAAATGACTACTGCCTATTTTCTCAAACTTACCAGCCAAATCCTACACACCAGCATTTTAAGCCAGGGCATATAAAGCACCTACAAAACATGCGCATTACAAAAACCCTTCCTGAAATACTACCGACCGATACAGCAATTTCTGAAGTCACAGGTCAAAAGGGAAGTGCTATAGGCAAATTAAAGTTTTCTGCTTTGATTTCATATCAGAGTTACACATATAGTTTACTCTCAGAGTTTCTGAGAAATACATACAGCCAGCATTTTAGTTCTTAAGGACATAATTCCTTAATTTATTAGACTACTAGAATAACTAAAAGACTCACTAAACCCTTAAAGACTTCATACTTTCACAGAATTTTTACCTTTTACAGATTTTACTGTGACGTGCAGACTCTCTACAGGAGTACTGCAAAATTAGTAAACGGGCAGAACATGGGGTCTGAAATCACCCACACATCTGTACTACTTTAGCCATCCGAGCAGTCTCACTGATTTAGAATGCTTGCAGAGCTTAGATTTTAACCATTTATTAATCTTACTTAACTAGCAGCATTTATTTTATAAAATCACAGTTATGAAAAGAAGAAAGTAAATATTATGATGGAAGTGAGGGAAAGTTAGATCCAGACTTTTCAGTATTTCAATTACTGACTTGCTGGTACCCAGCTGCCAGCAGAAATGATGAAATTCTTTACAGGGCTCTCTTCATTTCTGTATTAATTCTGCAAGTTACGTCAGAGATGTACACATATTTATTTTCACTGTTCGTGAATCCTGAATCCAGGATGTAAGCCCAGCAGCTGTGCATTGAGCATGAGATTAAAGTGGCAAAAACCATTAAAAGGGGTAAAATCAACCAAACAAAAGAGACAGTAGGGAACTGGAAAGGAAATTTAAAAAAAAAAAAAAATACATTTTTTTCTTGTAACTGACGAAAGCCTTGTGCAAAACGCAAACACACTGAACAGCCTCGATGGTCCCGTCAAGCCAGGCGCACACGCGTGTGCAGGGCCCTCTGTCTGGCTTAACGAGAGGCTCGGCCTGCCCCAACCTCCCTTGACCCTCGGGCACCTCCCGCCTGGCGCCCCGCC
>VWZK01019145.1:11414-47538 GCA_013396935.1 Baryphthengus martii | reverse complement strand
CTGAGAATTCATTTTCAGTCACAACTAGTTTCATTTTAAGTCAGTAGGAATTTTCTTTAAAGTTTATTGGGTTTAGCCATTGATCCAGAGAAATTTACGTTTCTGCAGGTATTTGTGCACTCAGCTTAAATCAATATTTCTTCCTTCCTGTGAGAAAATGTGGCCCAGATGTGTCATTCTAGAAATAGCAAAAAGAGGAATGGTCATCAACGTGTCCCTAAAAGATTGTATTCTCACTGAGGCCCTTACCTTTCTGTGATGGTTAACAGAATGTGAGTGAACAATTAATGTTAGCAACTAAGGTATTTAAGAAAAAATGGTATTTTTTTTTTTTTCATGTAGGAAAGAAAGAATATATGAAAATGCAAAGCAGTGAATGAACGTCAGCAACAGAAGATAATTAGCTGGATAACTTGAAGCTGGCTTCTATGAACATTGTATTTATGATCTTTCCTATTTGTCGATAGACAGCTCCCTCTCGTCTAAGTCAGTTATTTTTTTAAAAAAAAACAACTTCAATTCCTTTAAAAACAGCCATGAGTGAATACCTGAGAAATACATTGCCAAACTAGTAGATCCTGAGTTTAGTAAGATCATGCTCTTTTCTCAGTTCCCTTTATGACATCCCTCTCAACATTTGGAGATGTGCTCCATGAGCTCAGGCTCTGTACAGAGGTCTTATATTAAGACCTGATGTGTTTCATTGAGGTTATCGATGTTGAATGGTTTCCATTTGTGGCATGATTCTCTCAAGCAACAGAGAAGATCCTACTCTGCTCACTTAAAATGTCAGCCTGACATTACGTTTTACTGTGTGAGGCATCTCCTTGAGCATTTGAAGAAATAGGCCTTGCACTCATCATTCATAAGACCATGTGTTTCTTCGTCTGCTTATTTAAAATCGTGTCAGCCTGCTGCCATCTGGCCTGCAGTGTGTAACAGGAACTAACATGATAAAGCAAAACCAACTGCAGATACGATACTAATAAGCACAGCTCTTCTCATTTCATGAAGACTTGAAACTTCCAGTAGAGTTTTTCCAGATTAGCATCCATCATCTGAGGTAAATTAACAAAAAGGATTTTGTTTGAACGTGCTGTTTCATTGCTACCATTAATGCATGCAGTTCCTGAAGTAAACAGAGTGTTACCTGCTCATTTATTAAGTAGAATGTTTTAACGCACTCTGTTTTGATGTCTAATATGTAACTACTGACAATTAATGTGTCATGTGTACAACTGGTCCACACTATGCTATGACATTTATTTCACAGTAGTTTTAGGAGAGCCACCAGCCTGTTGGAGTATTCTTAGCAATTCTGAAGCAAAAGGGCTACTTAGGAGATCACTGCCCCATATGGCTTTCTAGTCTTGGCTTTCTACTATGTTTATAGGCTTGCAAATGACCTGGAAGACTTTAGAATATAATTGGATGTCCTGAATATTTTTTTTAGGAAAACCAGCACGTTTGAACTGCGGTCACAAGCCATTCTAGTTCATTTGTCCAAGTTACATTCTTCTCAAGTCTAACTGAAAAAAAAACCCCTAAAAGCAATAACACCACTGCAGCTTTAAGCTCGAATGCAGCCACTTAGTAACATATCCATCCCCATTCCATACTGCTTCTAGTACTTTTCACATGAAATGCCATCAATCACCAGGTACGCACAAACCACCGTACAGATGCTGGCAGAAGCACAGGACGTGTTGCAGCTCTAACAGCAGTCCAGACACATTCACCCTATACAGGGACCTATGCAAATGCTTCTAGCACTAGACTCACACAGGGCCCAGAGGCGAGAGAAACTTAATCTGCTCAGGCAGAAGACAGACCTTCTGCATCTGCATTTGCAGATTTTAAAAAGAGGGTCACCTGAGCATTTAAGGTGTATCAACTCATTTTATATTTCTTCTGTTATTGGTATCTAATGAGCAGTTTTTACCTGCTGCTTGCAATGTGTTATTCTGCATGGTGCTATGTTTTGTGACCCAAGGATAAATATTGTATGCACAATGCTGGAAAAAGACTCTCTTGGTTATCTCATGTGCTGACTGTAGAAATTACATCCTATAAGCCTTATAAATGTTCCTTCCTTTCACTGAGGGAGACTGGATGTGTGCACAAAAAGCAAACTGATGCGAAGGGAGGATTGGACTATCTGCCAGGTATAGCAGAGGACGCATATTTCTCAGATAATCTCTTTTTTTTGGGGTGATCATCTGGAGCCAGATCTCCCTGTTACATCTGGGTAGATCTTGGCAGACAAGTAACTCTGAAAACTCCTCTGCCTGCAGCATGAAAAAGGCATGTGTCTTATCAGCTGGAGGGGTTTTCAGATAAGGTGGTGGAGGGAAATGCAAACAGCATGCCTTCCCACAGCCTGTCAGTCAGCTTCCACAGCCTCACTCCTCTCATCACTCTTTCAAGTCTCTTGGGTCACTGTCCAGTGCAGATCTATCTGCTGCTTAATAAACTCAAGCTGTGGTTTTCAGGCTGATAAATAATTATGCTAATTAACAGGTTGGAGGAAAATGTGATGTTATTTCTGTGGAATGTTCTGGGAGGCTGGAAACACTTAACTGCAAAAACGACATGTGGTGAAATAACCAATAATTTGCTTAAGCAAGCCACATCTGGTATGCCTGCTAGAAACAGGGGTTAATAGTCTGTCAGGGGCAGGCAGTGGCAGTGAGTAGCCCTAGGATAAACAAAAAAGCCTTAACGGCAGGAAATGGGCTTGTTCTCCTAGCATAAGCATTTACATTGGCTGCTAACCAGCAAGAGATGTAAAAAGGGTTGTTTAGTTTACACTTGAAAAAAAAACATAAGAGATGGAAACAAACAGTCTTTTGCATTTTGTGTATCTGTGAGAAGGAATAAAAGTCACCAAGTGTAGCTAAAAATGGTAGTAATATCTATGCTCCACACTCCTGGAAGGAGCTGTAGACTCCAGCAAAAGACTCCAGTCACAAAAAGGGAGAAGTGTTACTTCACTTGTTTTTGTATTATTGAAATAACTGTCAGATAAATACATGCATGACGTCAAGTGACTGCTCATGCAGGAAAAGGGGAAGGGGCGGCAGCAGAAGAGAACGCAAATGGGGGAACTTGGTTAATTGATTCAGGTTGACAACTTGATTTTTTTTTTTTTTTCATAAAAAGATTGAGCCTGTTTTTCGTTCTGAGGATGGGAGATCCAAATACCACTTGTAACATTCCCATTTGATGCCATGGTAGTCAGGAAAGGATCAGGACTACAATGCTAAGAACCCAGCCTTGCGTTGGTGTGGCATTGCTTCAGCACTTACAGGCAAAAAAGAGAAAGTCACATTTTAAGATGGGGCGAAATGTAAATAATATACTTATTTGATGAGATTCAGATGAAGTGCTCTGTGTGTGGCAAGATGAATCTGTATTTATAGCAGTTAAAGAAACACACAAGACACTGTGGATACACTAAAGACCATGAATAAATACATTGTTGGTTCCTAATTTTGTTTTATATAAACTGGCAATGTTCTACCTTTGGTTGGTGTTTTTCGGCTGAAGTGGTGCAATCTTTGCAAAGATTGCTGCTATATCCAAGTTGTATTTTTCACACAAGAAAACACGACACCTCAGCAGACGCTGGCAGCTTTTTGTTGCATGCTGGACTACTTGACGTGGAAAGCTGAATTTTCTTTCACAGTCACTCTCAAACATGTATAATTATCCCTTATCAAAATAAAGAGTTGTGGTCTCTTTTCAGCCCAGAGAAATATGGTAAGGGAACATTACTACCAAAACATCTAAGTTGTCCTCTCTCTCACTACATTAGTGCATATTACAGCCTTGCAAATGACAGGCTTTCACAGCCTCACATTTTAGTGTCATGCCTTATTTTATAATGACATCTTTTTTTCTAGTGATCCTAGCATACTGCACCAACGTGACTGTGCAGCTTTGCAAGCTTTCTCACAGCAGCAATATCTCCAGGCCACACGTATCTGAGGTGGGAAGCAACAGCAATAAAATTACTCAAAAGCATCATTTATCAGCAAAAATGAGTAGTGCTCGGCTCCTGTGGATGCGGACGGCACTACTCATCCTCCAATCTGTGATATGTTCTTGCCAGAGTCTGCAGCCTCCCATGTGAACGTTGAACAAATTCAGGTGCTTTTTGATGTCTTCCGTGGGCACCCAAGGCACCCTGCTGAAAAAAAAAGTCTGTCCTCTAGCACTGCCTCCTTATGAAATAGCAGATCAGAGGAGGTTGCTTCTAGAAAATGAGAAATGCCCGGGAGAGACCATCTCAGACAGTGGTGTTTCCACTTTTTGCACCTGCCTTGCTTATAATACGCTGTGATTACCCAGTCCTCGGCGTGCTGTACTTACCCACGGGTGCACATACATTAGCATTAAGGTTAGAATAACTGCCGCCTTCCAGGAACAGAATCAGAGTTGGAAACCATAAAATCTATGCTTGATTTTTTTGTTCCTCTGTGTTCTGGTTCAGCCATGTAGATAGAAGTGAGACAGTCCATTTTTAAACCAATACCAGGGCTCAGTTGTGAATATCTAAATGTAAGAACTCCAATAAAGATAGAGCTGTTAATACTGGGAATTTCTGTTCACCATAGACTGACCTCCTGGATCTGAGTGGCTAGTAACAACATGAAAGAGCGAGTGACAAAAAGAAAATAAGTGTTAGGAATGGTGATTAGATCTTAACTGAATTCTTGGAACGTCAGTAAGCTTTTTCTTATTTTAAATTCTGCTTGAGTTGCAGATACCTTTTTGCATATTGTCAGCCCAAGCACATCTATCATCCTTTTGCTCGTAAGAAAAATTTTGTGTGATGAAGAGGGCAGGAAAAATATGTAAAATAAATATTGGCATGGCAGCAGAGATCAGTCATTAAAAATTGTAAATCTAGTTGCGTATTTTTCACTGAAAGTATTATTTGAGGAATACAGCTATTCATCATAGAAAAAAATTATTTACCAAGTAGCTGTATGTACCTCGTTTTCATAGTGTTTCCACCAAGATGGCAAACTGGTGTGATTTGGTGAGAGATTTGTATAATTTCATATAGATTATGCATAACTTTGATGAATTTTGAGTGAACTGATCTATGAAGTTGTTGAGAATCTTCCACAAGCGGCCCCCATACTTGTAAACAGTGAACAAGAACTGTCCTCGCATTCCACTAAAGTAAGTTCTTTGAGCTTCTTCCTTTGGGAAGAAGACCCCAGGGACAATCCCTGAGAGGCAAGGGCAGCCTTTCTTTTCTCCTGTGAACCACAAGTGAGGATATTTTATTTAGGTTGACATGCAGTGAAAGCAGCAAGCAGCAAGAAAAGACTCACCACCAGACCTCAGCACCCTCACAGCTTGCCAAGTGTCTAGCCAAGCTCCTATCACTGGACTGCTCACAGCACCCTTTTCTAGCCCTGGTCTATCTGGTCTGCAACTAATACCTGGATCTAGCTCTAAACATGGGGTGTTCATATCTAAACTAGTTTATTCAAAACTACGCAGATATTAAAAATATTATCCGCAAAAAGATGAAACAAACAAGCCTTTTTGCTTGGCTCTAAACACTTCCTTCCATAACTCATTTATGTAGGTTTTGCATAAGTAGAAACTTCGTAAGCTTCCAATGCGAGTAAGCTTCCAATGCATTACTGAAGCAAACTTGCACTTCATAGTGCACTGTGATGGAGCATTTGATGACACTGGCAACAATAGCCTTTACTGTTTCTCTTTGGAAAGGTCTTTCCTTCAGGAATGGAATTTCTGTGTTTGAAAGAAAAGTAGCAGGAAAAGCAACACTATAGGGGCAGCCAGGGGAAGCTGTTCAAAGAGCAAACCTATTTTCACAGCAGATGATGTGGAAAGCAACCAAACAAAGCTGGCTTTAGACTGTATCTTTTTGACATAGGCCCCACCTCCTGTTCTTTCAAGAGATATTGTTTTACGCTGGGTAGCATGAGGTCAAACACTCTTCCAATATTTTGACAATAACCAACTATGACCATTTGGGGTATATTTTATCTGCATTAATATCCAATCTTTTAAAATGATCTTGGCATGCTTTTGGCTTCAAGAACTTCCTGTGGTAATCAGCACCAGAGCTGAATTATCCATTGCTGTAAAAGGATATTTCTATAATGAATATCATTTCGCCAGTTTGTTTTGAGGTCATTAAATGTACTTTTATTCCTAATATCCTTGAACTTTATTTACAACTACGAAGATCTCATAAAAAATAAATGAAAGTACGTTTGTGGAAGGATGAAGACTGAGTCATGGTTTGCACAAAAAGCTAATCACAGAAGTAATTCTCAGTCTGGAACAAAGTGCCAGCGTGTATCTGAGTACGTGTACTTATTCACAAAAATATTTGCATGGGAATATCTCTTGGAGGCTTCTTGATCACGTTTTTCATATCAAGTCATCTCACTGTTTATCAGTATCTACAAACATGTGAAGCAGGCAACTGCATTTGTTTTACATGCATAACTATGAACACTGTTTAACTCAGGAAGTTTATTATCCAAAGGAGCAAAGTGTCTTACGCCTATGGTTTTTCACATTAAGCACTCTCAGTTGTAATCAGAGTAAGTAAATGTTGCGTTTCTGAATAAATAACCCATGTGTGCAGACAAATGTCCCAAATGATCATTTAAATAATAGCATTTAACTGATTTAACAGATGACATGATGATTTAATGCTTGAAACACACCAAGTTTGTGAGTTCCAGTGAGAACTGGAGCCTAAATGCGCTATTGCTTTACCTAGACACTGTAAGGCTGACACGCTGGCTGCTCTGTTACACCAAACATTGAGCCTTCTCAGTATTACTGTGGAAAGCAATTCGAGCTGCTTCCTTCCTTTTTGCTCATTTTGAAGCTTAAAATTAAAAGAGATACTCCCCACACACAATTGCTGTTAACATCAACAGGAATGACACATGCACCTAGTAAGTGAAACCAGATACCGTTTCTTGCACTTGCGGTTTAGGTATTGTGCAAGTTGCACCTCCTTATTAAGCTGTATTTTAAAATGCCTAATCCTTTCAATAACCTGTTCTCAAAAAGGTTATTTTCATCAATATTGGGTCATGTCATACAACACCTTCTAATCTGGACATTTCAAATTAATGTCTTCACATATGTGCAAAGTGTAGAAACAGTTGTGAGAATACTCTACCTCTTTCCCCTTTAGAAGATTGTTTTTAAAGTAAAAAAAAAAAAAATAAATTGTAACATTCAGTTATATTTGATTCATACTGAAGGTTGATTATGAAACAGGACCAAGAAAAGTAATTATTTAATTTACATTTTAATTAAAATACTGATAGCAGCATCAAAAATTACTGGTAAAGTTTATAACTCAAATTTCCCTTTATACTTCAAAATCCATCAGCCACATTCTGAAGCGGACATGTTCGGGGAAATCACCAGGAATACAAAGAAGCTCAAGTTGAAATTAGAAAGTATCCCCCAATATGTTTAGATTGGAAAGTGAGTCCCTACAGTAACCACTGATCCCAAACATCCCACCTGAGTTTTGGCACATCTGGGCGGATCAGAGCACTCTGACACTGCAGTGTGACCCCATTCAGAAAGAGCTTCCTTTATGGGCTGGGAGGCATTCAGTCCATTATCATCCCACCTTGTCCTCTGTGCACTGTGGCCACTAAAAGCTTTGCCCAGGTATTGGCAACAACAATACTGTGATCAGTGGTCTTCCCGAAAATGGGCTGAAACATTTTGAAATGGTATAAAACCCCACGCTGCTATTCAGAATCTAACCTGGGATGTCAGTAAGACCTTTCCTCCATGGCTGGGTGAAGATCAGCCCCTCTGATGGGGATCCCAAAGCCAGCGGGATATGTTCTTACACCTGCAGGGCCTGCTTTCTTTCTTGGCCATCTGCTTTTACCTATATTACCGTGATATTATTGAAATGGCAGTAAAGTTTTGAACACAATAAAGAACGTGTTTTATTTTGCTTTACCCCTGAAACTCCAAAAGCCATGAAAAATGCAAGGTTTGGGAGGGAGGGAGAGAGAGGGAGTAAATCCCTGCCCAGATCTAATCTTTTTGTTAGCCCCTGAAGCTCAGAGTAAGAGCAGCTGCTGAAAAGTGCAACTGTCTTTTCCATACATGATTAAATATAGTCAAATATCAAGTCCTATCATCAAGGGGTCAGTTAAATGTAATTTCTTTCCGCTCTGCATATATGCACAGAGGGAGCTTAAGTCCTCTTTCTCATCTGGTTTCTTCATCCCTAAAAGAAACAAAAGCACACTGTACAGTATTTTCTAATTTGATAGTATCTTTATGGGATTTTAATATCCTCCTCCTTGCCGGCTAAAAGCCAGACCAACAACAACTGCAGCTACAGTTATGAGCTGCAGCTGTTTGGGGCCTGTAAAGGTCTATCTACAGCCTGGAAATTTCCAATCGGTGCAAACACAGGGCAGGCTCCAGCATCGTTAATGAAAATTCAAATTTCTGCAGGCAAAACATCAGCTGCCACCAGCAAAGTGCTGGCAAACTTGAACCTGCTTAAGCAAGCAAGCTAGCACTGAAAGGTGTAGGGAACAGCCCGCTGCTGAAGCAGAGTAGGGCTCCTAGCAGTATTAATCACTGATACAGTCTTGTCAGCCAAGGAAAATCCCATCTGTAAAAACTGCTCCGAATGGCAATTGTAAAGGTTGGCAAGGGCCAGGATGAGCATTGAGGATTTGGGTAGCTCTTCTACCAAGCAGAGTCCTTATCATTTTTGTATAGCTTATAAGATACACAATATTTGCATAGAATTTACATTACCATAGACACACATCTCTCTGTTAAGAGTTTTAGTTGCTTTAAAAAACAGCTCAGATAACAACACCCAAGCTAACTGAACTCTGTGTTATAACACAGCCTTGTTTTGTGATTCTTCTTCTGCAGCTCAGATGCTTCTCATCACCATTGACATGACAACGGTAACATCTTCACATGTTCCCAAACCTGCACAGGAAGAAAAGCAACCTTTTTCCAGATTCCTCAAAAAAAGACAGAGTTAAAAACATCTAGTAATCTTCAACCTCTCTTCTATTTTGAGGGTGGTTTTTCTCTCTTGCCTGGGTTATTCATCTGATGGAGCTTTATCACTCTACACAGACACTATTCAATTTACCCAGTGTGTTAGAAATGCTGACAAGGAATTAGCGGCTGAGACTGGCACATTAAAACTTGGGGAATAAGGACATTTAGCCACTTGCTCAGATGGCCGAAATGTTTGTCCATCCTCGAGACTTAACTTAGCCTACCGCTGCAACCTCAGTATGTTATTGACAGTTTAATGCAGTCCAATAACACCAGTTGTGTCAGCACAGAGATAGGTCCATCTTCCCTCACCTTGGTTGATAGTATCTTTAAACACCTGTTTCGCTGAAGAATTTGAATCCCTGTCGTCTGATGATGGGTTTCCCTTCACAGTGGAATTAGCTGAAAAAGGATTCAGGTAGCTCAAGATATAAGCACAAATTTTCAGCAATGAGGATGAAGAAGTGTCAGAATTCATGCTTCTTTAAACCTGATGCACTTTCCTTAGAACATAATCTGTATCTACTCAAAGGGATAGAAGAGAAATTTGTTGACTTTATACAAAATCTGGAAAATACAAATTACTTTTAATTCCATAACACCATTTCATGGCTGCTGTAAAACTTGAAGGAAGAATTATGGGAGCAAAAATAGGTCATTCTGTAAACCAAAGACTTCAGTCAATAGTATTTTAACATTAAATCTCTGCTTATTCACTGTATTAGAGGTAATAATTTTACCAAATAAGCTCTTTTTGCCTGAAGGTTCAGCATTAACACTCCCTTAAGTCTCTTTTAAACACAGGTAGCTCGGCACCCTCATCCACAATAGCTTTAATAATTTCTTGAGTTTATGCGACAAACTATGTCATTGTCTTTGCTCGATCGCGTTGGCTGAACTAAGACTGCAGCCCAAGCTAAGACCTTTCTCTTATTTCTTCACTCGTAAACCTATCCTACTCTGTTTCACAGACGTTTGGTACCTCTTCCTCTACAATCCCAAGTCTTTTTATGTCTGTGTGTAGTCACTTCATGCAGGGAATCCAGCTCTCCTAGCCATTCAGCATCCTTTCCTCACCTTTCTAAGTCTCCCTTTGAGGACAGCGGAGACACTTTGTGGCCTGGAGTCAAAAGGAAATAACAAACACTTATTAATGTTTTCCAGTTCCAACAAGATGTGAATGCAGGGGCCACCACTCACTCAGAGCACACCAGATGAATGAAATCTTACAATGTCCACCTGGAAGATAAGGAAGGACTTGACATCAGGCCTGTCTCCTGAATGTCCAGAGCAACAGGGTCATTGGCTTGAGTCTCTGCATGAGGTATTGATTCATCCTTTATGTCCCTATCACTTTGTGATAAAATCACAGAATCACATCTTCAGTTGGATTTTTTTGGGGGAAGATCCTACACTGCATAGGTCAAGTGAGCACATGTACTGCTCTTTCAACCCTAGTTCAAATAGTCTGTTGGCTTGTTCAACACTGAGAATCCAAGAAAAACATGAACCACCACATATGTACGTATTGCCACGCTGCAAACAAACAAAACTTTTGATCGGACTTTCTGATTCCACTTTCTTACTGTCTCATGCTTTTTGATGCTCATTTTCTAGCAGTTTCCGAATCCTGTGAACTATAGAATCATAGAATTATTTAGGTTGGAAAAGACTTTTAAGATCATTGAGTTCAACTGCAAACCTAACACTGCTAAGTCCACTACTAAACCATGTCCCTAACTGCCACATCTATGCATCTTATAAATACTCCCAGGGATGGTGACTCAATTAATTCCCTGGGCAGTTTGTTCCAGTCCCTGAAATTAATTTTATTTCTCACTCTCCCATAGTCATCTGTTTTTTCTACAAAGTCTGAATGCCAGAACATCTCCTTTTAAAAAAGTAGGAATGTTATACGGTTATCTTCAAAACACCAAGGCACAATCTCCACATTGGATCCACGATGTAGCCACCAAATTCAGCGGATTATACTAGCAGATTTTTACTGACTTTATTTCCAATGAACTCTAAATAAACATACTTCAGGCTAAAGAAATATTCAAACTTCAGAAATCTTGAAATACCTGAATTAACCTTCTTGCCTGCAGGCCATCAAAAATAAAAGCTTGGGGAACTACTTCAACAACCAATTTAACAACTTAGACCTAAGAAATCTATAACTGGTCAACGACATTAAATGTTTTTAATTACTAAAATTATTTAAATAAAGCACGTTTAGCATACGATTTTAGACATAAGTATGTATAACCCAATATTTTTTTTTGTTGATCAGCACCTAAAACCAGGATTACAAACACAGCCATAGATGAGACATGTAGGCTTGTATCAATCTGACATTCTTCTAGGAGGAAGCATCAACAGTGAATAACATATAAAAATATTTGCTTTGGCAGAAAAGAAAAAAATCTCTCCTTTAAATCATAACTAGGGAAGTTTGTCTAGGCTCTTAACACTAGTAAACTAAGGATTATGGGAATTTAGTTCAAAAACTGTCGTAAAAGCCTTATCTTAGTAAGCAAAGTGACTGAAGCAGAGATCTAAAATAACAGCATATGTCAGCACGGCATAGTGAGACATATTATTTTGATTTATACCTTTGATTTCTGCATTACTAGATAAAGTAGAACATTAAAAAGCATTTTCCCATTTCTATTGTCAATGAAATTGCTTAACAGAATATATAAAACATTTAAAATATTTATTTTAGTAACTGTTACCTATTATTGCTCATGCGCACTCTAGGAAGTTTATGAGTTTCATACCCAAGTGTTTTGGGGAGGGAGAAAGTTACTTTTCTATTACATACATATAATGTAAGTTCAGAAGGAATAGAAAATAATGAATCTGGAATAATGACCTGTTTAATGGCTGACAAAACAGACTCTGGAGCAGTTTCAGTCTAAGATTACCTTTCTATTTTTTCTCTGAGTAGAAAAGAAAAATTATGTAAGCTAATGTTGAAAGGCAGATGTGTGGAACAGAAACATAAGATAATTTAACTTATTCTCACATGGCAGCTAGCATGTATACTCACGTACATTTCAGCTTCTGTATTTTAAACCATCAGTACAATCTCATTCAACCTATTATAACTTAGTCACTTCTCTTGGAAATACCAGTAAATAATTAACTAGTTAACTAAAATAAATCAGTGTATTATTGCATGTAAAAAAAACCCTGTAATAATTAAAAAAAAAAACAAATGGAATATGTGCACATTAATTTTCAGGGTTTTAAAATAACAGAACATTTAAAAGGTGCATGAAAATATGCCAGGCCAATTTCTAAGCTCCTTGCAATGCTACTCCCTCTCACTTCTTTCTCCCGCACTCTGCCTTTGGGACTGCATTTGTCTGGTGCTCTACGTCGCAGCTGGGTTACATGGTCTTGCAGTGTACTGATGTCACTGTGCAAGCTCCAAGGAAATGCTGGGGCTCATGCCTCCAGGTACTCTCCAGGAATCTGATACAAGGCATCAATTATGCCTTTCCAAAGCATCCAGATTAATGTAGCAGGAGGTACCTGGTTTCTCTTCTTATTGCTCCTCCTGGTGTATGAAGCTGATAGAGATGCAGAGATGCGGATATGGGATGCAGAGATATCCCCAAAGCTGGTGCAATGGGCCAGTGAGGCGATAGGCCCTGACTCTGGCTCCAGGGCTACACTTCCACACCATCATAGGCACAATCATAGGTCATGAACCCTAATTATAAGATATGATGATTTCTCGGTATGTCACCAAACTGCAGCCTTCAAAACTTGATGGGTAATATTTTATTCTCTGCTGCTGTCAAGACTGTCAGTGTTCAGCGATGACATCCAGAAGGTGTATCCCAAGCCCTACCTCTCCTGGGAGAACTGCAAGAGAAATGTTTTGCTGGTTTTGATTTCAAGAACTACTGCTGTCTCATCAGGCAGCTCCACTGCATATGTGTTGGGGCTCTAGCTACTGTGGCAAATGTACTTCCCAAGATCACTGCTCTGATCCAGGGGGACAGCACAGGCAGGGAAACATTGGATAGGAACCTTAGTAAGTATTTTTAATGATGTGTGGATTTTAAATTGGTGTGATGACTTCACACTGTTTGATGAGTTAACTGAAGAGAAGCTGCTCTTATTCAAAAAGTAATTGGGAAAGAAAAACATTTAGAAAATAACTCTTCTTGGCTAGACATTGTTAGCTGACACTTCTCTTCTTGTAAACAAGCTCTAGGTCAAAGCTGTTTCCCAAGCAGAAAGCCTTAATGAAAACAGACAATGTGTTACTACAACAGGCAGGAGAAAAGGAGGTCATCATAGCCCTGGAACTGGGGGTCATCACACTGCCCCGGCAGGCTGCTCCATCTCTGCCCTGTTCCTGTGATGTCCCTGCTCACTGTCTACAGAGCAGGGAAGAAATTAGTGGTAAGAAGCGCATACCTGCGGTCACATAAACACATAAACACTTTCACTCACAGTAGTGCTCTCATTATCTGGCCATCGGAGGCAGCTCGGGCTAAGACAGGAGAGATGTTATAGGATCCTGCCAGCCTAGTGCATTCATGGTCCACTCTGGCTGGGAATGACTTCCAGATGTTGGTGTGCTGCGAATGCACCTCCAGCCCACAGCCCAACCTCTTATCAATCACACTGGACAATACTGGCACCGAGTGGGGGAAAGTGGTGGCTCATTCAGCCCAGAGGGTGTTGGTAGACTTCATTAGGGCAAGGACAAGCTCTCCAGGGAAGCTGGTTGTGGGAAAAGCCCTGTTTCTGCTGCAGAAGAAAGGTTTCTTATAATTAAAAGATTAACCACAAAAAACAACCAACAAACCCCACCCAAAAACCCAGGAGGCTAGAAAAGAGTACGTGATCTACTCTAGCTCTTCTATGAAATCTGTCTTACATAAAGTGCCTTTCTGATAAAAACTGCTACTAAAGGATTAACTATTAAAGAAAGCAAATGTTGGATCTTTTTGTGTTGGCTTGCTTCTTTATATTAGTCCAGTTGACAAAGATATAACAGTTTGCATAGCCACTGATTTTGATTTTAAGTGGCATGGCTCAGATTACCTTAACTGCATGTCAAAGATTATCTGAAGCAATGCTGAAATAATCAGGATCCACATCACCAAACAACCATTTCTATGTGCAGACAACCTCTGCTAAGAATTATGTTGCATTTTTTTTTAGAAGCTATGGTTTCGAGATCTTCCTTCTTTTTCTGAACTTCTTAACACTAACATCTAGAAAAAAAGACTGAAATGAATTTTCTGTATGAAAGACTGCTTTCTTTCACTGCTTGTTTGGGCTCCGCCTACTGAAGGAAATCATTCTTCTAGTAACTATATCCTTGCACCCTTTCAGTTTTTGAGTATGTTTGTTCAACTCTATCTATCTATTTATATCCTATTTATTTTATTTTTCCTGCAAACCCAGAAATCTCTCCATTTTTTTCGTATATATAAACAGCATACAAAATATTTTCCTTTTTTTTTTTTTTTCCCCCTAGTGTATAGACCTGCCATAATTTCAAGCCTTTTCTGTGTAATACTGCAAGGTATAAAGGGATATAAATTCCCCCTTCTATTCACATCCCCAGCGCTGTTTTGGAGAGATTGATTATTTTTTTTCTGGCAAGCCATTTTGAATCATTTACTGTGGTGCTTCTATAATTGTAGGCACATGAACCTATCTGCTGCAGAATGTGTGTCACATTGCAGCCCACACCTATATGAATTGGCAAGAAGTATGCAGCTATACACTCACCCAGGTCAAGCTCTTTGTGGTAAATGTATACTTGCTTTGAAACTAAAGACCAAAGCTTAAAGGCATTTAGCAACCTGAAGTTGTAAATTGGACATCCTTTTGGATTTTTCAAAAGCACACAGGCATAAATCTCCCACTAGATGTTTATCTGCATCATTAAGCCCCTAAATTACATTATAAACTTGTTGCTTAGGCTTTTTTCTTTTCCTTAGCAAATTACTTAGAACCAGTCCTGCCTTCCCCTGAATGTATTACTTGCAAGTATGCACCAAATGCTTTGGCAGAATTATGTTCATGCTTCAAGCTATTTGGAAAATGTTAATTTAATCTGCTCCCTTTTGCTATTCATGTGGGCAGCCATTCACCTAAATCACATTATCATTTCTGTCTTCTCACTGGCTGCCTAAATGTTTTTACCAAGAGAATTATGAGCATCAAAGGTAATAAGCAGCAAAGCCCAGGTGATTTGCTGCTGATAGGAATTTGAGAATAATAGTTGTTCCTGTTAAAATCACTAAGCTTGCAGTTTATCTCAGCATATTTGTGGCTTCCATGTCTTTGCATCTAATATAACCCCTGTCACCACAAATCACAGCTACTTGCATGCTCATTCACAGGAGTGTTTGCCAGACACTTTTCTTTTTCTGTTGACTGCTTCACGTGACTGATGGTTCATTAAAGTCTGGATTGATGAATTTGACACTGAAAATCAGTGCCTTATCCTGTACTTTGGATTGAAAGAAATATTTAGATGCCTGTGTAATACTTAGGGGCTTAATGACAGACTTACAAGCCTACTAGTAGTTCAGTGTTGAAGACTGGTATGTGCTGCCCGCACATTTATGTCAATAAATTAATTTTTATTTCCAGATTTAATTTTAAATTGTGGTAATTTCTTACTTTTTTAATTTGACCAAGATAATAAAAATGAACTAACATTCAGGTAACAGTTAGGTGGTGTTGACACTTTGTGGTAAGAAAGGTAAATATTAACTTCACTAAGACCTGCCAAGCTCAGGATCTCTGTGAAAACATGAGATTTTTAGAAAAGTAAGCAACAGGCTTTCTTTCACAAAAGTAGCATTCTGGTAACACTTGTTTTTCATGGGTGCTTTTCACCAGAACTGCATTCTATCTTACAGAGAAAAAGAGTACTTTTGAAGTAGTGCTTGGAACGATTTGTTGCTTTTGAACAGATTGAGAGATGAGCACATATAGTTTTGTCTGTTCTGTGGGTTTTCCAAAGACTACATCTATTTTTTAAATGTTCCAGACTTGGTCCATCATTAAGATAATGAGTGCTCATCTTCCCCAGCATCACTCTCTGCCTTCTCTGGCACAGCTGTCTCTCTGAAAGGTATCTGAAGCCCTGTTCCTCTGGGTAAGGAGGCTAGGCCATGAAGAGATGTGTTGCTCTTTTTACGCTTGTCCACTGTAAACACACTGCATCCTTCTGCCTTATTTACTCTTTATAGACACGGAGAGGGGATTTGGGGAGGCATTTTTTTTTATTTTATGACTTCTACCTGCCAGATGCAGAATGATTGAGCTCCCTTACACCTGGGAATTGCTATGTTTGAGCAGATGGTCTTAAGAAAGTGAAGAAAATACAGATTTCTGTTTTCTTACCCATTTTCAATTGTCTGGGTGAACACGTCGTCTTCTTTCTGACAGAATAACATCACTGACTGAGAAAGTCAAGGGCAGCTGCACAGAGGTAAAACAGAGCTGTTAGGGCAAGCCAGGGGAATTTCACTTGTGCATATTCCTCATTTCCTGCTTCACATGTTTTTTCAGTCCTTTAAAATTACCAGGCAGTCTGGCTTTGCGGATTGGTCAGTTCAGAGCTTCTCTGTAAATCAGGTCCTTCATGACCACAGCACAGAAACCTCACTTCAGTCTGTTCAACAGCAGAAGGTTTGGCAAGTGCAGATACAGCCCGTTTGCCAAGGGTCTGTGGTCCTCATCAAATCAATCGCGCCATCACTGCTGGCAACGTGAAGATGTTACCACTTAAAAAAAAGGGCTGTGTCTGAGCAGTCCAGAATCAGGACTGTAGTTTTAACCCAACCAGAACTGGTCATGGTGGAAGTGGAAAAGTGGAGCAGCATGGTTATCTGCTGGTGGCAGTGACTTCTGCTGTGGTTTGGCCACTTAAAGAGGGCTTTGATCTCTCACCCTCCCCGCCCCACATCACAGACCCTTAACACGACCATGAGGTAAGGATAGGAAACATTTTCATGATGATGCAGTGCATGCACAGGGAGAGCAGAAAAGGAGAAAGAATCTCTCAAGTTCTACGTCTCTGCAAAACACAGTCTCTCCCAGTTCCAGCACAGACCCCTGTTGTCTTCACTATTCCTCACTAGCCCTGAGGAAGAGATCCTTTCTGTCCCTGCAAGAGCAGTCAGGCTCATGGTAAATGTGAGGTACACCTGTCTCTGTTTTTTGCCTAAGGAGTTAAACACCCCGAATCACAGAGGAGTAAAAGAGGTAGCAGGGCACACAGTGGGCAGATGTGTCCATGAGCCTGCAGACTGACTGCAGAGTACCCTAAAAACTTGGTTATATTTATCTACTAACATTAGCTCTCTTCAATGTGGCTGCGCACTGCAATGTAAAGCACAACACAGTGAAAAAACAGGTCACTACAAATGTGTACAGAAAAGGTTTGTTTCCATTTCCCTGGCTGTTCTTTACCTGCCTCAGTTCAAATCATATGATCTTTACAGCTATTGGCTTCACTCCATACCATACTATCAAGCTGCTCTCTAGAGATATTTGTTTCCAAACCTCAAGTTAGTTCCTTTAAATTTAACCTAAATTAAGGAGGCAGAAGAGGGAAAAGTGAGTAGTGGTCTCTTAGGAAAAAAAAAAGCTGTCCAGGCTCCAAATTTTCCAAGAGGTCATTTCTTTTTTAATTAAAAGGCAACAGTTCTGAGAAGGAGAACAGAGGTGCATGACAGAAGCCCTTCCCCAAGCCAGTACCTCATTTCTTTTGCCTCTTCATGCTTCTGCAGTTCTAGAAAAGCATCTGTTGCACGCTAACTCTTCTGGCTATAACATCTGCTCAGTGGGTTTAGTTTTTTTTCCTCTAAAGCCTGGCTTTCGAAGAGTGACTAGGCCAGCTAAAAAGGACAAAGCAACTCAGGAATACAATTTCACAGAAAAAAATCTTGGCAGAAGGTGAGTGTGGTCCTGCCAGGTTTCTTGCAGGCTGGACGCCTGCAGAAGATGCAGGGGGAACCTGGAAAGCCAGCCAGCTCCCTCCTTTCAGCCTTACACAAAGGCACCCCTGGGCTCCTCCCAGGCTTTCTGACCACAGCTCTAACCCCACACAACATCTCAAGAGTGGTCAGTGAAAGCTGCCCACCTTCCCTGCCAAACAACTGAGTAGCATGAAAGAGAAGGCAGGTGGAGATGCCCATCATTGCCATGTCAGATAGGTCTCGTTTGGGAGAGCAGGAAGGAAGGGAGAGCCTTGCTCCCTGTGCTTTTAATGCACTGCTGAAAAATATAACTTTAATGCCTTTACTCTGTTGCCCACTGAAGACCTTCCCCTGCTTCTCACCAGCTTGTTTTGCCATCTGTGTAATAAGTATAGGCCTCAGGAGAAGGACAGCTTGCAATGTACATCTGCTTAAATGGCTGCAGTCATCTACAGAGCTCCTTCTCTGGTTTCTCATATACATATAAATCTTTGTATTTCGGCCATGTAGTAACTACAGCCTTTATTTTTATCCTGCTGTAATTCCACCCTGTAGTACAAACATTTACCATATAAGTGTATTCAAACCACAATACCCACTGCCCAATGCACACTGTGAAAATTTCCCCCACCCTAGCGTGATTTAAGGTCACTTCCACCAGTTCAAACACTGATTATTCATTATATCAAGTATCCAAGCTGCTAACTGATGACAGCCGGGAAACCAGAAGCTGCCTTGAGGCTTGTCTTCCTATCAGCTCCTGCAGCTGGGTGATGCGGGATTTTCTTGCTGCCATTGAAACTATTAGTTTGCTGCAGTTTGTTTGGTTTCAGCTTACCATAATTGCTGCCATTTCCATGGCTGATTTGGGCTATGTTTGAAGTCAATGTACAATACAAAGTGTGCTGCATGTGTAGCTGCTCTCCATGTGTCAAGAAATTAGAGAGGGAGAGTGTGTGTATATGTGCGTTTGCACATATATATAAACATCTGCCATGTAGCTGTCTTCTACTTACTGATGTCTCTGAGGAGTTTACTCTACCAAAAGCAATTGAGTGTCTTAAATGCTCTCACAGTGATAATCACTCAGGTTCCTGCTACTGGGGAATTTAGTTTTGGTTGGGTGGGAGCAGACACCACAAGCAAAGGAGAAGTGGGATGACTAGTAGAAGTTAGTTAACATAGGCATCATTAACACCCTTCAGGTCTCATAGATGTTGAACATGGAGGTGTATGTGTATTTGAAGCCTTCAGAGCACCACTTATTTATGGTTTGGGGGCTGTTATCTCTCCTTGAGGCAATCCTAGAGCTGCTCTGATCAGAGGCACCAAGGCCACCAAATATTTCTGGCCTGTGGACCTGGAAGGAACCCTGACCTGGGAAAGGAAATGCAATGACTGGCATGGGAGAGAGGGTGATCCTTCATTGGAGTTGTTGACACAGGACTTCAGGGCAACAGAATAAAAGTCCTCTCTTGCGTGACTCTCACCGTGTCTTAGGTGCCGTTTTGTAACTGAAGGATGACAAAGCTGCTGCCCACCACCTTCTGCCACATTTGTGGCACAAGCTCCTTCAGGGAGGGACCTGTTTGTAGTATATGTCGATGCATTACCCAGCATAATGGTAAAAAGGTACTGATCACAACTCTGTTACACAGAGTATATGACAAAAGGGAGAATAGTGACATAGCCTGCAGTATGTTTTCATTAATAGAAATGGGACATATAAAAGGGTCTTATTTCCCGTTAATAAAAGTATTTATTGTCTTTCTGTGAGTCTTACCTTCCCTATGCTAACTTAGATTGACGATCATCATCCTTCTGAATCTCCAGGAGGTACCCACATGAGGCAAAGAAGATGGAGGAAGCCTGGGGCTTTTTTGAAACCACATGGGAACCAGAGAAGGAAAGTGTGCTCATGGATTGGAGAATAACGCTTTTCCATGAATTTTGTTCTTTTTTTTGCTGTCCCCAGCTTGCAGCACACCTGGGAGGCACCATATCATATCATCTGGCAAAAATACACGTAACAGCATAGAAGAGAAGAGAGAGAAGTCTAGGAACATGATATGTTGCACTAACTGTAGCGGGTAGACTGGAGGTGGTTTCTCGTTTGTGTCTGAAAGCCCTGCCCATCATAGTAATGGAATGCAGGCTGCCATGTTTTACTTCATACGCTGGTTTTCCTTGATGGGAAGAAACAGGTTTTCTTGTGGTGAGTAAATTAGCCATAGATGAATAGTGCAGCGAAAACAGCAGTCTCCATTGTCCCAGTGTCACCGGTGGATGCACTGAGGGTGAATCCTTGTTTCTGGCACTTCCCAGTCTCATGGAGTGCACCAGGGCAGGGTTTCTGGAGATGAACATGAGAAGCAGTAGACTTGCTTAAGATGAAAGCAGCTGTACACATTTCTCCTCTGAGTGTAAAATCACCCAGACTTGGCATACAGGGACATAAGGACACACGTTGTGAATGTGTGCTGAACTAGCCCAACACCTTGCCTCCAGCCCCGGCCACCTACAGGTGCCAGCAGAGTGGAGGAACAGAACTTTAGTACAAGAAACAAGTAGTTACACCTCTGAGGACTGATCCTGGACCCTGAGTGACCATGGCCAGAGAACTGTGCCTTGTTGTGGCTCAGGCAGCAGAAGGCTAAATCCCTGCTCTGCCCCAGAAGTCAATGGTTTTGCCTCTCTTCATCCTTTTTCTGAGACGTGGGATAATTTGGCCTTGGTACCTTGGTCGAGTGTGTGCTTTGAGATCCATAGGTTAAATGCCACATAGTGAATGAACATTGTCAGTGCATATCACGGTGTACCACAGTACAAGGATGCAAAAACTCAGGGTCTGGCTTCAGGCCAGTTCAGGTCTCCCAGGTGAATCCACGTACTGAGTCACGTACCATCACTTATGTGCAAACCTGTACCCCTGCTCCCACAGAGGCTGACCAATGTCTCCGATCCCCTTTCTCCCCATCACCCCCTGGTCCTGTGTGTACTCCCTGTCTCCTCCCTGCTTGCTGATGCTAGCTCCTCCCCAGCCACCCTGCCTCACTCCTACATCAGCCATCACTGTTTCAGCAGCCTGCCTGCCAACACTGATCTGAGATACCAAGGTGCACTGATTTTTTGTTTAAAACCTGAGCAATGGCTGAATAGCAGCTAATGTAACCATGTGAGTTTATTTTCATTCCTATCTGTCCTCTTATTCACTATTAAGATTTACTCTGTTGGAGAAACTCCTATGATGGAGAGCTGTCTTTCGTAGAGCAAGGACTTAAGCGCAAACCCTTCCGGGATGAGGATGGGACCAGTGCTCCTTTGCCTATCTTCTCCAGTCCTAGGTCTCCCCTGACACAGCAGGGGCCAACATCACCTACATTTTCAAAAAACACAGTGCTAAATGCAGGAGACAGCTACAGCGCTGCAAAAAATAATGGCAGCTGCATAACATGAACTATCCTTGCAGGCATCACTTTTGCCAGAACCTCCTTTTCTCCCACTCAGGGAATGGTTCATTTCAGCATCTGAAGCCGTCCCTACCACCACAACTGCAGGAGCCAGACAGGAGTGTGATCAATTGCTAAGGATGCATTTTTAAAGCAAAGCAGTAACACATCCTATGTAGGGAAGCAATCCAGTTCCTTGCTGTGAGCAGCTTTTTCTGAGCTAAATGAAATAGCAGATTGCAAACCCTTTTGTTTTTCAGACTGACATTCAGACCATTTTTGCATTTTTGACCCATTTGTCCTCTGTCCAGGCTAATACAGTTTTGGAAACACTACAGAGGGGCTGCAGACACTGCATTTGCTGATACTGCCTATAATCAGAAGCATTTCACAGGAATGACTCCTGGCAGCTATAGTGCTGACCGTGGAAAAGCACAGCAAATGAAAAGAAGTTGCAGTAACAAAAGTCAAACTAAAACAATGCTGAACACCGTCCACACACATTTGCAATCATTCTGCCATTCATAAGAGACTCTGCTCTGTGCAGCCTTCCTTCCCCACCACGTCCTCACAGAGGTCCATCCAAGCCCTCATGCTCACACATGGTGCACCAACGAGACCCAAACTCAAATTAAATAGGAGGTGGCCACCAATTGACCATGCAGATGTCCTGCAACAAGCAAGATAACACTCCCCCACATCATAAAGAAAAAGTGAGCTCCATAAGAGTGTCACCTGAGGTTTCTTTAATTTTTTGCTGTTGCTGTTGTTGGCTACATGCTTGCTTATCTCTGCCCTGGAGCTGAGTGCATGGGTCTCACTCCACTGGCAGCATGGCAGATGGTTCATGGTAGCCAGTCAGACCACACTGCACACAGCAGCTAGGTCTACAAGAGCACGGTTGTTTTGATTTCCTCTTAAAAAAGTATTAAATTGAAATGAATTGAAAGGTTGTTGGAGAGGGAAGAGATCTCTTTATTTGTCTTAGGACAAAGTGGTTGCAAAAGTAAATGAAGATTAAGGAGGTTAAACTGGAGTGAACTTTTTCAAGTCATAAAAATGCAGAACACTTAAGAATGCCCCTGCAATATTTTGTTCCAGAGAGAGCAGAGGATAAGGAAGTCAGTTCCTCTGATAAATTTATTGCACCATTTGCGACTCTAATGCCTCTTCGTTCAGGGCATGAAAAGAAATAAAGAAATCTGTGTGATAGGAGGAAACAGACTTTGTAAAGCCCCTACATCTGAAGAAGCCAAAAACCACATGTTGAATGGAGGTAGCGCATAAATTATTTTCGCATTGATATAGTTGTTTCAGGGAAATACTATACCTCTTCCTACATATGCCTGTACATTCACACAGTGTTTTCTTCAAGCAGCAGAACCAATGTAAAATCCACCCAAGCATTAGGATTTTACAGCAAAAGGGCTGTTCAAAATAACAACCCCGATGAACCATCAGAGAGACCTACAACCTTTTTTTTTTTTTGATCAAGCAATTTTTTTTTTGCATCTACCTTCACTTAAGAAATGAGCAGAATAGGCCCAAAGGAGTGTAAATAAATGTAAAGCAGTCTGGAGTTTCATGTTAGGAGCTAAAAGGAAATCTAGGGCTTACCTCAACCTGATAACACATGTTAAAAATACAATTGCAACACTAAAATGTGTTTTTGTGTTACCGGCTGTGGGATAGTGGCCCAGATCACCATGAGACAGCAATACAGGCTAATTTAGTGTGTGTTGGGAGAAAGGTTGAGATGTTTATGACTAGGAGATTCTTGTGCTACCTCTATGACTGGAGACCACTGAGCTGCCCTGACAAACAGCTAAAGGAGTGAGACTTGTAAAAATAAGATTGTCCTGTTTTGGCTAATCCAATACAAGCAAACAACTCTTACGTAAATCTTGGAGGCCATAGTGTCCAAGAGAAGACTTTTGTCTAATTAATGGCAAAATTAATATTAAAGTCTACAACCCTAAGTGTGATAATGAGCCTAATAGAGTCCATGCTAAATACCCATGAATATGTTACTCAGCTCTCCATCCAAATCATGTCAAATGTCACCCAGAAGGCAGGGACAGATTGGATTAGGATATAAAAATTCCTCAGGGTGGGGAGGGGACTGAAGGTCTAGCAGAGATGGTTGACAGGGTGTAGTCATCTTTCTCCACCCACGACAGGGACACTTTCTTGGTAAGCACTGCACCTTCGATATACAGTATACCTTTTCTAGCATTACTATTACTATTAGCACAATTACAAAGGCCTGCACTGCCAACTGCACCAAATGTTACCCGGGAATTAACTTGTACAGCATCACGCTGCAAGTCCTTAATCGAGCTCTGAGACAGAATTCTCAGCCATACCTTTTGACTCTGCAAAACTTCTCAGTGCAAACCCTTGGGCACTGGCAGGCAAACAGCTCACTTGCACACTTAAAGCAACACCTACAAGTTATATAATCCAGGCAGACCAACCTGGAGTGGAGAGCTTTAAATAACGAGCAACAGGGGAAGGAGGTGAGGACATACAATTACCAGCAGAGAGTTCACAAATTAGGATTAGAGAGAAAACCAATGTGGGCAAGTTGTGGTGGATGTCTGCTATGCTTATGAAGTGGCAGATGAGACCTTATTTGGTTGATGGAAGAGACCTCTGGTCTGCAGGCCATCATTCTCATGGGGAAATTCAACAACTCCAATAATGTTCCAAAAAAGTAATGCAGCAGGCCACAAGCAATCGAATCTTGGAAATATCATAATGTGTCTGTGTCTGGAGGAGGCCCCTAGCAGCCTGCTCTGGTCAACTCTGCTCAAGCAGAGGGGGGTACCAAAACAACCTTCAGAAGTGTCTACCAGTCTCAGCCACTCTGTGACTCTGTAAAACATCTAACGAAACCTTTTCCATAGTAAGACAAGATCTGACTTCCTGGAAATAAAAAGTTGCCTTAAACGGATCTGACATAAATCACTTTAAATAGCATTTGTTAAAAGAGCACAGTTGTGCAGTTTTGCAGGATAGCAGGAATGCAATCTGTATTCACTAATAACCTCTAATGAATTCCCATAAACCATCACAGAAAATTGCTTCCTACCAGTGACAGAACTGTAAATATCTGAAACAATAAGGTTATATTCATGGCAGAATGGTCAGAAATTACTGATGGAGATATCCCCTAATGGTTCCACTCCCAAATTCTCCCATTTGTATCAGGTTGCACATTCTCCCTTGTGTAAAATCTACTGGCATAGACTGGGCTGTGGAAAAAATATATTTTTAGTATGAACGACTCAAAATTAACAGAGTTAAGAGTTTCTGAATTCAGCATGAAAACACATTAGATCAGGAATTGGTGACAAATCCTCCTTCTCCAATGTCAGGTGGATTGAGTAATGTCTGGAAAGACTATGATTCTAAAAAGAGCGTCTGGACATGTCAAAACAGTTTAAAATATCCTTTCCAGAGTGCACAAAAATGAAATTAACTATTCACTTCATTTAAAATATTCTTCACACACCAATAAAACTATTACTTATTTGTAAACCTTTTCAGTTCTTAATGTAAAGCTCCCATCAGCCAAAGCTTATTTAATATAACAATAACTTGAGGGAAGATGTATGAAGTAAACACTTTTCTTTACCTGCTTTCTTAGTGGGACAGAAATGTTTTTTAAGCACTGAAGTCAGGACACTGTCTTGATCTGCATTTGTCATATGCTTACAAGAGCATTACTGAATACTGATAGGTGAAATCTGGACAACAAATACAGTTTTATTTCTGGAAGCGCCCATATGTAGATGAAAGCTAAGCTACCTTTGAATAAATGCAGCCTAAGCTGAAATACAGACAATAAAAATGTGTTGCGTTTTAGTTCACACCAGTGCAAATGACATGGAGAAAACCAACTACAGGCTTCTAGGAGTGCAATTAATTTCCCAGATTTCAAATGTCCTTGTTTGGACATATCAGACATACAGCACCCTCAGAGACCTGAGTTTTCTGTTTCCAGAAGCAGTGCTGATGTCTACCTGGATGGCTTCACCATGACTCCAAGAGTCCCCTGGCACAGCCAGTGCCATTGGGTTATATATCTTTCAAATGAACCTTGATATTCACCAGAGTACTAACAGAGAAAAAAAAAAAAAAAAAGAGAGATTGACTTCCAGAACATCTGCAGATCTAGTCTAGACAGATTGAGTTTACTAAAATGTTTGCATAACTAGTAAAAAAGTGCGTACTGGAGTTCATATGATTTCAAGAAATATGGCAGATAAAAAATAGTGGCATTCAGGTTTTTAATTATTCAGTTCTGTCTTGTTGACTGCCTTTGTTTTGTTACTTTTCCTGATTTCTTTGTTATTGTATTCACTGCGAAGGCATCCTGATAAAGATAAAAATCTCCAACCTCCTTCCTCCCTACAAACAACCAAAAAACATTTTCAAGCCACGGGAGTAGTAAGCATTGTAATTTAACTGTATGTGGCAGTGGCAACTCCTCAAATAGCTGTGTTTTAAACATCTCAAAGGTCTAGAAATAATCTGCAAGTATATCAAAACCACTTCTGCTACATGAAGTATTTCATACACATCTCATTCTCTCTTCACTCTTCCCCATTCTCTTGCGTATATTTGTGTAAAGCAGATTAAGCAATCTCCAAATGTATAAAAAATATACACACTGATTTTGGCTCCTCCACCTAGACTTTTTTTTTCATTCTGAAAAAAAAATGTGAGAGACCTAATTCTAAGGTACCTTTTAACAAACCATCAAACATTCTGGTGTGCAGTAACTCTCCTCCACTTCAAAATCAATTTCTTTTGCATTTTTGAAGCAAAATCAAAACAAAACATTTTTGTTGCTATCATGTTATAAGAATCAATAAGAAATCTGCTGTACTGTCAGTTTCTCAAATGGAAAGAAAATATTTGACATTTATGTCATTTTAGGACTTCTACCAAGCCAAGACTCACTATTTTGTAACTTACTTTTACTGATTTAAGCTCTATTCCAGAAGAATACTTAAATATTTGTCTGTGTGTTTTGAATAGTTCAGCCTAGTAAAAGTTTTCCCCTCTTGAATCTCCTTTTTTTTCTCTTCTAGTTTTCAGGTTCAGAGTTTTCATCTTACAATGGTGACAAAAAGCAGGGCATTATAAAAACGTACATGGAACACTGGTTTATAGGAAGAAATTATGTCAAGAGCTTCTGTTCTTTATCTTCCCTCACAAGAAGATTTACATGAAATTGGATGATCAGAATGGTACTGAAAAAAAGATGCTGATAAGATGTCATTAAAACATGCAATCTGTTCCTATGGACAGACTCTAAAATACAAAATGTAGCAAATTTCAGAAAGGGCTAGATGCTTATATAAACTTTGAAAACATCAAGGACAAGGATTTTGGAAGAAGCATTGAAACATACTCTCCAGAGCTTAAGCAAAACTATAACTATCAGTAACCCCTTGTTTGCAAGTTCCTTACACTTTCATCTGAAGCATCTGGCACTGAGAGCTCTCAGATGTGGAATGCTCGACTAGATGATGGGCATAATCCAGTATAACAGTCTCCATATTCCACTTTCATTGTATAGAGGCTACTAGGGCTTTTTCTTTCCATGTTTTCCCTGACAACCTTCTCCATTGCTCTGTCTCAAAACAGATACAATACAAAGCAGATTTTTATATGCATAATGTTATAAAGCACAGTTGCAATACTATCAGTTAAAGTCAATTACTAAATCGTATATATCCATTTCCTCTTTAAAAGAGATTCTCATTAAGAAGAGCAGTTGTGAAAAGCTAGAGTTAATTAATCAAGTTTTATTCACCAATACTATGTTAAAAAGAATAGAAAAAAAGGAAATTATTTTCTTGAGATCTTACTCCTGGAATCTCCACTTCCAGCAAAAGTTCTTTCACAAGCAATATTTTTATTTCTTTTATTTACATTTTTTCAATACCAAACATTTTAAAATCAGCACTTTAACCCAATACCAGTTTTCAAACCTTAAGCCTGAATTTTCAGCTGATGTGACTCAACATGTCTGTGTTTACCTCACTAGAGCCATCACAAACCAGAAAGGATCAGTAGGAAACTCCAAAGGCACCTGGTCCCTGTCCCACCTGAATGGTAAGAATGACTGAAGGACATCATTCACAACATATGCTTGTATAAGTTCTTTTTAAAGGTGAAAAGCCAGCCTGTGTTTTCACCCTCACCAGTCAGCTGTCTCAGCTACTCTTCCATTACTTAATGGTCCTTGACATCCCCCTCAGTAAAAGGAAAGGAGGGCCTGCGGCACAGCGACAGCGGATTTATCTGAGGCTGTGATGCTTTTCGACAACCTAGTAAATGTTTCCTTACCTATTTTAATTATGCCAATATTTCCTAATCCATATTTTTTTTTAAAAAAGCAAACACCTAAATATTCAATTTTCTGAAGCACATCTGCTATGATCCTAAAATGTAAATACACGTGTGGCAAACTTAGTTGAAAGTCTTGCCTTCTCCAGTGATACGCACTTTCTGTCTGCCACAAAAGAAAAGGTGGAAGTCTCTCATAATACAGTATTATTCGCAGACCTCCAGATCTGGCTTATCCTGTCTTCGGTAATATTACACACATCAGGACGCAGATCAACTATAAAGCATTCCTTAGGACAATTGCTGTGACCAGCAGCTGCTTTTTAAATAGAAAATTAAGGTTATTCCAGACTTTCCTTCAGACACAGATTAATGAGTTTCTTAGCACTACGTGGCAGGGAGGCAGGCGGTTATGTGAGATGCCTGGGAGAGCAAGAGAGCGTGCTACAATGCTGGGAATTTTAAAAATGCCTCAGAGATAAGGTGGAGGCTGCACATGTATAGAAATAGGGAGTTATGAAGTAAATGCCATTTTTTTACCAAGAGCAAGACAGCTCTCTGCAGCGCTGTGGGTATGGGCTCTGCCAACATGCAAACACTGGGGGCTGGCTGGGGACAGGGTGGCACAGGGATCGCTGTGATGCAGGGATGGCTCTCCCCTTGCGACACTTTGCTCAGCTCCTGTTGAGTTGAACATTTTGGTGTGTTTCACATTAGCACTTTAGGTAGAGACAAGAGAACACTGTCACTTCCCCACCCTTGATGCACCATGGCTAGAGTAGTCCCAGAGAGCACTAACTAGTTTTTTTTAGGGCAGTAAAACTAGACCAGCAAGTAATGCAAATTTACAGAAGAATTCAGAATTCACCATTATGAGCACTGTTTTCTACATCTTTTGCAGCATCATCAACCAAGACAAAAGAAGGAAGAGCACTGATGTATTTTTGCTTCTTATGAGTGGTCTGTACCTGCCCATCTATTGACCTTCAAGGAAAGCTTGTGCCGCATCACAGCCTGCAGTGTGGTGCAGATTAAAAGCACATTTTAGTCATCACCTCAGAAAAGTACCCTTTGGCTCTTTCAGAATCCCAGTCCCCTGAGGTAAGGGAGAAAGTCTGGAGGAAGGAAGCTTCTCTATTTGTTGAGGAGGGTTGAGTTAGAGATCACTGAAGCAAGACAGACATGCACAAATCCATGGGCTGCACCCGCAAGTGCTGGAAGAACTGGCAGTTGTTATTGCTGTGCCACTCTCCATCATCTTTGACAGGTCATGGAGAACAGGAGAGGTGCCTGAGGACTGGAGCAAAGCCAGAATCCCTCCAGTCTTCAAGAAGGGCAAGAAGAAGGACCCAGGAAATTACAGGTCAGTCAGTCTCACCTCCATCCCTGGAAAGGTGATGGAACAGCTCATTCTGGAAGTCAGGTCTAAACATGTGGAGGAAAAGAAGGTTATCAGTAGTCAGCAGAGATTCACCAAGGGGAAATCATGCTTAACTAATCTGATAGTTTCTTTGATGGCCTGACTAGATGGTTAGATGAAGGGAGAGCAGTGGATGTTGTCTGTCTCGACTTCAGCAACACTGCTGAAACTGTCTCTTGTAACATCCTCATAGTTAAGCTCAGGAAGTGTGGGTTAGATGAGTGGACAATGAGTCGGATTGAGAACTGGCTGAGCGACAGAGTTCAGACGGTTGTGATCAGTGGCACAGAGTGTAGCTGGAGGCCTGGAGACCCAAGGATCAGTACTGGGTGCAGTCTTGTTCATATTTATCAGTGACCTGGATGAAGGGACAGAGTGCACCCTCAGCAAGTTTGCTGATAATATAAAACTGAAAGGAGTGGCTGACACACCAGAAGGCTGTGCTGCCATTCAGCAGGATCTGGGCAGGCTGGAGAGATGGGCGGAGGGGGACCTAATGAAGTTCAACAAAGGCACCTACACCCAGTCCTACACCCAGGGAGGAAGAACCTCATGCACCGATAGAGCTTAGGGGTTGACCTGCTGGAAAGCAGGTTTGTGGAGAAGGATCTGAGAGTACTGGTGGAGAATTTACCCACGAGCCAGCAGTGTGCTCTTTTTGCCAAGAAGACCAATGGTATCCTGGGGTGCATTAAGAAGAGTGTGGCTAGAAAGTCGATGGAGCTTCTTCCTCCTCCTCTACTCTGCCCTAGTGAGACCACATCTGGAGTTCTGTGTCCAGTTCTCAGCTCCCCAGTTCAAAAGAAACAGGGAACAACTGGAGAGAGTCCAACAGAGGGCCATGAAGATGATCACAGGACTGGAACATCTCTCTTACAAGGAAAGGCTGACAGACTTGGATCTGTTTAGCTTGGAGAAGAGAAGACTGAGACCAGATCTTATCAATGTCTATAAATATCTAAAGGGTGGGTGCCAGGAGGATG
Source organism: Baryphthengus martii (assembly GCA_013396935.1). NCBI lineage: Eukaryota > Metazoa > Chordata > Aves > Coraciiformes > Momotidae > Baryphthengus > Baryphthengus martii. The sequence goes on along the minus strand of VWZK01019145.1, from coordinate 17,258 downwards.
GAATGAGTCTCTTTTCAGTGGTGCCCAGTCATAGGACAAGGGGCAACAGGCACAAATTGGAACACAGAAAGTTCCACCTAAACACAAGGCAAACTTCATTACTTTGAGGTTGATGGGGCCCTGGAACACACTTCCCAGAGAGGTTGTGGAGTCTCCTTCTCTGGAGACTTTCAGAACCCATGTGGATGTGTTCCTGTGCAACCTGATGTAGGCAAACCCGCTTTACTGGAGGGGTTGGACTAGATATCTCCAGAGGTCCCTTCCAATCCCTACCATTCTGTGATTCTGTGAATGTGGTGATGCCTGCTTTGGCCAGAGGCTGTACTGTGTGACAACCTGTTGTCCCCTTCACCCTTCTTCAGAAAAATGCAAAGAATAAGTTTTACTTCTGTTTCTCCCTGGTGTCATTATACTAGATCTTGTGCAACAGCCTGATGTTGTTGTCACAGTTTTCCAACTTTGCAGGGAGATGTTTAAATTTTAAAACCATGTTGTCATTTATGAAAACAATAGTTCCTTTTATATTTTGCCATGATATCTTTCACATTTTCTTTTACACACATGTCCCTTCGAAAACAACTCAGTACCAAGCATAAATCAGCTGTCAGTATCCATTTAAAGATATCCTGCTTGAGAATATCAGGATGTGCAGGGTGCAGTATATTTAGACAAAAAACATCCCTGTCCTTTACACAGGAATCATTTTTTGCCTCCCCTTTTTCCCTCCTTTTCCTCTTTCCTCCTAAAACACGGACCATAGGGCACGTATCTTGTTACTCAGTACTACACAAAGGTAAAGTCTGCATTTCCTCTCCAAGCACCTGGAAGCTGACTAGTCCAACCGGGGCTTCAGCTGAAACCAACTGGGGAAAAGATGAATGAACCAACTACAACAGGAAATAATAAAGAGGAAGCCCACGTCTATAAGTATTAATTGTAAAGGGCTTGTTTTTAGGAAAGGAAACAGATGAGCTGGACAAAGAGCTGCATGACGGCACAGGCAGCTGCCAAGGCCTCGGCCATCAGTCAGCAAAGACCTATGATGGGAAAGCAGACTCATGGGGAAGGACAGACTTTGCCTCTGGGTAAGCACAGAGCAGTGACTCATGATGGTTCTTCTAGTCACTCCTAACTGTTAATACCATGTCCTACCACCACAGCTATATCCCAATGGCTGGCATGTATACCCCTAGCTTCCATCCATAAGGTGACAACACACAACCTCCATTCCAATGTCTCTCTACTGAAGCAGAAACAATGACCAGAAATATCTCTACTGTACATGGATTGCTTTATATCTGTCCTTTTCAAACATGCAGTGAGCTGCAGGCATACAGAGGTGTTTCCATAATTTTTTCCAGGACAGCCTTCACCAGTTCCCATCTTGCGGCAAACAGTCACCCAGCTTGCACAGGGCTGCTGCTCAGTACTGGATGAGGGTGGCAGCAGGTGCATGGAACACTGAAGAAGTGGTCAGGGTGAGGCTATCCCAAATCCAGCTGACCTATGGCACAGGGGACAATAACAAAAACTGGGTAGAAAACTGGCCCACATTACTGTCAAGGACAAATGCAGACCAGATGGTGCATCCTGGGGTAGGATGAGGACCCCATGCCCTTTCCTCAGCATCTGTGAAACCTTTCAGCCCAAAACAAGAAGAAGAATCTTTACTCTATTTTAACATATCTATGTTTCCATGGTTGCATGTTTTCAACTATAAACATTTCATACTTTAAAGATTTAAGGAATGATCGTGTTACACTGACAACATTCTTTTAAGGAAACCCCATAAAAAACCAGTATGTTTAGTACTGCCTAGCTGTCCTGCTGCTGCTTTGAAATAGCCAATAATCTCTCCTGAACAGTTGTCTTCTATCCCACTGGGCCTGACATAAGAATGGACTCATCACAAAAATAAATTACAGATTATTTCTGCCGAAAAAATGTTAGTTATGTACCCTTGCAATCAGCTCCATTAGGTTTTCATACTCCCTCTACCCCTTGCTTTCTCCCTGCCTCTCTCTTTGGCAGGATTCCAGAGGTTATGTTACTGCCAGAAATTAATTTAAAAAACAAAAGAGAGAGCCTGTGAGCTGGGAGGAAAAAAAAAATTGAAGAGTGGAAAATACATTCCCTCTGCATCTGGGACCTTAGATCTTGGCAGTATAACAGATGGTATTTTACCTTGAAAATGGTTCTCCCTCCGCTGTCTCTCCTGTCTCTCCAGACACTTCTGACTGCACTGAGCTTTTCCCTTTTTCTGCTACAAGGAGACATAAAACTTAACTTCTGCAACTTCAGCTTGGCAGTTTGTAAGGATGAGATGTAGTCTAGTGTAAAGCTTGCTTCACACGCTCTTCCTAGGCCTTACATGTTAGTCGTTTATAGTAGTGAGATTGTGGCTGAGAAGTGATATGGAAAACTAACTTGAGAAGGAAAGTTTTGAAAAAAAAGAAACTGGATCTGTTTACAGGAGGGTTGATTCTGCCACTGCGTGGTAGAGTGGATACTTTGAACAAAATTCCTTCTGTTTATTTTTACAGCCATATCCTCACATCCACTAAAAACCAGTGCCATTTCACAGCAGCTCTCTGGGACAAGTCTAAAACAAATTTAGGCAGGAGCTAGCCCCAGCCATAGCCTCAGCTGAGCCTGGGAAAGGCCCAGCATGCTGGGGTGGTCAGACCCACTTCACGGATCTTGTGGGATGTCTGTAACATCATTAGCGGCAACTCATTAGAGAGATGCTCTGTACACTTGCTGACTTCTCCAGCTCTTTTCCAGCTCCGCTGCACTCTTCACAATATGAAAGAACTAAAACAATTGAGAGACTTAATGATTTAAGGGAATGCCAAAATTATTCTCTTTGGTTTTTTTTTTTTCCCCTAAATAACCATCAATATTTTATTTGCCTCCTCAATCTGTGTTGAACATTGAGCTGATGTTTTCATGGATCTGTTGTGTACTCATGATTTCAATTCTGAGTTGTAATGGTCAGCTCAGAAATCACCATCTAACAGGTTAGTTCAGCACTGTTTCCCCCCCGCCCCCGATTTGTTTCACTTTATTTTTATCTACCCTGAATGCCATCCAGCAGATTTTTCTACAGCTGTTGACAGATGTCCTTTGTCTTTGCTGATTTGAGATTCAGTTTCATTATCAAATTTTCTCATGTTGCTGCTCACTGAACGTAAAGGGTCCCACCACAGATTGCCATTTAATCCCTCTGCTGACTTCATTCTGCTCCAAGAATTGGTGGTTTATTCATACATCTCATTTCTTACCCTTTCAAGTATTTATCCACGTAAGGATCTTCCATCTTATGTTAGGTTCCTTAAAAGTTTTTGGTGAAAAACTCCTGTCAAAAGCCTCTGGAAAGTTAACAATAATCGGCCAATGGGATGACTCTTATATATGTGTCTCTAAGCCTCTTTCAAGAATGCTTTGGGGGTTGTATGGCCAAGCTTCCTTTTATAACATCCACGCTCGCTCACACACACACACACACACACACACACACACACACACACACACACACTCCAAATGGCGACTAGTCAACCATCCACCAGTTTTATTGAGTGGTCCCACTGGTAAATCTTTCTAGGTTCTCAAAATGCTAAGAAATCAACAGGGCTTTGAACACACATTTAAGCTCAATAAATTAGTTTTCCAAATCCAGAGCTAGGAACAAGGGCCAAGGCTGGTATCTTCAGGGTAAAGTCCTCTGGGTTTAATCTCTTCCGTACTTCCAGATGAGTCTCTAAATCCTTCCTACCTCTGTCACGGCACTCCAGCACAGAAAGGAGGGTTGGCTGACCAAGAGATAGGTCCCAGGCTGTGTAAACAGCATACATTACCCAGCAGGTTGCAGAATGAACAACAAAGTATTTACATCGTGAGCTCCTTGAGAAGTGCATCCCAAAGCAAACCAAAACCCACCTGCCAAATTCTACCTTGGTACTCTCCAGATAAATCCACATTGGTATTCTCCAGATAAATAATGTAGCCTCATATTGCATTATTGAAATAGTATTGCAATAGTCTAATCACCAGTGACACTTGGAAAGATTGCATCACAATGCACTTGTTATAACCCCTAATTTGCTGTAATTAAATGCAAAATAGGTGATCTGGTTTTCTACTTGATCTTCTTGGAGCACAAATAGATGTCTACATTGTCCACAGAGGGCCAGCAAGCCTTCTAAGAAGTCAGCAATGCTTCTCCTGTGACCAGGGGCTGCAGATTCATGTTCGGAAGTTATTAGCATCACTCAATACTGACATGATGGCTGTCTTTAAGATCCCACCTGGAAATCAGGCCCCCATCACTTTCACTCTTGGCTGAAAACAAAGTAATAGATAGTCCTTGCCTTGAAGAGCTCATGTACCTCTTATCATGGAGACACATTAACTTCATATCTCTAAGAGATAATTTACGTACTGGCTTTTCATACTTGTTCCTGACTAGCCACAAGTGTGTCTCCCCATGACAATATTTCATATCTCCTTTTTTCTTCAAGATCTTAATGATGTAAAACTTCTTATGTGTGTTTGTTTTTTTCCCAGATTTTTTTCCTTTATTACTTTTTTCCAACTCTGAGATTCATAATTAAATCCATATTAATAATAAAAGCCACTCAGTCCTTTTTTTCAGCTGAAGCACACAAGACAAGAGCATAACTCTCCAGTAGCACACTTGGCTTCTTGATGCTGTATCTGCAAGGCATCATCATTCCAGTTCTAATAGGACAAAGCTCAAATTTCTGTTTAATAGATCTTCACATAGCAACAAGCAAATATTTTCTGTCAGTGGAAGAACAACGGATATGAGGAAAATCAATGAAAGCTGAGCTCTGAGTCCACTAACTTGAGGATTTCTTCCCTGAATCTACCTACTAATAAAAAAGAACCAGAGTAGTTGAATGCCTCCAAAGAGACATACTGCTCCAAAGAGCATTTTCTGACACTGGCTGAGTTACAGAATCAGAGTAAGATCAAGCTTTTTCAAAGGGTGTGCGTGTTGTTAAACTTTGAATGTTTGACGTCATTGTATCAACCTTGAGCTTTTAGACCTTCTGAAAAACAGATGTTCTGTAAATATCAAAATACAGATAAGTAACATAAAATGAAGATATCCATCTTCCAAATCGGCTCCATGGGATATCCATTTTTCACAAATATTTAAATTCTCTTTCTTTTTCTGGAATTCATTATGTCACTCTTCCTTTCACCTCTGCCTCTGTCACCTTCCCACAGCCAGCTGCTTCTGTGATCCAGGGGGTCCATGCTATGCTGTGCATGGCAAGGTTCCAGCCTTTCGAACCTTCCAACTTGGGAGCCAGGACATCTGGAAAGTCACAAAGGCCCCCCTCTCCCTCAACTTCTACCAACAGCCTCAAAAGTGACATCTTCATAGTTTCCGAGGAAAGCAGCTGTTCGAGGACATCACTCCCATGAGGGGGGCACTGCCTCAGCTGGCTCTGCCAAGTCCTTTAAGGATCCTGGCGATTAACACTGAGACATTGAATACGACTTCATATTTCATGGGGATCCAATGTAATGAGTAACTAACTGCGATGACACTTACTTGGCAACCGATGTCACCCAAATGCAGGGCTGCTCCACATAAAAGATTTCTCCATGAGGTAATGCTTATTTCTAGGCATAATTCATACTGCTACCTGGGGGCACAGACCTGCGGCACAGCACTAACCTCTGGGTAAGAGGAGGCCCCAGCAATCACAGCTGGAGGAAAGCCTGGAGGAATTTCCTGCTGTTGCTGTCCTGAGTCCCTTAGCAGAAGACTGCAGGAAGTGGCTGTGGCTTAAAGAAAGAAAATGGGGG
>VWZK01019145.1:0-11396 GCA_013396935.1 Baryphthengus martii | reverse complement strand
GGGGGGGGAAGTAAATAAGGTCATCATGTCTAGCATGCTCCTCATGCTCCTTTTTCTATCTCTGTTACCTGCTTTTCTCCATCATTACCCGCAGCCAGGTGCTGGTCGCAGCTGCGTGAGAAGAAATGGTAGGAAGTGATGTGTCCTCTATTTTAAAACACAGCTGAGCGGACATGGCAAAGCATTTTCCTAAATGTAATTGTAATGGAGCACACTGCTTTATTAGCTATTCCTCCACTTGCATTTGAAGAGCATTTGGGCTCCATTCTCTTCTCCAACTACTGATTATTGGGTATTTTAAGATACAGTGATTACTGGACACAGCATTTTCTGTACACGTGCCCAAGCTTACAGTGAACAAGACCCTTGAAAATTATTTCCCCTACCATCCTCCCCTTGAATTCTGCAACACTTTAAGTGAAACAAGTGACAAACCCATTTATCTATGGCCACACTGACACAGTGGGGAGATAATTAGCCACAGCATAGCCAGTTTCCTTTGAAATTTATTTCAGTGGTATTCACACTACCAGTACATAAAAAAAAGATCAATGTGGAACAGAGGACTCACAGGATCCCTAACAAAACCTTTAACCTTTCTAGCATATATAAAACCAGAATTGTGGGTCTCCTAAACTACTTTTCTTTATACCACAAACAACAAACCAGAGTTTTCCCCTGTAAATTCACAAAGGCAGAACACATAATTAAGTATACCAAATAGTGACAAAGAACATGTGCAAATAGTGATGACACCCACATCCAAGATGCAGAAAATGGTATCTGTAACCCTGAAGAACACATATCACACTTCTGTTTTCTGAACAGGCCTGTTCCTTTATAGCAGTGTACAGAGTCCTCAGATATAGGTAAAAAAAATAATAATAAAAGGGAACCACAGCAGGCCTCAGCAACTAGAAGAAAAATAGAGAGCAGACAGACTGACAGTCCAAAAACCTGCAGCAGAAATGGCTGGCTGTCCAGAGCACTGTAAGTCAGAAAGTTAGAAGCAGTCCTAAGGAGAGGATGACCAGGGATGACATGTTTCATTTTATATGTGTGATTTTCCAGTCATTTAAAAACAATTCAGATGCTCCTACCAGCATGTATTTAATCCTGTCAGGAACGGGCTTGCCTGCTTATCATTTGCTTTCACAGAAAATGAAGTATGTTACAAATGCTCCTCTCTACATTCGCTCCTGCGTTTCTCCTCAAAGCCCTGTCTCCTGCAGATCTGTAGCACAAGCAGATAGAATTAGTATTAAGGTGTGGTATAAACACCTTAAAAGTGCTTTCTGTTTGTACAGCTTTTTATTTTCCTGCTGGATTGCCAACCAAGCGTCAAAGAGCATAGATAAAAACCTCTGCTACGTGAATTCCCAGCATGTTCTTCCCTGCCTCATTACAGACACTGTTGAAGGACACGATAAAGCTGAGCTGACCTGCTTCGGTCTCGTCCATCAGCACAGGCACGACTGGAAACAAGCCTTGCCAGAGTAATGTCAGCACTTTCATTGATAGCAAGTGTAAAGTACACAAGGGCAGAAAGTCCTATTTGGTGTCCGAGAAACCTCTTTGCCTCTCTCTTTTGGTCCCTTTTTCCACTTGTGATGCAGCTGCCAGCAGAGCACATCAGTGTACGCTGAAAATGGGACTTCTCATACACCCGCTATGCTGCGTGCCTGCGTCAGTGTTTACAGAAAAGTAAACGGGTGCACGGGTGGCAGAAAAGTGCAAAAGGTTTGAGAGCTGGGCTAGATCCTCAGCTGGTATTAGTGCTTGAGGTCAGTGAGAAGGCACTGCTGAATGACCACTGAACCTAGGACATGGCAATGCTTCAAATCAGGAATGCCAACACTGATGCTTTCTCTCTTTCCAAAACACAGGCAAATACACATAAGCATTCGTGCCTTTACTTTTCACTTGTTTAACACTCTTTCATAAAAACCAAAGCATCCATCCTACACAGTTCTTCACAGCAAGTCAAATCCTGACTGAAAAAGATTTTTAGCGGAGGCTTTGGCTCCATGCACAGGCTTTTCCAAGGCACAGAAATCCATGCAGAGGCCCAGAAGCTGGGATCCCAGACATCCATACACAGCCAAGTAGGAATTAAGGCGGGAAGAAAGAAAATCTAATGGATGCATTTGAGGCTCTGGAGGTTCAGTCTACTCCTTGGGCCAGTTTTGTCCCAGTAATCCATGGACCCCGGTGCAGGATTCAAGTTATAACACCTCCACTGCACTTGACCAAATGAGTTTGAGAGTGAGCCAGCGAGTGTAACAGGTAGATAGGATCTTATCTCCTATGCAGTCTTACTCCTCAGGTTAACTGGGAACCCCACAGGGAGGAGAGTGAGCCCTGTACCAGGACCTGGAAGAGGACACCATCACCTATCACACTCTCCCATGGAGCAAGGCAGAAATCTGCCTACTGTGAGGTAGTTTTCCTTTGGTGTAAAAACTTCAGTTTGCTGGTCTTCACAGGCACTGCTTTGTTAAAAATATTTTCCCCTTCATACTCAATTGAGATGATACTGGTATGATCAACACAAAGTAGTTGCATTATCTTCTTAAACCTCACCACCAGAACACATAACAACTAATTAGGTCTAAGCTGGGTTGTTTTCATCTGATATGAACTGATAGCTCAGCAAGTTTTCAGGGTCAGCTTCGGGTTTTGCCTGTCTCTGTCGAGAGCCCAGCCAAATTTCTAAACACCATCATTTGGAGATACAGAGCACATTTTCCAGCTGGGTGAGGCTGAGGCAAATGCAGATGTAAGCAGAAATGATGAAGATGTCCAGTGGCAACTGTGGTTGTGCTGCTGAGTGGTATCTATACTGTGCAATCAGGAAAATTCTTACAAAGCAAGCATGCTGACACATAGAAACCTTATAAAAATGTCAAGGGGTACATTTCAAAGGCAGTCTGCTCCGGGTAGACAACCAGTGTAACCAAAAACTGACTACTGTCTTTGTTAAACAAAATGAACCACAAGTGATAAATGGGGAGAAATCCATAATTTTATTGAATCACACTCAACAGTACGCAAGAGTGTGTTACCGTAACTCTATCCCTTTTAATTCTGACAGCCATGTTTTATTCATTACAGGCACAGACTGCAGACTGAAACGAAGGGCTTTTTTGTGACAAATTATTTCTGACTTTGGGAGACATAATGAGCTGCAACTGTTGCACTAAAATCATCGCCACTTGCATGGCAATTCTGCTACTTCATCTTCAAACTCCAGGGAGAGGAGAGTACCTAAACCAGTGTGTGCATTCTTGTAAACTGCACCGACGGTGCAAATTATACAGTGAAGTTTGCAGAGTGGCACAATTTGTTTCATAAATAAATAAGCAAACAATATTTGGTTCTCTCTGTGGCTACTAGAGTTATTATGAAAGTCCAAAATGAACAGTAATGCTTTTTACCATAAAATTGTAAGGCAAGAAAAAGGATTTAGATAACAGCAAAAATCTTAATTGTATGTTTGTAAACTTACAGGCAAGTTTTTATTCAGTTACAGCTTTAGCTCAAATACCATAGCTTGTACAAAGCCCACATTCTCTTTTCACTTGTCTCCTTCCATTCCTTTTCAAGAGACATACCACCAGATAAAGCTGTGCTTGCCAGGAGGGCTGAAACACATTGTGACATTTTGCAAAAACCATCAGTCCATAGCGAATTTCAACACTTGTATCATTTACTAGGATGATAATGTGTCAAAGCAGCATGGCAATACACCACCACAATCCTCGTAACAGTCACAAGATCCCCAATAACAGAGCTTCTTCAAACTTTTCTTTTGAGAAGGAGCCATATTAAAGTAGATAAACAAAAATAATTTATTGTAATTTCTACCTCACGTCCTGAAGGAATTTCTGTCTTCTAAAGATGTTTCTGCAATTGGTTACTGATGGGAAACCTTATCTGAAGGTTTGATGAAGATCTTCTTCATCTTCACCAAGCCACTCTATCCATTCAAATGAAGACAAAAATTGCCAGGACCATTTGAAAAATAAAATCAAACCTAAAAGAATCAAAAATTCCTTTAACTTGACATCTTGTATAAATATTACCTGTCCCTAACCTCTGTTACCTGTATTTCAACTTAAGAGAACCTTCAATTCCTTTGAAAACTTAAAAGGTTATTTGTGTCAAATTCCAATTTTAGTGAACAGAACAGAAACTTCAGTGGAGCCATAAGTTGGCCACCATCTACTGAGTGTTCAACGACTGAACATGTCATCTGTTAGTACGTGCTTAACTTCCAAGTGTCTGCTGCGTTGCATCTAGCTGCTGACATGACGTTACCTTTGTAACACTTCTGAACTATGTGGATTTTCATAAATCAAGCACCAAGCCGTCAGAGAGAGTAGTTGATTTATCATAAAATAAAGCATCTCTTGATGTAAGCAGACTACAGGATGTCGGAAGTCTGATGTTTAGTTAATGTTTAGATGTCAATGTTCAGTTTGATTCATGCTGTCTTCCAACATTTAGGTGAAGAAAAATAACAAATAAATATTTGTGCTCAACACCAGAAGTTTAGTAGTGATCAAGAAGCATTTTGTCCAGCTGCATTATAAAAAAAATGAGGAAGGAAAAATAATTACTTCATCACACGGAGAAAACATTGGAATAGATTTCCCAGAGAGGTGGTAGAAGCCCCATCCCTGGAAACATTCAGTATCAGGTTGGACAGGGCTCTGAGCAAACTGATCTAGTCCCTGCTCACTGCAGGAGGGTTGGACTAGATGATCTTTGGGTGGGTGCCTTCCAACCCAAAACATTCTATGATTCTATAAAGAAGAGAGGGCAGAATGCAGAGGTGGGACTGCAGGACTCATCTGCACAGTCCTCTTAAATAATATCAGATTATGGTGGGATTTCTGTTATCCCATTAGGCATTACAAGTGTCTTTTTCCATTAAGGTAGTGCATGGTAAATCTGAATTCTTATCAAAGACTTAAGAGAGTTATGTTTCAAGAAAGCATGTGTGTAGATTACCAAATAATATAGGCTAGTTGCCAAGGTCATCATTGGCAAGTGCAAGCAAAGAAAACTGGCCATCCGTCACCTTAGGAGCAATGACTCCTCAGGCAAAGGTTGGTGGTTGGTGTCGTGGTTTACGCACAGCCGGGAGCTGAGCACCAGGCAGCGCTCGCTCACCACCCCTCCCCACCCACAGAATGGGAAGAAGAGGGAGATAAGCGTAGGTTATCTCCACAGGTTGAGATAAGGAGATCTTCATACAATACAACAACGCAAGAGGAGAAGTCACAAACAATAACAACAGTAACAGCAATGAAACAACACACAACAGGAGTGATATTAAACAAACCAAGACGCTGCGCTGCACCACAGCCAGTGGGACTGCCCGCCAAAACACGCACCTTTCCCAGCCCGCCCCCCGCCTATATATCGCAGGCATGACATCATAAGGTATCCAATATCCCATTGCCCGGTTCGGTTGCCTATCCTGGCTGGGAACCTCCCTCCCAACTTCTGGTGAAAATTCACCTTATCCTAGTTGCTATCCAGAATAACCTCGTGTTTTGCATGGATGCAAAATGCTGTCTCTGAGCTTCACCTCCTGAAAAGACTGGGAGCTTTTCCTGAAGGTGAATTTCTTGAAACAGGGCTGTTGGGCTTAAAAGTAAGCTTCATCTGCAAACTTCATAGTCAAATGAGAATGGTACTTTGAGTTCCCAACTCAGTAAAGCATTTTGAAATTTTACATTATTTATGACTGAAAAGTAAGTCATGGAATTTCCTATTGCTGATAAGGCAAAGGATCTGAGGAAAATTAGAGAATGTGGCCTACAGCCATGGAATCTTATCTACCTGCAGGGATGACAGCATTTCGTGGGAATGACTAATAAATGAAACAGTTAAATACGATGTATGCTAGCCCAGTCAAATCAGCAAAATAGGTCAGCTTTGGTCAAAAGTAATTGAAATGCTTTGATCCACAACACTGAAATGCAAATATCACAAGTCTGAGGTTTTCATGCCATCCTAGATGTTATCTACTGCTGTTTCTAGCCACGTGTGAATCTCTGGATTGAGTCTGCTTCAATTTATGAGAAAAGTCTGTCTCATCCATTTATAATTTTGAAACCCACCATTAGCTTGCTGCCACTCCCATCTACTCCTCTGTCTTGGTGGGGAGAAGAACTGACTCTTCTCTGATTCCTTCTTGGCTTGTATCCAGGATCTGGGTGCAGCTTTGGAGGGGCAAACCCACGCAGCTGCGAGAGAGAGATCTGGATCCAGGTTTCTCATCTTACTTTCACAGACATTTGTAACTACGCACCCACAGAGATACATATACTCGTGTTCTCAAAGACACGAGGATAAATACAGTGGCACAGCTGCACAGAGCATCTCCTAATTATCATCAGTGAGTACAGCAGCATATGCTTTTTGTATCAGTATGCCCAAACCTATGACCTCACCAGTGGGAAATTTTGGTTCCCCGTTCCTACAGGAGAGAAGACCACTTGAGCTAAGGAGACCTGAATAGCTAACCCCAGGACAAAGTTTTTAAGCAAAACAATTTGATTCCTCAAAAGCATGATTTTTTCCCCACTTCATGGCAACCTCTGACCTTATGTCTGGGAGTGATGGATGAGGTGAGACAGAGCCATGGGAGAAGACCTGAGGATAGTTGCTGGCATGTTATAGCTAGCAGTCATTAACAGGCGAGCTTTCCTCAGAGGGAAATAAGAATTATTTCAAATCAAGAAAAATAAACACCAGAAGAATCAGCTGCACAGAGTGGCTCACGTAAAATATGAATGTGGCCAAGGTTTGCAAGTCCGAGGGGAATCTAACTTTGTGAGCTTACCACAGAAAAATGCAGGCCCCAGCCCTGAGCTCTTATAAAAGCACTGAAACGAAAGAGTAAAGCCCTTCCCAAACATACAGGGAAAACTATATAAAAGATTGCAGCCCACAGCTTGTCAGGCAGTCCTCCAGTACCAAGATGTTGACTAATAGTCACTTATCTACAGTGCCTTCTTCATTTGTCTTGCACAGGCAGAAGGGAAGACAGGAAAAGTAAAATGTGTTCCCTGGCTAATACTAAAGTGAGACTTTGGTACATGGAAAAGAAATCTCTCCCGGTGTTTGTTTTGGCAGGAATAGTTTCAGCAGACACTACTACAATCCCATTCGCTTGCAAAGCAAAGCTGCAGCTCCATATATTATTAAAGCTCCAGGGCTGATCACTTGCCACATGGCAGTGTTACTAGAAGTAGCAGAACACAGGCAAAACTGGTTGGTCAGCAAGGGGTTTTTCCCATTAAAAAATAGAACATTTTCTCTGAATAGAACAAGCTAGTTAGCTTCAAGTAAGAGGGAGAGCAGGGTCCTTCTGAATGACAGTGCTCGGCATTCAAAAGTGAAGCCCCAAATCTTTCCTCCTCAGGCACTGGAACTGCTGGCAGCCACACTGCTTCATTGTCAGACTTTGCACAAGTGAGGCGGGTACCCAGTAGAGGCAGGCGACCTCGATCTAGCATTAGAGCAGCACTTCATGATCTGGCTGCTGAACCACGAGCAGTTAATTTTCTGCACATCAAAGGGACCTTACAGGGGTGAGAGCAGCTTGTCTAGATGTGATGTGGCAGCACAGGCATGTGTTTCTCCAGGTTCCTGATGGCTGCGACCTCTGGTTATCCATTCTACTGCTGATCCCCAAGTACCATCGCATGGATGCTGATTTAGGTTACTGATGTATCCCAACTGCAGGCCTGCGTAGCTCTTGGCAAACGCCTCTGGTATCTCACCCTGGACCTCTAAGTTTCCCCAAGCCCAGATGGAGGTGGGGTAGAGAAGTTTCCAGGAAAGGAGGAAGGTCTCCCTCCAGCTTTGTATAATCCACCTGCCCCAGCCCTCCATTCGGACACAGGTAGCAATCCTAGGAGACAGCAGTTTTGCCTCCAGGTCCTTCAGCATGCAGAGTACTCTGCTCACAGCAAGAGCTGCTGGTCTTGGACCCCAGAAATAGCCATTGCACATAAACCACACAGTGTACGTATAAGTGTGGGTATTTACACCAACATCCTGCCTTTCTCTCCTCTCTTAAAATACCCCTCATTGGCAGATTACATCAGAGCATCATACGTGATGTAGTGTTAGTGAAACAGTGGTAGAAAAGAATACTACTCATCATTTGTGAATGAAAAAATCATTCTTTCTTGGTCAAAGTTACCACAACGTTTATTTGCCGATGTCGAATCCTAAAGCACTGCCTTTCTCCTGAAACATTTTCTTCACCCCGTGTATATAGTTCCGGGCACATGTTATATTTTACAAGCCTTGAAGCCAGAGTGTGTTACATTATTATGATAGCCTGTAGAGCTAGAATGAGAGCAAATCATTGGTCTCCATGTGTTAGTATATCCTCAGAGAGACCAATCTTTCTCTTATGAATGGAAAGGTCAAATGAGAACCAGTAACTCAGGGCTTTTACACTTTAAGCCTATAATCAATAAGAACCCAAAACGTCCATCTCTTGCTTGTGCAAATAAAAGCTGCTTTTGGAAAATATATTTACCTATGTCTGTTTCAAACAGTGATGGGCCAAACTATCTCCACAGCAGGTGTTCAAGTTGACATCATGAGCTGGTGAAATATATGACCCTTCCACTTCTCACAGTGGACTACTTCTGATCTCTGGTAGATGAAGAGTTACCTTACAAACTAAAATGAAATGCGAAATCCCAGGCATGACACTTCTGCAAAACTGAAGCCACATACAACATTGTTTGTGCCTGATTTAAATAATTATATTTTCTATTTCCTATAGAAAATATGCATGCTAATTCTCCCTCCCAAGTGCTTTCTAGAACATTTGGAGACCACTGTGTGTTGATTGATATTCAGAACATGAAGCCTTCAGGATGACTTAGGCCCAATGATTAATGACATCTCAAAACAAATGGCCTTTCCCAATGAAATTTATCACATCTGCATCCTCCCCCAGTTTCAGTGTACATTTTCTTTTACAACCATGTCAAATAAGCACAAATGCAGCCATCAAGACTTGGGAACACTTACACCAGTATTGACAGCACAAGTCTTACAAGGAGCAGCTGAGGAAACTTAAGGGTGTTTAATCTGGAGAAACGAAGGCTCAGGGGAGACCTCATTGTTCTCTACAGCTACTGAAAGGAGGTTGTAGTGAGATGGGTGTTGGTCTCTTCTTCAAAGGAACAAGTGACAGGACAAGAGGAAACAGCTTCAAGTTGCACCAGGGGAGGTGTAGGTTGGATATTAGGAGAAACGTTTTTCACAGAAAGGGTTGTCAAGCACTGGAGCAGGCTGCCCAGGGAAGTGGTAGAGCCACCATCCCTGGAGGTATTTAAAAGCTGTGCAGATGTGGTGCCGAGCAACATGGTTTAGTGGTGACCTGGCAGAGCTGGGTTAATGGTTGGACTTGATGATCTTAAAAGTCTCTTCCAACCAAAACAATTCTATGATTCTATATTTGTATATCTTGGCATATTAGTTGCTTTATGATTGCCCTCCTCTTTGCCTCGGAGCCGCTTGGGACTTGCACTTGAAACAAGCCATGCAACCAATCCTGTAGGCAGAGTTGTGTTTCTTGTGTGCACACCTTTAGCTGATTGCCAACAGCTGCTGAAGACCAGATCCAAGCTCTGCTGGACCCAAAAGTAAAAACATTTCCATTGGTTTTGCAGACACAGTTTCACGCTCCTAGCGGTACACATGCACTGGACCTCCTGTGGCACAAAAAAAAGAAAAGGTAATTGCAGAGTCTGGGCTTTTCTTCAGCAGTACTACATGGTCAGTGAAGACTGCACTGATTAATGTGTTACCCACCAATTTTCTATGGAGGGAGCAGAACTTGCAGTTTTGCAGCCTGTATTGCTGGACTAAAATCTTTTGCAAGTATCACTGACAGCCAAGACCCTCTCTGCACAGAAATCTGAGAGCAGGTGTCTAAACCTGACAAAGAACTTCTCTTTGCCCTCAGAGGATGCTGTGATTTACTCCCACTTTTGTACTACGAAACCATGAACTTTTTTTGTCAAACTAATGAAAAAGTTTTCTGAAGAGCTATTTGCATTGATGTTTTACATCCAACACACCTCTCAGTCTCCTATTAATAAAAAAACCCAAAACCTCAAGAAAAATAAACAGCAAATCTATTGATCTCTTTAGGAACAGGGATCCAAATAGTTTAAGCATGTTAGAAATAATCACACAAGCACTACGTCAGTCTGCCCAATATTTCCTTTTTGTGTTTTTCCAGAACAGAGTCTCCAAACAAATACAGCAATTACAATATTTCTATGTACTAGGACTTACACAAGGAGTAAAATTCTCCTGCACTACCTGTCCACAGGCATTAAAAATAAACCCAGACAATTTCTTTGCAGGTGACAAAGAAACCAGTTTATATTTGTACAGTCCTGCTAAAATATGTCTTATAAACGTATATTAAAAATTGTTAATAATTTGTATTTTCTCACTGGCCCCTTCTACTCCTGTCAGTAAAGGCATTCCTCTCAAAACAGAAGAGTTTTTTCTTTCCCAACAGCGTTCTTCCTACAATATTTTGTAACAAAAGACACAGCACTCACACGACCTCATTTCAAGCCCCCTAGAAGAATTTGGAAAGGTTTATGGTTTCAAATGTGGTGAAGCGCCTGGTTTGGCAAGAGGGTCCCATGTGAGAGAAAGAATTCTTTTAAAAAATTTTAAATGAAAATGCATTTGTACATTAGAGAGCTAAAGAAAGTAGAGTTGTTAATGTCCATATTTCTCCCTTTAAAAAATCCTTAAATAGATGACATATTTTACAGTGGAGTTCGTCTGGTCATAATGTGGCTGAACCTGCAGGGATACTTCCATAACACAATTAAAACAGCCAGGTTGGAAGAATATAGAACTTTCCCTGATGTAAAATTAAACTGGGCCACATCCAAGAACTTTATTTTTTATTTCTGCATATGCCAAAACACATAATGAAAGGACACTACTAATCCTTCTATCTGAGCTGTTCCTGACTCTTGGAAATGCCCCTATTCCAGTCCTTCAAATAAAGAAGCAATTAACATTTGTTTAATAACAAACCTTTCCGGTGGATGGCTCCCAGGATAGCATGCTGTTGTTCAGTGGCACTGGGAATGAGAGTACCATGAACACTTCTCAGGTAAATCACAGCATATCCTGACACCAGGGTGGGGTCTCCTTACACTGAGGTTCTCCAAGATCAGCAAATCAGAAAGAGGACCAGGGCCAGGCACCTCTGCATTTCCTACAGTGTCTCTTGAGGCTCCATTGCCCAATAGGGCCTCCCAGTATTTTGATTTCTCCTTGTAATTAGAATCATAGAATTGTGAGGGTTGGAA
>VWZK01019144.1:0-15085 GCA_013396935.1 Baryphthengus martii | reverse complement strand
GAGATTTGTGGTAATCAAACACTTACCTGATTTTATATTGACAATAACCTCACATGAGACTTTTCACCATTCCTGTTGTTGAGTCAAAGAGTCGTGCTAGCTGTGACTTCCAGAGGAGTCTAACTTGATTCCCTTCTCCAAACACAATCAGCTCTTAGATCAGTACCCACTGTGTGACATGGCATATGGTGTGTGACAGAGGTATCCTGCCTGACTCTAATCAGTGCTGTTTTTTAAATACAGTTGGTGTCAGTGTCCAAAAGGAAATAACAAGATGCTTTTCTGTCTGTATCTCAGGTGGAAATCTCACATGATCAGAGGTGTAGTGAAACTCTTAGGAGAAGTGCAGAAGAGGAAGAAAAGGAGGAAGATGCAACTAATAGACTGGGAAGTGTGGAAGTTTGATCATTAAAGTAAGCTTCTTGACTCTTGTGATAAAATTTAATCTGTTATACTACCTCACAGAGGTATATATAACTTGTCATGATGACATACAAGTGACATTTTCCTCCCTTGCTGCCATTTGACTTCATCACATATTTTGACAGTGACATGATTCTGAAGACAGCACTTACTAGATGTCAGCATATTTCTCAGATATTTTCTCCAGAGATAGGAAAGAAGATAGTGTAGTGAAAGTTCAAAGAGAAATTATGAGAGAGAAACTACTACATGTCCCTGTGTTTTTGGTTGGTGTTATCATAAATTATATCACAAACTATCAATTCAACTTAATTTTTCAAAACTATTTAAAATAAAATTAAGTAAGAACTGGTCTTTATCACCTCTATAGCAAGGAAAAAATAAAAATTGAAAGATTTTTTGAAATGTTTTTCATGGCGTTAGTTTGGTATATTTTTTTCTTTTTTTCTTGTCTTCTGGAATCTTAAATTCCCACTGTCACTGCCAGGAAATTCTGTTATTTTGGGTTAAATTCAGGTCATCTGTGCTCACTATGTTGAAATGGTATTCTCAGTCTGAAGGACAGAAGAAAGTCCATGTGACTTGAGATCACTGCATTTCAAGACAAATAAATTTGGAGTTCGCTATAATCTACTGTTTCTCACATGCAGTCTTCAGTCAGCTGTCATATCCTAGCCAATGCCTGGTCTATCAACTCTTCAGGGTAACAACATTCTGCTGCTTTCAAAGGGCAAAATGCTAAAGCACAGTTTGCTGAGAATATTTGTATCATTCACATCAATTTATATGTGGAAGTATAAGGTAGTATTCAGAAAATTATAATTCATATTCCACCTGAGCAGCAAGATAGTGTAAAAGCTAGTTATGAAGAAGCCCCATTATAAGACCAAGTACTCATTATTTTATATAAAGGAGTTCTTAGAATTCTTTATAAGTTACCCATTCTGGAATTTCGTTTCAAGTAGCTGGACAAAAAAATCTGACTTGGTGTCAAAAAGTGTATATGCTGTTATTGCAGTATAAAATACTTCAAATTTTAAGCAATTTCTTTTCAGCCTTACTGCCCTTTCATCTTCCTTTACCCTTGTGCTTTCAAGATTTATCTAATTCATTCATTTTGCGTATTACAACCACATCCAGGACATCTTCCATCCTGATTACCTACAACTTCTTTGTCATTTTACAGACACAGAATATAACTATCTTCTAAATTTTTCATAGTTTTTCAGGATTTATTTTTTTTTAATCAGGGATCAGTAGCTGATGCAGTAATACACATGTTTTTGAGGGTCCTTTTCCTTAGGCTTTTGGAAGTTAGGCAGCGGGATATAGAGTCTTTGGGGACTGGCAAGTTTTGGTGGTTGGGGAGGAGCAAGAGTGCTGTGGCAAGCAACAAAGTACTGCACGATCACTTAAAATCTGAGGTAGAGCAAATTCCCAGGGAAGAGCTGCTTGCTTGAAAAGATACAAATGTTTAGGCTGAAATTAAGGAGGTAAGGTTTTTTCTGGATTGTTTCTGTCCAGGGAGCAGTACAGATAGCATAAATGAACCAGCTGTACACATCAAAATTCTCACAGTCTTCTCTTGGCACTCACTTTCCAGCAGGAAGCTAACTTACCCCCCATCACCACCACCTCCAGCACACCCTGCCGCTCAGTAGCTTCTTCAGGGAGGCATTCATGCTTCAGTCTAATGATTCTACATCTTTGTTACGAAACACATTTTAACTTGCATGTGTCAAAATCCTAGTGTAGACAGAACAACCGTTATATGTTATAGATCATCATATTGGGGACAAATGAATATTTATTCTGTCAAACTAACACATTATAAAATCGCTTGCCTTCTCCACACATACTAAAGATATTTTTCTTAAAGCAGGCATGCTTCCAATATAGAGGATACTAGGAAGAAAAAGAATGAAGTTATTTTACAGGGAAAGAGTTTATGCAAAATCAGATTCATAGAAAACAGTTAACAAGTTTAGAAGTAAAAAAAAAATACCTGCCACTTAGTCTTTTATATATCCACTGTAACACAAATACACTGCTGCTCAAACGGAAGTTTTTCTTTAAGAATGCATAGAAGCTAAAGATGTATTTTTTCAATAACTTGAAGCTGGGCACAAAATGTTGCGGATTAACAGCACAAGGAGTTAAAAAAAGTTATTGGGCAATATTGGGTGCTGTATTTCTCAGTGTTGCATTTCCCTAAGTGTTTGATGTTTCCCTCTATATAAAGGCTATTTATCACTTCATATGTGGTTAAAATTAAAAGGCTGAAAACAATGCTGTTTCTTTGATTAGCCCCAATGTCTTATTTACTGGATGGCTCTGGGTAAATTGTTTCATTCCTGCTCCATCTGCAAAGGTGTAATAAAAAGACAGACAATACCCACATTTCTCCAGCACTGCAGCAGTCTCAGTCATATGACAACTGAGAGACTGTCCTTGTTTTCAGTGCATTTTAATGAATTACACAGAAAGATAATACTATACAGTATCACCTAGTAGGTACTCTTCTTGAAAATCAATTGAATGAACCTGACATCATGCTCCATGGACACCTCACATGGAGGAAGTTTCAGTTGCTCACAAAAACTTCTTGTGACTGCACACTTTTTGTGCAAGGAGCCTACACGGATACTACCTCAAAGCATCTTGGATGTAACGTGGTTTAGGAGAAGTAATACTAAATGGTAATTTTCTATCTTTAAACAATGACATGGAGATGGTACATGAAACGGAAGGAAATCTAGAAAGTGCAAGTAGCAAAACTAGAGTTTGTCTTAGAAACAAGGGAATTGTCACTCGAGTACAAATTGGAAATTTATTTTAACGGTGCAGTATAACTTCTGATGTGATTTGCACTATGGAACACTTTAACAGTGTGAACAAATACAAAACAACATGAATATGAGCTTCATAACCCTTGTAGAAATGTTTTTCAATTAGGTCATTCTTATGAATCTCAGTTGACTCAGTCATGCTAAGGGACATTCAGAGAATAGTGAATACTTAAACTTATGACAGTCAAAGCAGAAGGAAAGCAATACTACCAATGCCTGTGATTTTAGTGAGAATTTAAACATGGTCTCTAGAGATCTGAAAGTAAGTAGATGAAAAACTCAATTTTCACGAAAAAGAAATAAAGCAACTTTCTACACTTCCTAGTTGAAGGGTGAAAGACACAGAAAAGCTCCAATCCAAAAGCTCTGAAAGTGAAAACCGGTAACCTGTGCTGTGCGTTTTAAGATATCTGGTGATCTGGGGGCTCTGAGATGCTCTGACAAGGCTGACAGAGAAAAGAGACTTTCAATGTGAGAGTTTTGAGTTAAGAACAAACAAGGAAAAAGTCAACAAGATGGGCTTAGCTCCTTAGACCTTTAAAAGTCTCCTGGAGACAGAAAAACCACAGTGAAAATCAGCTAGCATGAAGCCAAACATACTTCTGGAGGGGGAAAAAAAACCCAATGTAATAATGTGTTCCTCCTACAATGTAAAACCACCAGGCTTGTGGTCTCAAATGCTGCTAATTTCATCCTGGGTGTTAGCTTAACTTGTTTATTTTACAACAAAAAGAAATTTCACAGATTAAAAAAAAAAAACTGTTTAAGGAAGTGGCAACATCACAATTTCAAGAAAAAAATCATCTGAGGACTGTCTGGCTTGTCTCATCCACTCAGAAATACATACCTTAGGAAAATAGTGTTGTCTGAGCTAAGCACAATGTGAATGCTGTTAGCGGCTGTGTAGATACACAGCTAGGTTACTTACAACACTCCAGTTTATCTTCTTGAGCCTGTCTTCAGGCCACTGTGCCTTGGCTTACCACCAATTTGATTCTGTTATTCAGCCAGCTTCTTGAAACAAAACTTCTCATCCACTGACTTCCCTATCATTCTCCATATTTGCCTCAGTACCTATTTTTTGGCCAACCAATACCAGTTTTTAGGGCAGTCTTCAAAACTGTGACAGAAGACCAAGAGCTTCCTCTCAGAGGAAGAACGCCAAATGAGAGGGAAGTCACATAGCTGAAGTATTCATTGTAGGGTGGAGAACATGATGCATTTATTTACTCTGGCATGTATGCCCCAATACCACCCCTCAAGGTAAATTTACTGCTCTAAGATAGGACTTGCATTACTTTGATTTACTTTGGTAGATTGACAGCAAGTAAGAATTTCAGGTTTCACTTGAAGAAGTTTCTTGGCCTTTCAAGCATGCAGCTGTATACATGGAGTACACTCAAAAAAGATGTAAACCAGAAATCGTATACAAAAGGACCCAAAATCTATATATAAACTGCACTTAGCGCTATTGCAAAGTTTTCTAGTCTAGATAACCTCTATACATTCAGGAAATTCTAATTCATTGATTTAATTACCTCACATCACAGTCAAGAGCTTTGCCAAAGCACAACCTGCTCCACAAATCACTAGTCTTGGTATTTTTCTAGAGTGCTTTAAAACATCCTCTTTTTCCACCCACCACCTTGTAAAAGTCATGGATCAAATTTGTCCCTAGTGCAGTTTTACTGATGTGGGACAAAATCCATTGTGGAGAGGCATGCAGAAAGATTATCTATCTGCATTTTCTTTCCAGTGGTCACTAAGTTTATAGGCTGACCTACTATAAATCTTGGATAGATAAATGATGCCTGCATTAAGTACCTGACATGTCTGGCCTGTGCTTCTTTTCCTCTAGGAAATACTGAGGCAACAGCTTGTAGAAGGCAACCCAGAGCACTAGCCTTTACCCTTGCTGATTATAGTGGGTGCCAAGGAAGTCATCTAATTCAGTACTCCGATTATTTTTGTGCAAAAACATTCATTCTCTTGAAAATAGCTGGCATGGTCAGCCCACAGGTTCACGAAGCCNATGGTCAGCCCACAGGTTCACGAAGCCCTATATCACCCAGAAGGTGCTGGCAGCATAAGCAGGATCGCTGCTTGCCCGTACTCTTGTTTCCACATCCTGCTTCTTAAGCACATGCTGCAAAACCGCTTGTGTAGAGACAGCTTTACTCTTTGTGTGAGCAGTACTGTTTTGTGGGGAGCTGGAGTGTGGTGCAAGTTTCCGGGTGCACACTACAACACCAAAAGCTCGGCAACACACAGTTGGTGATCAGGAGATAGGAATTGATTATTTAAAAAAACAAAACAAAAACCACAAAAATAAGTGGATATGAAAGATTCAGACATTTATGTACCTATTTGCTTGTTTAAATACATGTGGAAACACTGAAAGCAAAAATGAGCAAACCAACATCAACTTTGTAATTAATGCCAGTTCTGACAATGTGAGCGGCAACAGGCCCGTTGTCCATCTTGGAATAAAGAGGCTGCTGAGAAAGACAAAACTGTGCAGCCAAGTAGCTTTTTCTCATGACGGGCGTGGGACAGCCTGAATTAACATGAGCTAACGTTACCAGACCCTGTTCTGAGATGAGACTAGTCTCGAAAGTGCTGCCTGGACCATGAAAGACTGTCAGATCTGTGTTGAGACTCACTAATCTTGCTTTTATTCATTAAGTTATTCCTCAAGTCCACCGCATAGCTGCCCATAGCCTTGTCAAATGTACATGCTGATGCTTTGAGATGTTGCGATCAATCCTAAAAGCCTTGAGTGATACAGGTGTGTCACCAGGGTTCAGGCTGAGCAAGGCACAAACAAGTAATATCCCAAGCTTGAATCAGAAAACCACACTATGCAGAGGAGCTGTCATAAACTTACACACAGGGTGTGGAAATGGCCCAACCTGAGTGGAATCTGGAGTTAACTTGAAACTAAATTCGCAGCAGAACAGTCAGGCTGTGCCAGGCTCTCTAGAGCCCATCTATACAGATGATGCCATCTACTGGCTACATCATTACCCAGCTATCGTTAGTGGGAAGAGCCTGCAGAGTAGTAGGTGCACACCATATCTCCTTCTTGCTGTGGGAAAGCTGACAGGCCTGGAAATCATGAGAGAGCCAATCCTGGGGAATAACCAACGAAAGACCTAAGTATACATGTACAGAATTCCTTCCTAATCTTCCTCTCTCTGCCCTAGTGGAAGTGCTGGGAAATGAGCACAGATCCACCCATGGGATGTAACTCATCAGAAGTGAAGCTATTACATTTTGGAAAACAGTGACGATTCTGCAAAGCGAATCTGTTCTGGTGCCTGGTATGGCTTCAGGAGCAGCTCACTGTTCTGGTGATGCTCTCACCTCTGGTCAGTTCTGTAGGTGGCATTGTGCAAGCAGCTGTGTGTCCTTAGTCCTCTAGTGATTCCACAGTGAGCTGGGATGAGGAGGCAAGGGGACAGGAGAGTGCTCACTTCTCTTGCTGATGTCCAACTCTTTGAGGAGCTCTGAACTCCAGTATTTCCTGTGAACTGAGAGAAATCTACAGTAAAAGCAAGAAACACTGTGATCTGTAATCAGATCTTAGCACACCTTCTCTTCCAGAAGGGTAGAAAGTCAGATGAAGAGTAAACTTAGAGAGTAACCAAATCTGCAGCTACTTAGCCAATGTAAATATAAATTACCAGACTATGAAGCACCTCAATAGTGTGACAGGAGCTAAGAAAAGTCAAAGCATCTAAATCTTCTGGTTTTATGAGTCCATGGTCACAAATCACACTAGCCAGTCAGTTGTACTGAGTAACATTTTAACACGTGGCGTACACCATATCTTGAAAAACAAAAGATTCCCAGAAGAATGGTACTACTGAGACACTTTTAAAAATGGAAGTCTGTGGCGTTTGAGTGTGTCTACCCTAAATTCCATATTGTGTTAGTAACAGTGTTAATGCTGTGATCTAAGGATTTATGGAAAGCAGTATTGTCTTCTGTTTAATGCACAGATCTAAGCAAATGATACTACTTTGTTTGTTTTCCCACTCTGCTCCCTGACCTACTTCATGCTGTCTCAGCTCTTTTATAGATGGATAATCTGATATTTGAGACATACAATCTTTCTCCAGTGTTGCAGGAAGGTTGTTAAGGCTATGGCGGCCTCAAAGGCTACAATCATTTGTTCGATAGACAGTATTACCTCTTCTCATAACTCTGACCTTACTTTTACCCACAAACTCCTTTTTAGGAACCCAGTCTGATCTCTCCAGTAGCACTGGTGATGCCTTGCCTAGGTCCCATGAGCTTCCCTCATGAAAATCACATTTATCAGCTCCAAATATCTTCAGTTCTTGTTGCTCAAGATAACGGCCAGTCTCTTACTGTAAACTACAGGATGCTCCATCTGCTCTACCCAAACTGAAAATGCTTTGATTAAAAAAAAGCTAGTAAAATCTTGATAATTAATAAACCATATTGTAATCCAAATTTGCAGTTCACTGTGCCCTTTTGTCTTTCTATTTTTTTTAATTAAGATGTTAGCTCTATTGTATTACATTTATTCTTGCATACTAGCTTCTTGTTCAAATTTCAGTGTATTTTAATAACTCCTCAGACACCAAGCTGTTGCAAGTTATTTTTTCTCAGCCATTTGCCTTTCCATGACAACCCTCCTCATGGCAGTCTGCAGACTTTGACCGAAGGACTTGTGCATAGAGAGAAGACCAAGATGCAGTGGGAACAATAAGCAGCAGAATAGTAACAAGGGAGAAGGAGAGAGCAGAGTTGTTTCTGAGACAGACTTATGTTCTGACCTCAGGAGTAATCCTATTTCCTTTCACAGTTGTCCTACCTAACAAAAACACGTTTGAACTGGATCATCTCTTACAGAACATTTCTAGATCACCAAGTCCAGTGGAATTCTGACTGACAGAAGCCTCTATACACGAGTTTCTGTATCAGGCAAACAGTACAATTACTTGAACTGCAATTTCTTGTGATACGATGGTTCATCAAAAAGCTCTTCATTGCAGGTTGATCTTACCATGTTTCACACTGAGTAATAGGACTCCAAACATTGCCACAGATGGTTGTAAATAGATTAACCAAAGTTTTGCAAAGCTTTCCGAAAGTTCAATATTATTGTGTGAGACATGATGCTCAACTAATGTAAATCAGAAGCACTGATTTATATTAAAATGTTAAGCCACTTTACCTCAGGAAAGAATCCAACATTCTTGCAATTGTATTTTATTTGATCATGTCCAGTGACTCTCAACAAACCTTAGGTTTTACAAATAGCAAAAGAGCACATTCACTACTGACACAAAGCGACTTGCCATGAAAGTGCACTTTTAAGAACTAGTTTCTCGGGATAGTCAATGGAACAGAAAGAATTTACACTTCTAGAAATTGATACATTTTGTGCTTATGTTGCAAGCTTCCAAGAATCACCTTCATGCCTTGTGATCCAACATACACAAAGGCAAAATATCTGATGGTTGCTAAACCACTGAGTGGAACTGCTCAGGACAGAACTATCCATCATACATGGTCTTTTTAAAAATTTTACTTACAGTCTCAGGTGAAATTAACAGCAAAGAATAAGACATCAAGAACTTTAAAGTTGTACTTTGCTGCTGTAGAGTGAGGCCTAGTCAGAGACCATGCAATAATTAGATTTCATTTGCCGTTCAAAAAGGTACTCGATGAAGATTCTCCTTCCCCTTTTTGGGGGAAAAAAAGAAAAGGCATTCCTGTTTATTTATTCATTCTATCTTGAGCTATCTATGGAATGGTGTCCTATTGCAGTTAGTAACAATATCTGAAGAGAATAATATGCTTAAAGTTATGATTTGAATATCTGGTTCTACTTCAAGAAATAACTCCATTACTTTCCCAAACAGGATATTAGAAAATAGGAAAGTTCAGAGTGACATTAGCTTAGAAGTACAAAGATCTTCTAAAACATTTCTATGCTGGACAATGAAAAATGACCATACACATTTGCTTTCATCCAACAGCACAGGAAAATAGATATGGCTTAAATTTTAGCCCGAATCCCAACGAAAACGAGGTGTATTCAGGCCCTGCTTTGTAGAAGCTTTGAAAGCCACATTGGCCAACTTCATCTAAATTTTACTGCAAGGTTAACTCTCAGTTACATTCATTTCTAAAAAAAAAGATAGCAAAATAATGCTAACAGACACCAATCTGTTCCTCTAAAATAAGCCAGTCAAGCTAACTCGAAAAAAGGCTTTCAAGAATAACACAGCAGCAGAAAAAGGTTCAGGCCCTCTGAATTTTCACAGATTAATAATAAAGTCAGAAGTGCAAAGACCTTTTGGACTATATCCAAAGAAGAGCAGCCAAGCTAGTGATGGGTCTAGAGAAAAATCTTATGAGAAGCAATTGATGGAACTGGGGTTATTTAGTCTGGAGAAGAGAAGGCTGAGGGGACACCTTATCAGCTGAGAGGATGTAACGAGCTGGGCACTGGTCTTGTCTCCCAAGTAGGAAGCAATAGGACTGGAGGAAATGGCCTCAAGCTGCATCAGGAGAGTTTAGACTAGATATTAGGAAAAATTTCTTCACTGAAAGGGTTATCAAGTACTGGAATAGGCTACCAAAGGAAGTGGTTGAGTGACCATCCCTGGAGATATTTGAGAGACTTACAGACTTGGTGCTGAGGGACGTGGTTTAGTGGTTGACTTGGAAGCGCTGGGTTAACAGCTGGACTTGATGATCTTAAAAGTTTCTTCCAATCTAAATGGTTCTTTAGGCTTTTGTTTTTGAAGATGTTGTACCAAATCCACGAGTCCTTGCTCTGTAATTCACGGACAGTAGGTACAAAGAACTATTGGTTTCACAGGGCAATGGGAAAGAAAGAAGGCGGCAAGTAAAGAAAGGAAAAAGAATCTAAAATACACAGCTGAAGCAAAACAGCAGTTACAGAAAAAAGTTTCACGAGCTTCAGTGGAGAGTATAATGGAGAGAAGAGTCATCCTCAGTACTGGCTCTCAACAGGAAGGAAATGTGGTTTTCCAGGGTGGAAAATGATTCCTCTGTTGGGCTGGCCTTCTTATGGAACCTTCAAGTCTCGTAGCAAAATCAGATTATCTCTTAAGGGACTGCAGGTGATTAGTGTTGACTTTTACTGTCTGTGACCTTCACTACATTGTGAACAAAACTCCACCAACATAGATTACCTTCCTACCACATATGGCATATAAGTCACGATAACTTTCTGTTCTGTCATCTGAGAATGAACTAAATCTTTATACACACGGTTTAATTTATGATAATATTTGTTCCTGGAGACAATGGGAAAAAATAAATGTTGTTCTAAATCCATAACAGAGCTCAAAGAACAAAAACTGTCTCTGTTTTCTGCTCAATATTATTGAGATTAATTGATAACTCCCACACAGTAATACAAGTCACCAATGCAGTCAGGATATCAAAAAATAGCCTTGCACAGGTATAAAATATAAAGAAAAATAATTTCCTAGTTTTAAAGCTTCTGTGGTATTTCCTCAGGGCCAAATTATCTTTAACATTATTTTGCACAGCAGTATGTGAGCATTACTTACAGAGCCACCTTAGAGTTTAAGGAGTTGAGACTTTCCTCATACTGTACTAAATGCACATAATAACAACTGATTAACTGCTTGGGACAGAGAGAACCCCCAGATTTTGATTTCCAGATGGCCTGTGAAGCTCCTGCCATATGTTCCCTGAGCCTACAAGAAAGCTTGGGAGGGACTTTTTAACAAGGGTTTATAGTGATAGGATGAGGGTTAACGGCTTCAAACCGGAAAAGGGTAGATTTAGATTAGAAACTAAGAGGAAGTTCTTTATTCTGAGACACTGAGACAGGTTGCCTAGGGAAGCTGCGGCTGTTCCATGACTGGAAGTGTTCAAGACCAGGTTAAGCAATCCTAGAAAATGTACGGAGGCTGGAACTAGATGATCTTTAAGGTCCCTTCCAATCCAACTCTTTCCATGATTCTGTAACTCCTTGGTATTTGAGAACTTCTAATTTCCTAGTTCTTTTGCTAGCATGCAAGGGAACTTTCTCTAAGTTGTTTTATTGCCATAAGCTCAGTTTTCTCACCTTGTAAAATGTAGATATTTACTCTGAATTCTTTTGGAAAATTCTTTCCGATGTACTAGGTTTTTGCAATTAGTATTTCCCCATCACTAATACAAACCACAGATATAGATATGAGTAGTGCAGCTTGAATATTAAATTCATCATACAGCAACAAAGTGGTTATAAATCCAGTGAACTAAAATATGTTATGATCATCTTTCAGCTGAGGAATAGGTTTGTGAAAACAGGCTTTCAGTAGCAGTTCTTGCTTTAACAAAATATGCATTGACTTTAAAATTCAGTCTTATCTTCTAGCACTGTAAACAATCTGCCTTATCATCTTTATTGTTTGTCCCTCCTTTCACCTTCGACAGGCAGCTTTTGGATTAAATACAGGAATTAAGCACAGTTTATCTAAAACATCCCCAAAGTGAAAGTTTGCGATAGTAAATAACTTAGGGCAAGCAACTGAAATGCAAAAGTTTCCCCTTAAATTGTACCAGGAAGGTTTCAGCCCCAGAATCGCCATCTAACTCCCTTCCCAAAGCTTATTGGCTAGCAGTCCTGGCAGTTCTTAAATAAATGATCTGCATGGGTAGCAGATTTTTCATTCCACAGGACTTGTTAGTGAAATTTCAACAAATACCCCTCACAGACTTTGCATTTATGGAAAATGTAGCTTAGCTGGCACTTGGATTATTCCAACAAATCTCCAGAAATCTTAATGGCTTGAAGGAAGCTGTGATTTATAGATTTAGATAGATAAAAATCAACCTATATATAGTCTAGATAAAATATAGATATAAATTTAGCCACAGTTTTAGGGTTGCTCAGCTTCTCCATTAATCACACCTTACTGCTCTCCAGTCCATTTGACTCCTGCATGTGCAGAGAGCAGCAGTACAGTGCTAAGAGCTGCCTGAGTGACTGTAGCAGGCAGGGAGATGCTCTCTCTGACATTTTGCATGGGTAGTATGCAGCACCATCCAGTGTTTTCAAGGTGTATCTGCAAGTCATGTACAGGCCTTCTGAGCACTCCTTGGTCTCTGCTTATTTCCCCTTCCCCAGATATTCTCCTCTCCAGAATGCTCTTCTGCACACTGTAAAATCATTGAGACATACATAGCCAACTACTAAATTGATCTCTGCTCTACCTTATTTGATTCTAAAAAGGTCGTACTCTTCTCCTGCAACACTTTTCTGTGAGACACGTGGCCCAGACTTTAGAGAATACTTTTCAGAGTAGAGCCACTTTTCCCCTACCAGTAAGACAGCAGTCACATTTCTAGATCTGAGCATCTGAATATTACTCCATGGTCCTTTATTGGGGAATGCACATGACTGTAAGAAATTTAAAAAATCGTTCACCTACATAGCACTGTCTCAGCTCTAGGGCAGACTACAACTCTGCACCTCTTTGTGTCTTCTGTACAGATAGGAGCTATAACTGTGTAGTGAGGAAACTTCTCTCTATCAAAACCAAACAGGCTCCCAAAAATCATTTCAGAAATGAGTAATTAAGACAATGGATCAAAGCACAGGATAACAGTAAGGGATGGGGCAAGGGGTGGAGCAGGACAGAGAGTCAATTAACTGCCAGTGCAAAACATCCAATGTGAAAACAGAAAGACTGATATTTGAACTCTTACCTGCAGCTCCTGAGAGCCCAATGCCAATGGCGGGGGTATCACCATGTACAATATTGCCTGCCAGAAAATGTGACTTCATTTCCTCCTTTGCTGATTCAAAAGAAATTTTAGATAGTGCACACTCGTTTGACACTCATAAGGAAGGTTATTTCAGTTACTGATACTTTGCACAGTCTTGTATTTGACAGTCTACCATTACAAAGGAGATATTTGAGGAATAATGTAGGGCTGGCACATCCAGCTTAACTCTTTCAGACACGAAGTTTGCAGAACTATGGGACACTATTTGAGTAGAAGTCTCTCTGCTGTCCACAGACTGCTGAAATTATCACTGCTGGCAACTCCAGGTGAAAATGGCTCTCACAAGACATGAACGAATACAGGACACCGAGAGATATAACAGTGAGAAACAATCTTGTTGCTAGAAGTAAAAGGAATGTTGGTCTCTTAAGTTAGAAACTACATCCTTGTCTATTCAGCACAGCTGTGAATAATATCAGAGAATCAGATCTTCCCTAACATGTGTTGCTTTCTCTTGCTTTGAAGCGTTCAGTAAAGCAAAGCTCCCTGTACACCCTATTTGCCTGTGCTACTACATGTCCAAATCAAAGGCAGCACCTGGGCTTCTACAAAATTTCGCCTCCCTCTACAAAAGTGAAGATCATGCACACATGGCTATCCCACTGTTGCTTACCTTGGCAGTCAGAAATCTA
The DNA here is from genome assembly GCA_013396935.1 of Baryphthengus martii. Lineage (NCBI taxonomy): Eukaryota > Metazoa > Chordata > Aves > Coraciiformes > Momotidae > Baryphthengus > Baryphthengus martii. The sequence continues at coordinate 1,362 of VWZK01019144.1, read as the reverse complement.
GCACTGGACAGGCAATTCTAATATGTTTTAAAAGCACGCCGTACATGTGTTTCCCATACTATCTTAACTATAGCTTAATATGAACACTCAACATAGGAATACTGAGTCAGATAATAATCAGATAATACAGATTGTGTTAAAAATTGAACAGAATGGAAGAGACTTCTTCCTTGCCAACGCACAGGCAATTTTCATTTATTGCTAGTATGCTTCAGTACAGCGAATCAATCTTTCTTTAAAAGGATGTATTAGTACTTTTTTTCAGCTATATACTCAAGGCTTTCTGGTGTATTTCCTCCTTTCACTTGTATCCACTTCATATAAAAATATACCAACAGCAGAAAAAAAAATTAAGCCAAAATTCACTGACTAAAGTGTTCCCTTAATCGGGGGAACAAACAGAGAAATGCAGAATCTCCCCGATGTACATAATATTTCACGCTTCACAGTCAAAAAGCCTGCAACATAAGTTAGGTCAGTAGAGCAAACCAAGACTACTAATCTTTTTCAGTAGCTGAGGCTTCTGAAGGGCAGAGAAATCAAGGGCAACAACCTACCTGTCTGCCAATTTCAGTGGTTTTGATCTGACAATAGACAGTGGTTTTGATCTGACAAAGTAATATTCTGAAATTGTTCACCAATTAGTCCCACATATGGTTTAGGATCACCATGCTCCTGAAGTTTATGCTAGAAGTCTGAGAATCACTCCCCACTGCAGCACGATTAATGGATGATGCAAACACGAGTCTACTATTTTTGTGGGCTACACAAAGTCAGAAAATGTTAGGAAGTGAAGATACAGAGATGCAGGACACAGACCGTCTATGGTCACTCTGTTTTCATATTCAGAATTTGCATACCTCTTAAATATTAGTAAATATTAGTAAAACATTACTAATCAAAAGAAGCTGACATCCTCCTCACATATAGCTTGCACAAAATTAGACACAGGAACAGGGCAGTGCTGGAGAAAAGGAGTCCAGGTAAGGTGAGGACAGGAACATGGTTACTCTAGAGTTACTCCCTACAGAGATAGGGACTGCCTGTGCACATGTAAAACCCATATTGCTGCCAAATTATACTTTCCTTGTTTTGTTGGTTTTTTTTTAAAAATAACACATGGGCAGGTACTTGTGTCCTGGTTTGAGTTAGAACAGAACAATTCTGTCCAGTGATTTTACTTTTCAGCTCAGTCTCTTCTAACTAACTGCACTTTATGAAGTTAGTAGTGTGTTGTCACAGACAGAGTCAGTACCAGGGTCTGGTGCAGAGAGCAAGGCCACTGCTAGTTCCTGTGTAACATATTGGGGGAGGTGCAGAAAGGAAAGGGCCACATCTGCAGGGAGGAGCAGGCAGGACAGG
>VWZK01019139.1:16362-50539 GCA_013396935.1 Baryphthengus martii | reverse complement strand
TTTTTTTTTTTTTTTTTTTCCCCCTTTCCTCTCGTCTCCAAGGAGAAAACACCTCAAGTTAGGGAGGCGGCGAAGGCGAGAGCTTTGCATCGCGCGCTGGGGCCGAGCCTTCACTGCAGACTCTTATGTAAGGGATTCTTCTGCAGAGCATCCTGCTGCTGGCAGCCTCTCGGCAGCCTCCGACACTCCCTGCCAACGGGCTCCCTTTTCAATCCTCTGCTTTTCCAGCTTTTTTTTTTTTTTTGCCACATCACACGCTCTCCAGGCAGCAGGGAGGCNTTTTTTTGAGGAGAGCTTTTGCTGCTCGAACAAGCCGCAGGCTCGTGCAACAGGAAAACCGGTGCGGCTAATAATTGTTATGGCTTTGCTTTCATTTGGGTCAGGTCACGTTCAGGGAAGGTTTCTTACCTTTAACATTTCAACTTGGTTCCCAAGTCCCTTTGTGCACAGTTCCATGACTGAATAGGAACAGAAAGTGTCCCTTATTTTATACTGGCTGACAGTAGATAACCAGAGAAAAAGATTGGATTCCAGCTCCATAGGAGGAATTAAAATTGACTGGTGTCCAGAATACACGCTGTGAACAACAAACAAACACGACATTTGTGTGTAGCTCGTGGTTCTCTTCACAGGAACACTGACTGTATTTTCACGCCAACGTTCTCGCTCGACCTAAAGCAGGTTGTGGGACTCTGCGTCTGAGGCAAACCGGTAACAGCTCCAGTGCCCACCTTTTGGAGCAATATTGTCTTAAAACTAGAACTTACTGTGCAAAAAGCACCATTTCTACAGAGAGAAAGGCGCACGCGCAGCCTCGGGGGGAAGGGAGAGAACTGGCTCGACCCCCGAGTTTACCGAAGGAAAACTCCCTGACTGCCACACGTCACCAAGGAAGCAAAGCAAGAGAAACATCCCGGAGCCAGGGAAATTTGGCAGCCCAAATAGGTGTAATCTGGACAGGATAACGACCTGCTAATCTGCAGGGAACGGGAACGTGCTCTTGTCTATTTTTGTTCAAAGACAAAAACTCTCCCCTTACTGTAAATCGGTCGTTTCGGTAAGGTCAGCGCGATCCGGCTGCAACCGCAGCAGAGAAAGCCGTGAACTCCCCTTCACAACCGGCCCAGAGCTCCCCTCTCCCCTTCCCCGACCCCCAGGTCGTACCTGCAAAGGCACCAGAGCACAAACCCTAGTCCGCAATAGGGGTCGAGACAAATGGCGATCTGCCGGGAGGAGTAGAGCTCGCACTGGAGCTTGATGGCCCTGCAGAGGCCGCTCACTGCCGCGTGGGACATCTGCAACACACACAGACCGGGCTTCACGATCAAGGACATCACCACAGGGCGGCGGCGAGACAGGGAGGTCAGAACAAAGGTGGGTTTGCCTTCAGAACACTTCCCCAACAACTACATTCCTTCTCCCTCTGCTGTCCACGGCAGCAGAACCCTCTGAGGGCAGCAACAGCCGTGTCAACAGCGACGCCTTAAAAGCTTCGAGCAGATGAGGGGTTGTCCTGCTGGGAAGCAGCTCCATGGAAAAGGACCTTGGAGTCCCAGTGGGTGGGNCCTGCTCTGGCAGGGGGGTTGGACTCCAGGATCTCCAGAGGTCCCTTCCAACCCCTACCACTCTAGGATTCTATGAGAGACAGTCCAAGGCTTTTGGTTTTAACTTTGTCATCCCCTTCTCTGTCCTGCTCTCGGTGGGGAAAAGCAGCAGCTCCCAGCTCTGCTGTTCCCACCCCTCCCTGCTCCCAAAAGAGGCAGCTCCCCAGCGGGAGGCAGCGGCAGAATTCCCGGTGCCCACCACAGACACCCATTTTCCTACGCCGCAGCACAACTCTCCGGCACAAAGCCACCCTGCGCCGTCTGCACCGAACCCAGAGCTTCGCTGGGAGAAAAGAAGGGTCTGCCTCGAAGCTCCAAGAGGCAGTTTTGGTGGAGGTCGAGGGGAGAGGTGGTTCAGAGTATCCGCCAAAGGTGAGACACCAAAGCCCGGCCTTCTGAAGCCCTTTACCTTTACTCCTGTCAGCATGCCTGTTGTGGAAACGCTAAAATCCAGATACGCCAACATCTCCGGCGTAGGTGGCTTGTAGATCTGAGAGAGTCTCTTCCTGGGCAAGTCATCTGCACAAGAAAGGAACAGAGGTGGGTACTTCTTGATTCTTGAACTGGCATTTGAAAGGAGGAGGCAGTTTTCAAACTGCCTGGGGTGGACAAAAAAGCTTTCTCTGAAGTCTCTTTCCAAGAGAGACGGACCAGCACATGGCAAGGCTCTTGCCAGAGCTTCCATGTAGAGAATTATTCTCAGGAAAAGAGAGAAGAGAGCAACTCGCTCTCATCTTAAGGAAATTAAGTTTTCTGCCACGTGGATTTTTAGTAAAATTCTTTTCCCTGTGCAGCTCAGCAAACGCCAGAAGAGGTGTCAGTAAACAAGGTCAGACTGAGCACAGGTCTTGGATCCCCGGCCGCATCCCAGGGGAGGTTGGTCAGGGCTCGGAGCAACCTGCTCTAGCTGCAGATGGCCCTGCTCCCTGCAGCGGGGTTGGACTCGATGGCCTTGAAAGGTCCCTTCCCACCCAACCCAGTCTGGGATTCTCTGATTGTTTTTCTAGACATTCAAACAAATTCTCCAGAGCCACCCAGTCTGCATCGGAAACGGGGGACAGCCCCTTTGGAACCGCTCCACAGGAGGTCAGGAGGTCTGGGAGCCCAGGGGCCGCACCGGTGTCGATGATGGTTGGCCAGGTTTTCACATCGACGGCGGCGGCCGCCTCCCTGGATTTCAGCAGTCTCATTAAGGTCTGCGTTGTGAGAATACAGGCGGCTTTGCTGACCTAAAAAGAGAAACACTCACTAAAAAACCCCCAGAAAGACAAAAGCCCGGCGCGGCGGCACCGTCACCGCGCGACACGATGTTCGGAGAGCGTATTTTACCGCCTGTAGCAAACCTCCATTAATTTCCTTGGCTTTTGCCAGGCGCTCCTCTCTACTCCTCCTTCACTGGAACCCCAAACACAGACTAGGATGCACGTGACCACGTCAGGACCTCTAGAGCCGGTGAGAACACCACCCAGGCTACACCCAGCTTCCTCCCCCACGGTCCTTTCCCGGTTACCGGGCTTGGCAAGTAACAGACAGCAGGATTTACACTTGCCCAGGGTGTCGGTGTGAGATTTTAAGCGGTAACGTCACGTGCTGGGCTCTCAGAAACCACTCGTTTCACAGCAGTTCCTGGCGCCACCTCAGCAGAGGCGGTTCTCTCTTGCACCGCCCGGGTTTTGAGCCCGGCTGCCGCGCAGCGAGCGGTTTGGGGTGTTTGGAGAGCCGGGTTCAGCCCCGGAGGCCGAAGCGGGAGCGGCTCCGGCCCCGTTACTCACTTCCACGATCATGCGCACGGTGGGCAGCGTAGCGGTGAGGCTCTGAGCGTGAGGCGGTCGGACGGTCACGGGGACGCAGCCAGCGTACAAACAGCCGTAGAACGCGGTGATCAGCTCAATGCCTGCAAGGACATGAGTGGAGGACACCGGTGGGTGGGTGGGTGGACGGATGGACACCCTGGTGACACCAGCCTTTCCCCTAGGAGATTTTCCCCCAAGCATCGGTTACCGTTTCCGTTAGGAGAAGGTACCCACACACTTGTCACCTCCACAGGGCAGAGGGGCAACGCGAGCGGCCCAGACACCGCAGGGAGCATGACAAGGAAGCTCAGAAAGCTTGAGATAGGGCACCGGGAAAGCAGAGAAGACTGACCAGGTGGAAAATCACACCATTCTTACAGGAAAAGAACATCCCAAGTGTCCAATGACTCAAAAGTCAGTCAGGACAAAAAGGATTGTCTGGCAGGGCAAGAAATACAGAGCCTGGAGAGCACCTCTCGCCAGCAGCGAGCGTCCGACACGCCAAGTGATGAAGGTGTTACCGGTGCTCCCCACCGGTCTCCACCAGCGGCCACCCTGCCATTTCTCAGAGCAAACCACCCTCTTTCCATCCACAAAAAGCTGCCAACCGGCAACGTGACTTCAGACAAAGGAGATCCAGCCAGGAGTGAGAAGGGACAAACTGGCTTTTCCAAAACTCTTGGAGAAACCAAGTCTGAGTCCTGATGCCGTGACTACAAGACACTGGGAGAGTCCTCGCTGGAGTCAAACCCAGGTCTGTGAGCTGTGCAGTCCCTGAGGTATCGCTCTTTCGACCGTCTCTCTGGTATTTCCAGATCTCAGTGAGGTGTCCACGACAGACCACGCTGCACGTCGGCAGCGGGACGCAGCCATCGCCAGGACGTGCTTACCAGGAGGATAAAGAAGCACCACATTGTCTCCTGCGTTGAGATGTCCTTTGTCACACAGAACCGACGCGATTCTCTCCGCTTTTTTGTGCAGCTGAAGGCAGGTGGCTGTGCACACAGTGGTTCCCTTGAAAGGAGACAAAAGTGCTCTAAACAGGGCCTGGCACAACACGTGCCTCAGTAAAAAAAAAACAAAAAACAACGAACCAACAACAACAACCACCCAACTCGCTCACTACTGTCAGTCTAGAGCTACTCGTTATCTAGACCTAGAGGCTGCTGGCATTCGAGGAGCCGTTTAATCCACTACGGTATCGAAAAGAGAAGAGATGGAGTTAGATCTGCTCTAGAAAATTCTACCTTCCAGGGAGTCAGTTCAGATCTTCTTGCACCAGAACCTTGCCAGAATATACTCAAGAGGGATACCCCGTTAAATGATACGGGAACCAGTGGGACCTACAAACACGCTCGGTTTTAAAACGACGCATCGACCCGTGACAGCCGTTGAGATGAAGTGACCTATAGGTTCAAAGGTTCAAAATTCACACATCCATGGGCAAAATCCAACACGGGGACTAAACAGAGGGCACTGGAGCGGGCAAAATATTTTTCATACGGTCTCAAAACTTGCGCCGTGGAGCTTAAAAAGCCAACAGCTCGGCGCTGAGCGTACCTTGGCATTTAGCAGAAGGAAGAGAGGGTGGTCAGGAGTTGCTTGAGCTCTCCACTGTAACACCTCAGTCAGGAACTGGTGCTGAAACAGAAAAGCGGGAATTAAACAGCGGTGCTCCCGCTTCAGAGCGGTACTTAAGTGCCCTGGGTCGCTGCTTCGCGTTCTGCTGTCGGGCAAGAGCCGTTAACGAAGGCTGATTTACCTTTTTAACTAAATCGTTGTCTTCTATTTGACCCAGATCTCTTCCAGAGGCTTGAGCAATGCGCTTCCCAGCCACCAGGTTCCCCACCATCACGGAGGCAGGGCCGACGCCTGTCGGTACAGAGCGGCCGCGTGAAACGCCGACTTCCACCGGAAAAGGGAAAGGAGCCGGACCCCGAGGGGCTGGGCGTTACCTGGTTGTTTCTGCCGGGGTTTTGGCAAGTTGGTCACACACGTGTGCGGGCACATGAGGATGTTGCAGGGGTGCAGGGAACCCTCCAGAAAGTGCTGTTTGGTTTGAGAGATGTGGATGCCTCCCAGCGGGGTTTTTGGCAGCGTGTTGGCCGGCACGAGCGCCAGGCAGTAGACTCCCACTTGGTGAATGCTGTCGATTGCCTGGAGAAAGGAAAGGTGGTCGCTTGAGTTGTTGGTACAGCTGGGGACGGGTCAGGGTTAAGTAGCCGCAGGACAAATCCCTGCCCGGGTAAGGTGCTGGAGGAGCGCGTCAGTCCCCGTCGCTCCGCGTCACCGCTGCCGTAAGGGTTAAGCGCTCCTCTTCCAGCCCGTTTCATACACACAAAATCCATTTTTAAATCTTTCGTGACCAAAATCCCCAAAATACACACCGTCGCTCGATGAATCATAGGATTTTGATCTCAGATTTTCATCCATCTGTCTCCTCTGAACCATCACGCTCTGTTCCCTTTCCGCCCGCCTCAGCTTTCAGGCATCCAATGCATTATTCAGACCACCAGGTACTTCCTGGGTTTTTCTCCCCAGTTTGCACACTCCGCGGCCTGAAACATCCTCCCTTAAACGCGCAACGCGGGCAGCTCTCACGGGAAACGTTTGCTCCTCGTTCTGCTTTCTTAGGACTCCGCTCATTCGGCCGTTTTAACCTTTCTCTGCTTGACTGTCTCCCTGGTGAAAACTCATCTCCAGGGAGAAGGGAGGATTTTCAAGCAGAACTTCGAGCACCAGCAGGATCCAGGCTGGAAGCGGAACTCCTAAGCTGGGGCACTGGACCTGCTTTGTGGCCCAGAAGCCCGCCCAGCGCCGACCGCTCCGTCAGAGCCGCTTTCCCAGGATCTTCGGGACACGAGAGAACAGCTTGTACCCAGCAGCCGCACCCAGCCTGGGACCCTGTCAAAACGCCTGGTGCCAGGAGGGCTCCTGAGCGCTCTGCTCTTTCCCCCTGGGGTGTTCTGCTGGCCCCTGCTCTGCCCCCACACGCTGAAAAACGGCCCCAGCTCCCCTGGCCCAACCCCAGCACCGGGCTCACCTGCAGCACTCGGCTCATCCACTGGAAACTGTCCTCTTCAGAGGCATCTGGCCTCTGCTCTGCAACCACCACAATCCTCTCGTCGTAGAAGACGGACACTGAGAACACAGCAATCCTACGGAAAAGGGGAGATATTGGCACAAATTCCGGTTTTACTCCTCAGGAACAGAAAGCCAAGGAAACAGGCTAAAGACAGAACTTGTGAAAAAAAACAAAACAAAATCCAAAACCCATGGGGCAAAGACAGAGGGGAAAAAACCCATTAGCCAATTAAATCAGAGTCAAAAAGGAACGACTTTGTTTAGCACGTACAGAACGAATGCCACCCTCTGATAAAATTTCGACAGGGCGCAGTCCCCCCTCCTCTCAATCTGCCACCGCATTTCTGTTCCAACCTGAGGCAAGTCATCAACGCAAGAGGAGCTTCAGAAGCACCTGCCCGACGTGGGGGGCTTCAAATCTCCCGGTAAGTCTCAGAACCAACTGATGAAAAGCCAGGCAGGGCAGTGGGGAAGAGATTGTGTTGGGCACGACGAGGCCAAATTACCGTCTAAACCATAAACTAATTTATTTTAACTGAGCTCCCCAAAGCAAGCAGTGACTGAAGAGAAACTGAGGATGACACTAAAGAGCCCGTTTGACTCTACCACACCAGAAGGTGACGGGGAGGGGTTTGTTTCGCCAACCTTCCTCTGTAAACTGTTTTTATCGACTCCACGGCCAAGCCGGTGGCTACGATGTCGTCGGCGTTGTGTCTTCGTCCGCTGACCGTCAGCAATCCGTCCATTTTCCCAACCACAAAGACCAAACTGCCCTGGAAGATAAAAAGGGATCCGTGAGGAACTTACAGGGAGCAGATATTCAAATGTCTTTGACGACTTGGGTGTTTTCTAACTACGGCTCCATCGGTCAAATTTGCATAAAACATGTTTTCAATCTCTTTAAATACATCGCTTATGACTAAAGCCGGAGAAACATTCTTGTCACGCGACAGGACGCCGCAGCACGCACACAGCTCTCGCAGACAAACCTTCTCAGGCTTGGTTTTACAAGAATTAGCAATCTAAAAATATCAAAAGCGACTCAGTAAGGCTCCGCAAAGCTCCCAAACCCCGTTACGTACGGGTCCGACAAACCCCAGCAAGCCGGAGCGGACAAACGGCACTTCGCCCACTGGAGAGCCCGTCGAGTTCACCGGGATAACCTGCAACAGGATGAAAGATGTTGGAGGCAAAGTGGATTTTCCTGAGGATAGAAAAACATTCCCTGCATCGAGAATCGCAAAGTGACAAGGAGAAGGGGAGGAATCCTTGGCACAGGCGTCACTTTAGACCGTGGGAGACCGGTCTGAACGGGGAACGCTGAACACACACCAAATTGTGAGGAGTTTTTCAGGGTGTCTTTTCAAAAATCAGAATTAACACCAAAGTTACAAACCCAAGGGATTGTGAGGAGGTTTTTCAGGGCGTCTTTTCAAAAATCAGAATTAACACCAAAGTTACAAACCCAAGGGATTGTGAGAAGGTTTTTCAGGGTGTCTTTTCAAAAATCAGAATTAACACCAAAGTTACAAACCCAAGGGATTGTGAGGAGGTTTTTCAGAGTGTCTTTTCAAAAATCAGAATTAACACCAAAGTTACAAACCCAAAAGACTCTACAAGGCTCAGCTCTGCACAGGAAACGGAGAAAGAAAGATGAATGTACCATTCCTACCTCAAAGGTGTTCTTCGTCACCCCTGCCAGCCCATAATACATCATTCCCCCGGCTCTGGAGCTGACGCAGATTTCACCGATCTCATCGGTTTTGCAGAGCTGCGGTGGCCCGTCCGGTTTCACGATACACATCATTCCTGGGGACAGATCACGAGCTGTTCCAACAGTCCCCGAGACTCGCCTTGCGTAAGGACACTTTCAACCACCGCAGGGGTGACGCCGCCGGCTGGGGACCACCCAACCTCCCCCCGTGCCCAGGCGGAACGGGAGAGAACACCCAGCGGGTCTTTGGCTAAAACGTTCCAGACCTTTTACAAAACCACGAGATTCCTGCCCCGTTTTTACCTCCTGGCATCACGTGGCCAACATCCTGGACAGTGAGAGCGGAGTTTTTATCTTCGGTGTTGACACGGATGACGCCGAAGCTCAGCCCGTTCATGGACAGGATGGCTCTTCCAGGCAGAGGTGCCCCGGGGACCCCAGGCCTTTGAAGGACACAAAATCAATACGGTGAATCAGGGGCACGGGATTATTATTGGATTCGGATGAAGATTCCACGGCAACAGAAATGGGCGTGTTTCTCTTTTCTGGTTTTAAAATTCAATGGGTTTAAGTTGCACTGGGGAGGTTTAGGTCGGGTATCAGGGGAGATTTAAGTTGGATATTAGGAAAAATTTCCTTCCTCAGAGAGTGGTGAGGCCTTGGAACAGACTGCCCAGGGCAGTGGTGGAATCACCATCCCTGGAGGTGTTTGAAAACTGTGTAGATGGGGCACTCCAGGACGTGGTTTAGGGGGTGATGAGAATGTTCAGTAGATGGCTGGACTTGACGATCTTGAAGGTGGTTTCCAGCTTTAATGATTCTATAAAACGGCGAGGTGGCAGCAGAGCTCCCCAGGAGAGCCACACGGATCAATTCTTGGGCAAGAGCAACTCCTCTCCCAGCTCCTCAGCTCAGCCCACCTGAAACACCAGCTCCCGGCCGATTACCGGGCTGGTCGCTACACAAGCCAGCGAGGGACAGACAAAGACTGGGAAAAGGACTGTCCAAAGTGGGATGAGATTTAACCTCAGGCTCCAGAACACCCCACTGGCTGGAAATCAAGAGTAGGGAAAAGCAGCGCACGGTTCTTACGGGCACTCTTGAGCCGTCACACTCCGAGGGGACAAAAAGAGCCCTCGATTTCAGGAGAAACGTTTAACAGCTCAGCTACACGAACACCCGAGCTGGAGTTTACGACGTGCCTACGTCAACCACGACCAACTGACGTGCTCACGAACCCCAGCCTGGAAGATTTAAGGGGCAGCCTGCGGCGCCGTAGGCCCCTCACCTCCGTATCGCGATGGTCATCGCTTCCGGGGAGGTGGCACACGGACAGATCGCCTCTGGTTTAAGCCCATGGCTCTGAAACAAGCTCAGGAAGGCGTCGCAGGAGGAGACAGACCCTGGAAAGAAAGATGAATTCATATAATTTAATTTTTAAATACCGCCTGTGAAATTAGCTCGAAGCGAGCGCGGTGGATGAGCCATTTAAAAGCCGTCTCCTCGTCCCCGCCGGAATTCTCCCCGTTCCACTCTCCTGCTTCTCGTCCCGCAGCACCTCTCACAACTTGTACTTGGAGGAAAGCCCCTCACCCTGCTGCTCAAGCACCACAATCCACAGCTCTGTGACTGGAGAGCTGCCCCAAATGGAAATCTTCTCACAAAAGGAGGTGTGAGAGAAGTTCCAGGAGAGAGGTTCCTCGGCTGGCAGCGGGCTGGGTGTACTCACAAGGATTCGCACCGTCGGTCACAATCAGCATGCGCAGGGAGCTCAAGCTGACGTCTCTTTGGTCTCGATGGGCCATCATGGCCCAGTGCAAGTCTCGACACTTGACTAAAGCAACTTTTGCTGCAAAGCGACACAGGAAAAAAAAAAATAAAAGAAAGAGCGAGCCATGTAAGGACAAGTCAAAGCTTTCCATGAGTCATGTTCCTACGAACGCACACTCCCAACACTCCCAAAACGAGAAGATTCTCATTAAAGCACGCAAGCCTTCATTAACCGAGCCCGCAGGAACAGCAAATCCCAACATCCAACGGCATCCCCTGCGGCACACTGGCCATTTGCCGACCACCTGAGCCAGGGGCTGGCGCTACCACAGTCCCGCCTCCAAAACCTACACGTCTTTATCACCATCTGAAGATCCTCAGTGAGGTCTGGGGATCAGCAGATCTTTCTGTGCTCAACTTGGGATCATAAAGGCAACTGGCTTCCAGTCGCCATCGACGTTCACGGGGCGCCGGGGCTTTGTGCGTATTTAGAAATAAATGTAAGAGTTTTGGCCCTTGGGATTTGTCACGGAAGAGCAAGGAGACAGGTTCTAAAGCACTGGAGATTTTCATGCCCCTCAGTTGTTTATCCTGAGAGCTTCGCGGTGTGGAACAGACAGTTACCTTTGTGGGCATGAACCCTCTGCACCCAGGAGAGCGGGCAGGTTTTCATCACGGAGTAGGGCACACTGACAGTGTGCAGCTTGTTCATCACATTCTGAAAAGCAGGGAAAAAAAAACCAAAACCTTTTCAAGAAAAGGGCTCACAAAACCCATCACGAAGCCAAACAGGAGCCACTTTCTCTCCCCACCAACCCCACCATGAATTCTCCGAGGATGGTTCTACACCTCCTGCGGAGCGCTGCAGGTGTAGCAGGGAGAGAAACGGTTGACTTGATAAGGAATGGTCCTCAACTGTGTCCTCCAATGCTGTGATTTTATTATAAAGACTTTCTGAAATATTTCACGACTCTCCAGAGGCTGGACTCACCGTTAGAATGCCGTGCCACAGCCCCGCGTCCTTCTTAAAATCCAAAACATTCACTATCGTTTCACCTGGGAAAAAGAAAAGTTGTGCTGGTGAAGGGGAACATGCCAGGAGAGCTGCCACCACTATTCACGTCGGAACCTGCATCCGGCGGAACCCGTCACCTCCAGCTGTCAGAGCAGCTCCGAGAGGGAGAGACGGAGCCGGCTGTCGGTCTGAGGAGACGTCCGAGTAGTCGGAGCTCCCTGTTATGCCAAAGAACTCAACTCAACATGAGTTGAAGAGGAGGAACGGAGCCCGGAAAGCTGCGAGGAAGTGACATGCGGGGCTGTAAGGTACGTTGGTAGAAGAGAAAGGCTCTTAACCTCATCCTGCTTGAGCAGTGGGAGGGAGGAGAGAACATCATCCAAGAACCTCCTCCCAGAAGCAACGGAAATTAAAGTGACGGCTTCCAAAAGACAAGCTCTGCGTTTTGAAGCACTACGACACGCAGCTCTAAGGAGAAAAGTTTCCGTCGTGGGCATATAAATGAGCTGGATTTACAAGGCAGACCAGACTAAAACCATCCCCTGAAGCAGAGCCCTCTGTGCTCCCAGCGGCCACTTCCAATCTCCATTTCCAGGTTAGAGGAAAGGCCTCAGACGAGCGGTACAGGTTCGTTTATGACAGAGGTGCTTCGGGAAAAAATGTTTGAAAAGAGCAGGAGGGGGACTCAGGCTGGATGGAAAACGCTCCACTGAATTAACCTGCCATTTTTTCTCTTATTTTTTTTACAGGTTTTTTTTTTTATCATTTTTTCCTTTTATTTTTTTAATTTAAGTAGATATTGTTGTTTATTGGCTACTCAGTCAGCTGTTAAAAACACCTCAAAACACTGAAAATGTTTAATATTTCTTTCCATCATTCCTTTGGTGTTTCTGTGACACTTCCTACCTTCAGAATAGTTGCAGGCCTGAGACAAGGCTTGACAGTGAGCCAGCATGGCAATCCGAGACACCGTGACCCCCATCACGCTGCCCTCTTTGCTCGTCTTGTACTACAGGAGAGAAAGAAAAGAAAAAAAGAAGTCAGGAGGTGACTGTGGATCCCACACATGAAGAAAAATAAATCACAGAATCCACATTAAATAAAGTTTTGTTTCTCTAAAGCTGTGGGGACACCCAAAAAAAGTAGTTGCTGGTAGAAAGGCCACAGCAAGGTTCACGGCCTCGAAGTTACGCAGAGTAACTCCGCGGAGATGGGAGATACAGATGGGAACCGAAGGTCTCTGCCTTTAGTTCACTGTTATTACTTCTCACAACATCTCTTCCTGCTCCCGTAAGCAAAGGGAAAAGCCAATTTGTAATTTCAGACCAGCCAAATTCCTGGAGCCAAATTCCAAAGGCTGTTGGCTTAAGGAGCTGCGTAAAGCGGCGTTATCGGGTAGCTGATCTCGGCGAGCTCGGCTGGCTCCGTTACCAGATTCCTGGAACAAGAGCAGCGTTCTCTGCTCCACCGTGAGCGGCCCTTAAGGCCACAAAGACATTCGAAACGAAAAGAGAAGCTTCACAGCGGGTTGCAGACGGCGAAAGCCTTGTGAGAAACTGGGAAGTTTAAGGCAGTGAGGTGCAAGTGTTATCTCTGGTGATTAGAACACCACGTTCAGCTCAGGGAAATGACTTTCTTTTCCCCGTTTGTTGCTTACCTCAATATATGCTGGCTCAGTTCCCGCAGCGGAGATGTTGGGCTGCCAGTCCTTCGGAGATTTGGAGAGGTATTTTGAATCTGTCACGACCCATTTGAGCCTGGGCCAACCTAGAGCCAAAACGAAAGCGATCCGTTCATCCCCGTTTGTTTATTGAGGGATTTCTGTCCCGCGAGAGCACACCAAAGCCCCGTCATTTCTCCACGCGCAGTTACGTGAGCAGAAGGCCGAGCCAGGTTAGTCGCCAGAAGGTTCATCTCGTTTCTCATCGGGGAGTTCAGTGAGCAACAAGGTACTTCCTCTGTGCAGGAAAGATCCCTGCAGTAGTTCCAAATATAGCTTCTCGCATCGGTAAGAAAAGTGCTTTTCAACCCGCCAAAGGCCACTGAAGGGAGCTGAGGACAACCCCGGCTCGTGAGGCGGAGTCGTTGCGACTTCCAGAACAACAAAGCAGTTCTGGCAGCCACAAGGGTCAGTAGAGCCTGCAACAGGTAAGTGATGGCATCAAAAAAGCTGCTCCCTTTGCGTTCAGAGCTCCCACAGCCACCTTCAGGCAGATCAGCTACAGCAAAAGCACAATCAGAAGCAGAAGAGGAGGCTCCAGGGAGACCTTCGAGCGGCCTCTGGGAAGGCTGGGGAGGGGCTGTTTGCGAGGGCTTGTGGGGACAGGACAAGGGGTGAAGAGACTGGATGTCTGGAAGAAATTCTTCACAGGAAGGGTGGTGAGACCCTGGACCAGGCTGCCCAGGGAAGCTGTGGCTGCCCCCTCCCTGGAAGTGTTCAGGTTGGATGGGGCCTTGAGCGACCTGCTCTAGCAGGGGGTGGCCCTGCCCGTGGCAGGGGGGTTGGAACCGGATGATCTTCAAGGTCTCTTCCAACCTTCAGCATTCACCGAGTCTAGGAAGTATAGAACCAATCTAACCTTTAAACTGCACAATTTCTCCGTTTTGGGTTTTCGGCAGCCCTTTCAGACACACTTCAGTGGTGAGAGCCAAAGCAATGCCACAGCTTCCCAGCAGGAAACCAATCTGCTGGCCACCGGCATCCTGAGGGAAGAGGGGGAGGGAAAAGTCACTCCTGTTTCAAGATGACATAAACCAACTCTCCCCTTACCAAAATCCCAGGCCTGGTAACGCTCTGGTAGCTGGACCACGGATCACGTGGGGAGGAAAACGAAGGAACGACTCATGGCCACAAACTCTTTTTCCTTTGGTTTGTTCTTTTCCTCCCACGTTCAATGCCTGGCAGGGGTCTGAAACCTCAACTGACAGCGACTGTCAGGCAGGGATGGATACACCCGCTTCTGAGCTCACCTAACGACAGGTTTTGGAAGATGGTCTCTCTGAACAGCAAAAGGCCCGCTGGGTGAACACCGAGACACATCTACGGGCCAGGAAAAGTCCGTAGGAAAAGGATAAAACCACCAGAAAAACACAGAAGGGCTATTTCACCTTCTGCATAGTAAGGCTGCTTCTTTTGTTCAAAAATGAAATGGTTTTGCAACTGGGGACAGATCGCAGTGAGGTCAGGTGATTTGCAAAGGGAACTCTTTGGACATGAAGAGAAAAAAAACTACTGTATTTGATGTGAAATCCACAGTGCCGGTGCCCGGCACTCAGGCATCGAACACACCCTGTTTATGTTCACTAATGGAAGTTCAGCTGCTTCAAAGAGGAATCACGAGGTAAAAAAAGAAAAAAAAGCTAAACATAATTACACTGAAAGAACAAGGTCCCTCTTTCCCGAGGAATTAATTTCTGTTGCACAATGATAAAAACACCCACGCGAGGTGCCTCGCTAAGGAATCTGACGGGGCAAACCCTGGGAGAAGCTTTCACTTTGTCTTTGGTCGCCGCAGCAGTTGGCACGTCGCAGGCAAACGAAAGCAAAGCTCCCACAGGGTTACCAGAGCGGGTCACCATTTCATCACCACCTCTCTTGCCATCTATTTGCCATTATCCCGTTTCTTTTGTTTTTTTCCTCTTGGGAAATTCTGTAGTTTCAGACCGCTCTGGGCATGGCAATAATACGGCAAGAACGCAAAAATTCTGGTACGGGTAAAGAAAACACTTTGTGGAGCAGAGATTCACAAAAAGCCTCCAAGTCTTCAAAAACCTTCAGCCTCCAAAGACAAAAGTCTGGCCGATGCCAAGCGTGGCTGGGAACGAGACCCCCTTCCCACGGCTCAGAGGGCAGACTCACAGGAGTTTCTGGGCCCTATCAATTCGTTCCATCAATTAACCGTTTCCAGCTACTCGGCACAGCTCCCGAGGTCAATATGTTTTTCCATTTTTAAACAGCTATCCCAGGTTGACAAAGGTCTAAGGCAGCAGCTGGATGCTGTGAAAGACTTTCAGGGGTCGATGATCCGACTTGGGTTTCATCCCCTACCAGCCTATCCCTGCTCTGAGTTCCAGCAACGTTACCTTTCTGGTAAGAGGTACCTCTATAGGCACTGGAATGACTTCTGCCAGGAGACAGCCGTAAAACGCCACCATGAACATGACCGGGTCGTTGTTGGGATAAACAAGGGCTACCTACAAGCCATAAAAACCTTCCATTAGTTGAAATACAAGATAAAAAAATAAAAATAAAAATTGCCAAGTTCAGATCTAGAGCGACTAAAACGCAGAAAACTCTTGTGCCGATCCACATTCTACCACAGCGTTTCTCCCAGGTTGTCTTTAAGTGGCGTTTCTTTCGTGGGATGAACACAGAGGCCAAACACAGAGACCCAAACCTCTGCTTTTCCCTCAGAGCTGCAAGTGCTCCTTCCTTGGATGGATTTCAAAGTCCAGAGCCAAAGAGCTGCTTATAGAGGGGCCAGAAGGACTGAAAAAAATCAGCAAGATTTCTTTCCAAAACAGCCTGGTCCCTGGGATAAGACTCTTGCAATTAAAAGAACAAGATTCTAGCGACCGTGCTAAGTTACAGCCCCCTCCCCAACCCTCTTTTTAACTTCAGAGGGAGCACCAGACAGTCCCAAACTCATTACCCTGTCTCCAGGTTTTAACACGGGTTCGTTTTTGGTCCCCAGTTTGTTCAGCAGCGTGTAGGCCAGCTTGAGACTTCTGCTCCACAGTTTGCCTGGAACGCAACGAGAGAGATTCGCACAATTCCCAGCGCACCCAGCACACAAGAGGCTCTTTCTGGTTTTGATCACCTTCAGCATCTACACTGGTGTTATCCCGTTTCTTTTGACCACTGCAGTTGCGGTTGTTACACCACTGCAGTTAGTTACACCACTGCAGTTACACCACTCTATCCACAAAGCCCTCAAAACCCAGGAAGCCACTCGTAACCCACGCTACGACCAACAACCCCTCGTTCTACCCCTTTTGGAGCAGGTTAGTGCTGGAAGTCAGGACTCGACTCACCGTATGTGAGGGTATAAACTGGTTTTCCTGTCACATCCAGTGCTGTCAGACAGGGGCATTTAGCTTGGGTGGTTCCCCAGCGCTGCAGAGCCGCTTCTAAGGCAGGAGGCCAGTTACAAACAACTCCCAGGGGCTCTCCCTTTACGGGCGTCATCTGGCGTCCCTCTGGCTTGGGCTGGTTTGGGTCGGGCTGTGGAACTGAAGAAAATTCAATCACGTTTCCGGCTCAGCTTTGCCCATTTGTTACCAGGTGGTAAAGCCGGAAAGAACGCTGAAAACAAAGGTTGCTCCTCCTCGCCTTTAGGTTTAACGACCCCTATGGCACTTCCTGGGGAGCCCTGCACAAAACCAAACCTCACAATCACGGTCTTCTCCCGAGGTGCTATGACAAGGTTCTCTGCTACGACAGTGACGAAAGTCACAGGGAATTGCAGAAAAGAAAAAAAAAAAAAAACTATCTTACAAAATAAGGTTGTGATGAAATTGCCAGTGAAGACAATCCCGTTGGGGAAATTCACTAAAGTAGAATAAGCAAATGCAGGGGTCTAAAAAATCTGTCTAAATATTTCTGTTAGGAAGCAGCGTTGAGGAGGCCGCTCACGGCTCTGGCAGCGCAGTGAATGACCTCAAACATCGGTTTTCTATCAGCCTGTTGGTGAACTTGCTGCAAATAGGGAATCCCAGTCAACTTCAAAACCAACGGCAGGAATAAATCCCGCAGGGCGCACGCCTGTGCGCTTTTAACAGAGGATTAGTACGGAAAACGTTCCTTGCGGCGATTACCTTCCACGATTTCTTCAAAATCATCCACAAAGAATTCTTTCAGGGGTGGCCTTTTAGGTCTTTTCAAGGTGTTAAGCAACTGCTGGATTTTCGTGGAGACTCTGCTACTGACGGGAACACCTGGAGGGAGAGATGTTGTCTAACAAAAGCGTTCCTTGTGTCACTAACCGTCTACCGGATTTGCTCCCGTTCGGTACCCAGCGGATAACCGCCAGCGCCACGACGGCGGCACGGGAACGCGTCCCCGCCAACGCCACAACCGCTCCGAAGCGGTGAGGCCCTTAAACGGCATCGACTGGAAGTCACACCGTTGGCTCTCCCAGCTCAAATCCTTCACGGGGCTCTCGTTTCTGGGCACCCCGAAACCGTCCGTACCGTCGGCGGTATCCATGAGACTGGAGCGGTTGGATCCCTTGTGCATGCCTTTCACGATCCCCGAGGGAGGGAGGTCGATCGCTGCCGGCCGGCCGGAGGAAGAGGAGGTAGTTGCTGTGACATCTGGGGGGACTGAGAAATTTTCTAAAGAAAGGGAGAGAATTGAGACGGCAATTAACGTAGAGCTTGACGGATCAGGCGGAGCAAGCAAAGCGATAGTCGCCCGTTACCAACAACCTGAAGAATTTAATGGGTTGAACGCGTGGGAGCTCTTGTTAATTCTAAACACACCGCTGCCTAAAGACTGAGCAGCTCTGGGAGGTGCAGGTGGGATCTGTTGTGGGGGGACAGGAAACAAAGGCACGAGGTGAGTGGCTTTGTTCACGCCAGGAAAGTGGTTCGTCAAACCACGCTTCCCGTTCTTGGCCTCTAACCTTCAGATCAAGCTCAATCTCTTGACCTTCAGCACTGTAAAATAAAAAATAAATAAATACAAAAAAAAAAAATTCAGGAGATCCACACGAGCTCTGAAATATTGAAAGCCCCAGCACAAAGCCCTTGCCCCACCTCTGCCGTGATCTCTCTTGCTAGAATTAGACTGTTTTTCCGTCAGTAAGGGCTTTCTAAAACAAACCAGGCGGTAGGGCTACTGACTGCAGCGGATCAGCAAAAAATCACGTTGGGTTTCAATCTCTTCCAGTTGGGTGGCTAAACAGTATGAGCCTGTCCAGCAGTTAAATAATAAATGTTAATGAACAGAGGGAGCTGGGCCTGACTGTTGCCGTCAGTTGCCAAGACGCTGTTCTGCTTTCCAGATGAATTTGTGAGCTTCCAAACTGCCGGGAACTCTTTACTTGAGGAATTCTCTCCTGAACTGGCTCTTCAATAAGGTATTTTTGCTGATGGGGGATTTCTTTCTACAACAAAGTAGGTTCAGTCACCTGGCAGGGCGAGAATATTCAGGTCTAGCTTCAAACCAGCAACTACTGCTTATGAAGGAAAAAAAAAACCTCAAGAATTTTGAAACTGCTTGTGCAGGGAGGAAGTCGGATGTGCTCCTCTCATGGACTGAGCTTCTAAGATCACCGGGGAGGACCGAGATTTTGTACAGCTCCAAATGTTTGCAAGGTTTGTTACTGCTCTCTCCACAGAGACGCGTAAAATTGGGTATGTGAGAGCTCCTACTCGTTTAAACGAGGTGTTGGCGCAGGATGGACGCGGCATCTGCGTGGTGAATAGTTCCAGCAAAGATTTAAAACTTCTGTCTGGCATAAAATGCTGATTAGGTGAGAGAGCAGGCATTCTGCAGGTAAAAAGCTGGATTACCTGAACTGATCACAAGCGGTAACGCGGCTTTCTGTGCGCTCCAATTAAAACCAGCCTCTCTGCTTCAAAGGCACGTAAATTATATTGCCTACGTTCGATGGGCAGTTTCCCCGGTTTTCCATTTCAGAAAACAACTTGCACCCCAGCAGATAAACAAAAATAACGGCAATAAAAAAATAAAGACAACAAAAAACCCCAAGTGAAACAGTTAAACCCCCCAGCACTTCTATGCACTGCTTGCCCCAAACCAGTCAAAGCAAAAGCAGAGAGCACACAAAATACAGACATCTCCTGAGATGCAGTCACGTCCTCAACAGCAGATTAAAAAAAAAAAAAAAAAAGGACAAACATACACAGAGCAAAAAAAACAAAAAACAAACTTTGCCATTTCCAAGAGAAGCATCAGCAGCGAGGAGCACCTCAGAGCCTCAAAAAACTGAGCCTGGGGTATCCAGATCTGTAGATTTTGCTCCGTCTCCTCAACACCTGGACGCTCTGATTATTTCTCAGCCTAGATCTGCGCTAAATCTTTACTCTGCTAGAACTTCTTTTTTTTTTTGGTCAACGACGTGCTCATTTGTTCACTTATATGGCTGGTTGTGGTTCTTTTTCTTTTCATCTAATGCAGATGATAAACCGTGAGGGCTTATAGCAAAGTGAGACTATAAAAAGCCAGCATTTTCCCCGGCTCCCTACGGTCTCCACCAGCACCCAGATGCCAAATGCTGCTTGCCCAGGGTAGCTTTGTACGCACGGTAGCTCCAAACCGCTGTCGACGAAAGCGACGCAAGATACAGAAAGTTGTGCCTCTGCTGATCCTCTCAACACAGCCCGGGGGGCTTTTCTCCCTCGATAAGCTCCTGCTCCACACTTCCCCTTTTTTTCAACCAACTCAAGATCCTGAAATTCTTCAGGGGAAAAAAAAACCCAACAAAACCAAACCCATCGTGACGGTGCAGCTCCGACAAACCCCAGCGAGTTCTGCCGGAACTAACTGAGCTCTCGATCCGAATTTCCCTCGAGCGACGGACACCTCCAGCTTTATCGACACAATCTGAACTCCAGGCAATTTATTTGTTATTATTTTTTTTTTTTTTTTGCTGTTCGTACCCATCTCCTACCTATTCGGGTATTGGCAAATACATCAGCTAGTGACCCACTGGTCCCTTTGCCTTCTCCATGGGAAAGTGTAGAAGATGCTGATGAAGATGTGGATGACCCCTGAATAGATCGGTTGATCCAAGACTCAGCATTCTGTAAGCTCTGATGCAATGCAGCAGAAAGAGCAGCTTGGCGCCTTAGCGACCCCTCGTCCTCGGATGCGGAAGACGTGTCTGTGTGGAAGCAGAAAAGAAAATCTAGCTGCTTAGGGAAAAGCACATGGCACGGAACATGCTCTCTTTCCAATTCACAGGTCAACAGCACAGGCTTGTCATATAAGCATCCTTTTTTTTTTATTTTTTTTTTAATTTTTCACAGGCTGTGTCAAACAAGGTTACATTGGCCAAACCAGAAGGTAAAGCAGCAAACGCCTCCAACGTGAGCCCCCCGATGCTTCGCCCCTCTTTAAAGCACAGAGAAGATTCACCTCCTCCAACAAGTATCCTTCCCCAGGCTCCTCCAAGTTAACTTTTTTTTTTTACTTTTCCATTCACATTCTAGAGTATCAGATGCTGGTACTGCCTAACTTTGGTCATTCTGAAATGGAAAGCGAGGGGTCAGTATCGTCGTCACAACTGGAAAGACACAGGAACAAAGCCCAGAGCAGGCCCCGGGGAACAAAGGTGCCAAGGCCACGCGCAGAAAACGCTTTTGTCCGCTGTGCTAAATGGTCCCTTTCAATTGCAGAAAAGAAAAGAAAACCAAACAAACCCCGGAACAAAACAGAGAAAACTACAACCGGGAACTGCATCCTGCGTTTCTGAGAGGACAGAAACCTCGTCTCTCCTAAAGCTCTGGATTAATTGTTCCTTTAGACTCCTCACTTCACATCTGAAGTTGTATAGCGCTAGATTATCAACACTTTGGCTTTGGCCTGGGATTTAGGTGGTCTTCCAAGGGATGGCCTGGCTAGGCTCTGGTCCTACACCAAACCATTCCACCACGTTCTCCCCACTGGCCGAAGCGGAACGCAGCCACGAGCTGAAGCGCAGGACTGATTCCAGACAGAGGGTGACCCTTTAGCTGCGGAGCACCCACGGCTCAGAGCGCGTCGCGGTCCTGGGTGAGTTAGTACAAAGCTGAGACCCAAGCGGACGCTGGGAATGTGCATTTAGCCCCCAGGAGAAAGGGAAAGAAAAAAAGGAGCTATGAAGAACAAAAAGGAGCTAAGAGGATAGGTTGGAGCAGAGTGGCCTAGCAGAGCAGTCTGAGAGAGATGAATTCACAACGGAACACGAATTCATCGTCTTCAGGGGACTTCGTCAGCCCAAACGACTGCGATGCTTCTGCACAGTGAGAGACAACAGAAAAGTCACTGTCCCAAATGACACAGATTGATCTTTCAGCCCGTGCATAAAGCCGCTCAGAAGCAGAGGTGTGGTACCAGCTGAGGCACATGCACCGTAGCAGACACCGCCATCTCTCTCCCGGGTGTTTTGCCGCAGCCGTTCCACAGGGAGGGGGTAGGAAGGAAAATTCCTGCAAGTCCCAGACTCCCACAGGACCCCCTTCCGAGGTCCTTGCCCAGAACCGTACGTCGCCGTGCACCCTTTTCCCGTGCGCTGAGTATTAAACTTTAATAAAATCAAAACGGGAATTAGGCGACTGAAAGAGGTGTGAGGGAAGCAAGGGAAGGAGCCTTGGTCCAGGAAGCCTGCTCAGTCCTCGCCGATCGACTCTTTAACAGCTCCCAGAAGAGGGGATGTTTTCACAGCCCCAGCAGCAGCTCCCAGAAAGGAGCAGCCGCTCGAAAGCAGCCAGAGTAACAAATTACTACAAACGTGCTGAGCCTCTCCGCTCGGGAACCGTCCCGAGCGCGTCCCGTTACCTCAACATCCCCACAGACACCAAGACCCTAACCTGGGGGGGTGCAGGCGTCCGCCGGCGACTGGACGAACGTGGATCGTCTTTTTGTCGGCATGGGCAGGGCCATCTTCTGCTCTTTGTGCTTCGCCAGGGCCGCCTGCACAGCTTCCGTGTGGATATCTGCAAAACCAACGTTGGGAGAATCAAGAAAGCTGGGGAGGGACTTTGGAGGATGTGGGGTAGGGATAGGACAAGGGGGATGGATCCAAACGAGAGGAGGGGAGATTTCGATGGGACATCAGGAAGAAGTTCTTCCCCAGGAGGGGGGTGAGACCCTGGCCCAGGTTGCCCAGAGAGGGGGTGGAAGCCCCATCCCTGGGAGTTTTTCCGGCCGGGTTGGACGGGGCTCTGGGCAACCTGCTTCGGTGGGAGGTGTCCCTGCCCGTGGCAGGGGGGTTGGAACTGGATGAGCTTCCAGGTCCCTTCCAACCCTGACAATTCTGTGATTCTATAAGTTTGCAACAAGCAGCTACAGCCGGCCGCCTGTACTTACACATCCCCCCATTTCACAGCATCTTCCCAGACAACTACATTTTGCTGTCTCAGGAGTAACATTTCCCTTTTTTTGTGTTTTTTTTTGTTAAACTCACTGAGGTTTCTAAAGTTAGGAAGCTCATAGTAAGGCCAGGTTTTTTTAGTCGGGGATCTTCTGGATTGGTCATTAGATTCCTACATCTCCAGGAACTCTTACAGAAAACCCAACCTCACCAGATCCTTCCCCTCAACCAAAGATTATCCTAAAAGAATAAAAATTTGCACTGTTTCATTCAGCAGCTGCAGCTCTACAAGTCTGAGGTTCTTCACACAGAACCACCAAGGCAGGATCTTCCATCAGTGGACAAATAATAAGCTCAATCCCTTGCGAGGAATCCGCGGTGAGCTCTTGCCCCTGGCCTTACCGGATCGATAGCGTTCATCTCTGGCTCCCCCTGAGCGAGCTCGGTGAAATTTGGAGGAGGAGGAGGATGACGATGATGCTGAGGCCGGAGTTGCAGACGGAACGGGCATCTGAGTTCTGGATTCCTTCTGTAACGCTGGATCAACCCCTGGAAAAGAGTCCACAATTCTCTGAGAGCAGGAAATAAAAGTAGCTTTTTCTGACTGTACTTTTCCCATATAATTACAGGATTTCCTCCTCTTTTTTTTTTTTTGTAGCGAATCTAATTAGTCTCATAATACATCTGTCCAACTATACCCTCGTCAGTTAAGACAGACTTGTCCCTCCTTTGACCTTACTCTTAAAAGAGGTTTTTTTTCCAGATTTTTTTTTTTTTTAAGAGGCTGTAACTTGTGGTAAAGCGACGTACGTCAACTGCTTTTAGAGATCCCCGTCGTTTCCAGGTCTCCTGGTAGACACCACTGCCGTGGGCACGATGACTAAAAGGTTTTGACTGATGCAGTAAGTCCTTACCCCAAATTAAATCTGAGCTGCGAAGAGCAAGCCCAGAGAAAACCACGTGGTTCCTCAGCGTTGCACCGACCAGTGCGCGTTATCGACAGGAAAACCGATAACACGCCGGCGGCAAGAGCCGCTGCCGTTCGCAGGCGTTACAAACCCCAATTGATCCCTAGTTGTCCGGCTCCTGGCTCCTCTCAGTGTGCCAAGAAGGGAGTGGATTTACCATCCTGGAAAAGTTTGGTTTTGTCATGAACAGGAGGATCTGATAAGAAATTATCGCCGTATATAATTCAGCGAGGGACGCTGGGAAGAGCTGCTACCGGGGCCCCGATTCTCGAGCGAATCTGCGTCAGGAGGAACTTTCAAAAACAACCAAAAAGTGCAAGGTCCCGGAGCTGTAACCACCTCCGGGTTGTCACCTGAAGTCAGGCAAAAAAGAGCAGCGATTGCTCCACCTAAATACCCGCCGCCGAGGAGTTCTCACCAGCTACCAAAGGCTTCGAGAAACGAAGAGGAAAACCACAAAATCCTGGACTCCAATTCCAGTTACACCACTTTCTGAGTGTGTGGTTTGAGGTAAACAACTTCAGGCGAGCGCCTGGAGCTCAGGGAACTCACAATTCCAGCAAATCACACCTAACGAGTTGCAGAAAAAAAAACCTTCAACCATCTCCTGCTCCTCCTGACGTCCTAAAGAGCAGGACAGGAACCGAACGCTGCAGCAAACGAACGACCCGCCTCACCTAGAATTATATCCTTTGGGGAAAAAAATAAATAAATAAAAAAAAAATAATCAATCCAAGCCAACGGGGTACCGTGCTCCTGGAAGTTCCCCCTTGACCTCCGGCGTCGCTATGGGGCCTGGGAACCTTGTTGAGAACTTTTCACCTGGAATTGGTAGCAGTTTGAGTGCGACACCAACACCCAGCGGAGGTGAGCTGGGGAGCTTATGTAGTAACGAGTCTTCAAACTACCAAGCCAGAAAATCAGAGCATTTATTTCTCGTTAAAAAGGACATATCCTGCTCGCCACAAAGTCTCAAACCATATTAGGAGACAAACAACTGTTCCCCATTTTCACTGGTCTTTGTGTTCCCTTCCTGTCCTGGAACACGTTTCATCCACAACTGGTTTAACCCCTTTGTAGCGCGTATTTGGCTTCACAAAACCAAGAGCGCTTTATCGCCACCCAAATTTCATCTCTTTAATAAAATCAAGAGAGTTTTATTACGATCCAAAGACAAGACGACTTCCCAGGCGGAGAAGAAAAGCTGCTTTCTGATCCTTTGCGCATTTCCCAGTTTAAGCACCCACTAGATGTCAGCAGCAGATTTAAACACTATTTTCACCGAATTATTCAATTCATATTCCATTCTTTCGGAGCACCTCCTCTACTCTGCAGGGGCGTCCCAAGGCAAACACGACGCGCCGTTTACCGAAGGTTCAAACGCGTCCGTCGGCGACGCGGCGAGAGCCGGCGAGCTCCCCGTTTAAATGTTTTGCCGTGAGACGACAGCGGGTTCCGGCAGCCCACGGAAGCGCCGGAGCGCGGAGGAGCCGGGGGGAAAAGCTGCAGTAAGTCACGAACGGTTACACAACAAAGCAGCCGAAGGGAGCAGGTTGACAGGTGACCTACGGAGCGTTCCCGTTGGGATAATCCTGCTGGCGCTGCAGTTTGGGCTGGCAGGATTCAAATCCGCAGAGATGTCAAAAAAGAACGCGCTTTACATTCGTTTTTTGAGGAACGACAAAGGATTTTGTTTAATTGTCCTTCATTCCGAAAGCGGAATCCGCTGCTTTGCGAGCCCTGCGCTCTGTCAGAGCGGTTCAACGATTTAGAAAGCCGGAGATTTTTCCTCATAAAAAGATTTTGAGACTAAAAGCATCACGTACGATCACCAGGGATAAAGGCTGACACTAAGAATGAGGACAGTAAGTGCTGGATCCACCTGCCAGAAGAGAAGCAGCAGGCAAACCTGTTATTCTGCTGCTCTGCAGAGAGAACTGAGCAGGAGCCCTAGCGTCGGACCGGCTGGGCCTGGTAACAAGATGAATTTTTCATGCTATGTGCCCATAAAAAAATAATTTAAATAAACCCCTCGAGCCCCCGGGTTTTAGGAGTCAGCCTGACCAGCGCTTCCAGAACCCAGGGAGAGCCTCGCTCAGCAGCGGCCACGGCCCCAGCGCGACGCTCCGTTGATTTCATCTCGGATGTTACTTCAAAGATGGAAGAAATTCACTCCCTTGAGCCAAGCGATAAGTTTTCTTTGCAACTCCGGTACCCTTCAGACTGAGGAAGGAAGGAAATAATTCCCTCATTTGTGGGAGCTGGAAGTTAAGACCTTGTAAGTGGGTGAAACTCTCTGAACAACACTGAGCTGGAGCACGTGTGGGTGATTTACAGGTTTAGGCAAAGCTGGTTTCTCACCGGTTACTATTCCCCGTCAGCTCCCAGCTGAAATGATGTGATGCTGAAAGATGGGGGGAGAAAGACATTTTTTAAAAAGCAAAAGCTTTCGAGCTCTTTCTGCCGGTTCTTGCAGTCCAGAGCACGCAGGGTGGCAGGAAGGGTCTTCTGAGGTGAGAAATATAGGCCAGGCCACTCGGGAAGCAAAGCAGAAAAGCTTCTCTTCCAAAGCACAAGGATTTCAAAGAAACGAACCACTAAAGCACCAGAAGCTGGGAAATCGTAACGGGGGGAAGCAGTAACGTTCCCACCGTGTGCCGTGTGAAAAACACGAAGCAGAAAACCCCACAAAACACAGCTCAACAGCTACGATCCAGAGAGCGGTTACATCGGCTCCAAAGGACTCTCTACAGGTTTACAAGCACATTACTCGTCTTCCAACACCTTTCCCCGAGGTACTGGAATACAAACCACACTAGATCACACTCCTCTTACCTCTTCCATAAAGCAGTAAGTACTCCAGCGTCCTCTCTGCTTGTTTAAAGTTTTTATTTCATTTTTTTTTAATCACCGTAAGAACAGAGAACAGGAGCAGGGGCACTCCAGCGGCCACGTAAAGTTCTGAGAGTGCATCAGTGCTTAATGAAGATCATTTCCTTTACACATTAGCAGAGGAACCGGAGGAATTATCTTCAAGAGCAAGAAATCTGCAGCAAGAAGTAGTTCCAAGAGGTAGTGAGTTTAGCAGAAGGGCAGTCGGCGCATCCGAAAAATGCTTTGCCAAGAACGGCCTCGTATCGCCTCTTGAAAAAGAAACAAAACCCCTTCAGCCCTCACAAAGGACTCTGAGGGTGACGTGAAAACAACAGGGTCGCTCCAAGAACAGCAACACCTCAAAGCGCTGAGCCCCTCCCCTGGTTTTTGAAGGGAATTTAGGGCTCAGCCACAGCCCTGCACATTCCCAGAGGCGACGGCCGGGCGGCCTCCGTCCTTCCGCGGGCGGCCGCTCCGCTCCACAACGCGACACGACACGAGTCCGTCCTCCCCGCGACCGCGGAATTAGCGGCAGAGCTTCCGAAGCACAACCTGGGAAGCTGTTCCAAGTTCTTCCTGCGCGGCAGCCGGCGCCTAACAGCGGAGCACCGACTCCGGTGCCGCAGCCCGGTCGGCTCCACTTCGGAAAACCGGGAGTCGCACCAGGAAAACGTGTCTCTTTAGGTAGTTAACGCTGTTGCCTTAACTCTAAAAAAAGGAGGCGAGCTCCCAGAGGCGATGGGAACGGAGCACGGCTTGAGCAGTAAGAATCTCCCCAATGATAACGCTGACGTGCCCTGACACGTCGTCACACCTACCTTCTCATCTCACCTACCGTCTCATCTCGTCTCATCTCACCTCACCCACCTCCTCATCTCACTTCCCATCTCTGAAATGGAGCCAACACCAGGAAGGTGCTCTCAGACATGGAAGGTGCTAAAATCCAGGAGTAAATACCCCCCCTCTTGTTTGTTTTTTTTTCCCCTGTTGTGGACAACATTAATTTTCTGCTCATTAACAAGATGACCTGATTCTGAATCGCTCACGCAGGACTTCAAGCAGGGTTTTTCGAACTGGAGACTCCCAGATCGAGGGGGCAGCTGGATCTACGGATCTAAGATATATCCAAAGCTGGAGGGCTGAGCCGGAGCGCAGTCAAAATGCCGCCTTAATTGGTGACCTCCCATCGGCCTGTGGCTCCTCCTGAACTGCAGCTCAACAAAGAAAAGAGCAGGGCCGCCCAGAGTCTTGCCAAATGCTTTTTTCCCCCTCCTAATTAAACAGCAAACACGTGTGTAGGGTGACAGGCGTGAGGGGCACAAGATCAGGTCGTCTGATGAAAAGCAACTTGAGCTTCAGCCTCCTGCAGACTCCAGGACAACAGCAAGTCTGCCAAGAAGGCTCCTGAACTCCTTATTAAGGAGCCCAGGTTTCCTCCCAAGGCTCCAGATCTCCACTCGAGAGCCCACACGTCGGACTGGGAGACTGTAAAACCTGCTTAACAAATATCTACTTAGAAAGGCCAGAGAGAGGGATTAGTCATGTGTGCTGCTTTCGGGTTTCTTTAAAGAACAGAAACAGATTTGATACAAAGGCAGCGACCGAGTCATCGGAGATTCCGATCACATCCTGGTTCGGGGAGGCAGCCCTCAGTACTCAGAGGGCTGTTTGTAATAAAAACCTCAACTTTGAAGGCTAAAACCCCATTTCTGGTTGCCTCGCTGCCTTCAGCAGAGGCAGAACAGGCCGCTCCCGTGTGTACAAAGCACTCACTAAGGCCTGGACGCGGGAACGGGCACGGCAGCGGAACAACGCTGGGATGGAGGAGAGCAGGAAGGTGACCTCCAGAGCTTTGGGGTGGTGGAGTCTCCAAGTCAGGGCCCTTTTCTGCTCCTCAAGCAACTGCCTGGAGTAAACCGCAGGAAAAGCCCCACAGGAGCTTTCCCCAGTGGGAGTGGCGCTCACAGTCACTAAGCGCACTTTCAGCCTTCACTCTTTTTTGAATTTTTTTTTTTGGCAGTAGTTCAGCCTCAGTAAATTCCAGTAAGTCCAGTCACGACTGCCTGTCATGCCCATTCGCTCCCCAAAGCGCCAAGAGGCAGACACATTAGTTTTTAATGGTCGAGCATCTCGGCGTTATCAGCAGCACAATTATTTTGGGTTAAGCATCCCCATAATAATTATCAGGGCGCACTTTCAGTCACGTCCTTCCGTCGGTATATAATTATCCTCCACGCGATCAGCTCCGCTGCCAAGGTCTTTGAACCAAAAGGAAGAGATGTAAACGAAGCACGTCGTTCGGGGTCGGCCACGGAAATCTCCGTGCTCCTTTCCACAGCCCCTCGGAACCAAAATAAAAGAACCACAAAAACTTCTTAGACCAGCTGAAACGAGCACCTACCTTGGGTTTGTGGAACGTAGGGAGCCAGGAGCTTCGCTCTCTTCTTCTCATACCCCTTCTGTGTGATGTCCCCTAAAACCAAGGGAAGAAAATCCAGTTAACTGTGCTCTCATTTCTCAGTTTGAGGTCTGTTTGCTTTTCTTTTCACCGACACGAAGCTTTCACCTGAGCGGAGCGACGCATCTGCTGAAAAAAAAAAAAGCCCTGAAATCAAATAAATGCGAGCACATTATAAATTCAAAGCCTCTGGATTACAGAGCTTCTGTAGTTTCCCTTGGGATCAGAGAGAGGCACTGTACACTATTTAAATGCAATAATTTGAATCAGAACAGCTATCTAAGTGGAGTATCAAAACACTGGCAACCTGAAAAGGGAAACTTGGGAGCGCAGGAAAATGTTCTGTAACCACAAAGGCAGCCCGGGCTCACACGATGGAATCGCTCCCAAACACCGGGGCAAAGGCAAAGTACAAATTCCGAGCCTCCTCTTTAAGCAAATCGAGAACAGCTTTTAGCAAATAAAGCGACTGCAGGAGCTCTTTAGGCCGCCTCCAAAAAGCCAAGTGAGGATGAAAAGAGTCAACTTCTAGACCGCTGCCCAGCGAGCACACCCCATGAGCCACAAAATCGGACTTTTAATCGGTTTTAGTTGGTAGGGAGCGAACGCAAACTTGAGGTTGTGGGGGTTTTAACCTGTAATTCCGCTGTTTGCCCACTGGCAGAAGCAAAGTGCCTGAGCTCCATGGAAGCAAAAACTCCAGAAGTGAGTAAGTACGAGTAAACTTTTCCCTTTTTTGAAAAAAAAAAGACTTAATCTGTCTGATCCTGGAGATGAACCATCTGGCTGCTGTCTTTTGTTTTAATTTCTCACATTACACCAGAACCACAAAAAAGACCAAAACCTTGAAGGGATTAAAACAAACAACAACAAGAAAAGCCCCGCAGCATTTCCAGCCTTTTTTTTTTTTGCAGCCTGACCTGCGCTTGCAACCTCTTATCTCACGGGGCCGAAAGATTGGAAGTGATCAAACACAGAGCAAGAAGAAAACATGAAGGATTTGGGGTTGCTCCTCAAGCTAAAATTAAACCCATCTTTTTATTACACCAAGAACCTGGTGTAACGACCCGTCTGCTTCGCCACCAGCCTGATCATTATTGGAGGGCAGCAGAGCATTAGCCCCCGAGCGGCCCAGGTCGCTGCTGCCGGGCAGCATCCTCCTGCCAGACACTTCCAGCCTGATCTGGAGGCTCCACGTCACTAAAGGTGATTAAAGGGTTTAGGCTCTAAGCTCCCCAACACAACCAGCGTCTCTGCTGAAATCGCTGCCCGTCGGTTTGGGTTAGGACGGGGATTTTGCGGCACCGAGGGCCTGGGTTTCCCTCCTTTGCGCCGGACGCTCGAATCTCAGCGGCACGCCGAGCGCCCGCAGCGCCAGTTTGGAAGCCGGAGCGGGTTTGCGCGCGTTTTATCTCACTCCTCGTACGCCAGACTTCGAGTCAGGCCCCGGCAAGTCCGAACAAATGCGGCAACTGCGAACGGGGATGTCCGCGAAGCAGCGAAATGCCAAGGAAAGCCTTCGCCGGAACGCCCGGTTGCAAGACGGGGCTCGGCGCAACGAAGCCGGCTCACCAGGAGGGTACGCTGCCAAATACACCTTCCGGAAAAGCGCGACACAGAGACCGGCCGCCAAAAGGGCGACGTTTCCGTCGAGGGCACGAGCTACGGAACCCAGCGGCGCCTCCGAGACGCACCCTCTCCGTTTCCAGAGGCGCTTTTCGTTCCCCACGTTTGCTCCTTTGGGTCAGGGACGGAGCAGGGCGACCGCCGCCGCCCGGAAGAGGGAAGGAGTTCTCCCTGCGAGCCGATCCGCAGGTGTGTTTGTCGCTTGTTATGTTGCCATTAATTTCTCCCCGGGATTTAATTGGCCTCTTGACATCGGTGGTTACACGCTCCAGGTAATGAAACGTGCCGCAGAAAGCGGTTGGAATTACCAAGGAACACCAGGATGTGAGGAACAAACACCAGCAGGCTCCGTTTCGGTGCCGGCTGCATCCCGTTCTGCCTTCCATCCGGGGCAGCGAGGAATTGGCTCTCATCGCTCGCTCCACGTTAATATCCTCCTAGCAAAGCAAACCCACCCTCGGGGGGACACAAGCTCGGGGGTCACAGACGGGCATTTGGAAACGCCAGTAACTACTGAAAATAAACCAGGTAACTCAGGCCAAACATGATTTGCAACCTTAACAAAAAGAAACAAAAAAGGATTCTCTGAGCGTAAGCTAATAAAAAAAACCAACAAGCCTAATGCAATCTGACAAGAGGAGGAAAGTTGCAGCCAGCACCAGAAAGAAGGGTGGTGGATTCCCAGGGTCCCCCTGCAGGACCGTGTCGTCCCAGCGCTGAATTTCTTTCGCCCTCTTCCTTTCCCGCCGATCTCCAGGAAACGGCAACGGCCCGATCCGAACGCAAACGCGACTTCCTCGCCGAGTATCATAAACTACCGCGACGGGAAGAGAAGCCGGACAATAGAGCCGCGATCTCAAGATCCATTCGCTCCCGCTACGCAAACCTGCTCAACCACCAACCCCTCCTCTAGAAACTCAACGCTCCGCTGACGCTCGCCGCGCTAAATTCTTCCACGCAGCCGAAGAAAACCAAGCCGAGAAGCACGACCCCTCTTGGTGCGGACGGAGGGCGCGGCGCTGACAAAGAAAACGTCAGCGGAGCAAAGGGGAGCTGACAATTTTGCTTTAAAATGGTGCCAGCGTTGGCTCGTTCCTAGGGAAGAAAACTACAAACACAAAGGCTGAACGGCCCAGACGTTCTCTTGGCCCTCTCCCAGCTACGACTGTTGCTGTTCGGTTGTTGTCTGTACCCCCGGCGAGCGGCGGTTGTGCCTCCCCGCGCCGAGGGGGCCCTGATGAGGAAACGGGAGTCTACAAGAAAGCAAAGCCACGGCTTCTTTGCGGTCGAGACTCTTCCACCACGACCAACCTCCTAGGTCCTGCAGAGCCACCCGCTGGATTTTCCTGCGGAGTATCTGACAGACCAGCTCCAGTCGGCTTCACGGAGCAGGTTCTGGTCGCACTGCTTCACTAATCCCTCATCTCACCGCGCATCACCGCGCCGTTCCCCCCTTCCAACCCTTTCCTTCAGCTCTCTTCTGATGGTTCTAAAAGAAGAATTGAAAGAAATCCTTCTCTTGAGGATGCAGCAGGTCTTGCGAGTGCACAAGAGATGTCCTTCTGGGGATTCAGAGCAGGAAGTCGCTCTGGATTTATGGTCTGTAGAAACAAGTTCAATCAAGGAGCAACGATTTTCCCTCACTCGAACACGTGGACAGTAATCCTGGCCGCAGACACCTCCGTGACGCAATCCAAGAGGCACCGCTTGTTTGGTGTTAAACAAATGTACATTTGACAAACAGAGTTCCCTAGAAAAATGCAAAAAAATAAACGGGTTCCGAGATTTCTTTTTCATACGACTCTCCTAAGTTTTTGAGAGGAAGTTAGAATTGATCATCACTGTGCAAATCCCACCTGGATGTTCTACAGCTGACAGCGCAAGAGAAGTTGGGTCCGTCTTCTCCTTTTTGGCCGATGCCCAGCCTGTGGTTTTGCCACAAACAGAACGACCTTCAAAAACTAACTCAACATCCCCTGGAGGTATTTCAGACGTGAAGACCTGGTGCTTGGGGACATGGTAGAGTCAGGTCAACGGTTGGGCTCCATCTTAGGGGTCTTTCCCAATCAAACACTTGAGGACACGGTAGAGTCAGGTCAACAGCTGGACTTCATGTTAGGGGTCTTTCCCAATCAAACACTTGAGGACACGGTAGAGTCAGGTCAACAGTTGGGCTCCATCTTAGGGGTCTTTCCCAATCAAACACTTGGGGACACGGTAGAGTCAGGTCAACAGCTGGACTTCACCTTAGGGGTCTTTCCCAATCAAACACTTGAGGACACGGTAGAGTCAGGTCAACAGTTGGGCTCCATCTTAGGGGTCTTTCCCAATCAAACACTTGGGGACACGGTAGAGTCAGGTCAACAGCTGGACTTCATCTTAGGGGTCTTTCCCAATCTAAACGATTTTGTGATTCCGATTAAAAGAAAAGATGAGCTTGGCGATGACGGACAGCAGAGGGGAACGGGCTTAGACGGCGCGGTGACCTCCCGGCC
The DNA here is from genome assembly GCA_013396935.1 of Baryphthengus martii. NCBI lineage: Eukaryota > Metazoa > Chordata > Aves > Coraciiformes > Momotidae > Baryphthengus > Baryphthengus martii. The sequence goes on along the minus strand of VWZK01019139.1, from coordinate 18,096 downwards.
GAGCCCAGATGTTACACCTCGATTCAAATCACGCAACAGGAGTCTCACCGCCCTGTGACGCCAGGCTGCTTTTCAGCAATTAAGAGTTGATGATCTATTCTAACCGGTGGTGCTCAATCGGTGCAAGGTGGTAACACCAGCTAATCCTGCTACGGGCAGACAATGCTCTTCTTTCAACATCCCTGCTCCCCTTCCCCCACGGAATGAGAACACTGAATCATTTACTGTCTAACAAAACCATAATTACTACAGTGGAGAAATTAAGGACCAGGATCACGTAGCGCACAGCATCTCCCCGACAAAGCCTCCAAACACTCGACTGGATCAAGAAACAGATTCAAATTGGAATGTATGATTTATTTTTTTTTTTAACAAAATGTTTGGATGGTTTTTAAAGGAAACGTTGATGTTCCCAGCAGTTGATGCTACAAGAGCATTCTGGAAATGAGAGCCAAAACACAGCCAGACACTCTGTTTAACAGCAAACGCTGGAACGAGATTATAATTTAAAAATAAATAAATAAGGAAATCAATTCTATTATCAGCACTGCATCTGCTGCTCAGGTCTCACCCCTACAAATGACCTCGCTGGCTTCACCTTTCTTGCCTAATCCCCGGCGAGATCTCCAGGCACACGGGGCGGGCAGCACCTCCCCGTCCTTTCATCATCTCCAACGCGCTCTGAAAGAAGACAACACAAAGCCTGCTTTTGCAGAGCTGGATTTTTTGGATTTCCTGTCCTCCACCAGCAGGAGACACCCGAACTGGAGATGCCGAAAGCCACAAAAATGCAGCTGAAAGTCCAGAATGTTCTCTTGTTGCAGGCCACTTCTAGATAAGGTCTTTTCGAGTGTGACCGGCGGTGCTGGGTGGCACGTTTGAGAACCCCAAAGCCAGGAAGGAATGCACTTCAGCACTTCAGATTCTCTCAGCCACGGGCTGGGCAGAAAACAGGCATCGAACCAACCAGTTCGGCACCTCAGGATGAAATATTGCCACCAGTGATTTATTTTTTTTTTTTGCAGGAAGATACCATTTTTCTCACATTTCCTGGAGGACTGGCAACCTCTAGAAACCCCACACCCCCTCCTGAGGGTTTTACAACAAGGATGTTCTCAATCCCAGGCTCCAGCAACCCAACAAACAACATTTAAACCGTTTTTTTTCCCCTAACAGACTCTACCTGCTAACCGGTCTTGTGCTCCTGCCACGCTTTGGCTATAACTTAGCAGAAAAAACTGTGTTTGAGACAAGTTGAGACAATTGCCTCTTTCTGTTTGAGGCCAAACGATGATGATGCAGCTTCAAAGATTCCCTCCTCCTCCTTCCTTCTGGGGAAGCCGTATATCAGGTTTCCTCCTTGGAGACAACACCAAGCTCTGCAAACTCCCCGGCCTCCCAAAGAAAATCACCGATTTCTTGAAAGAAATAAAGCCTGACTCGCCCTATACGCCACCAAAACTAAAAAATAAAGATGAGGAAATCAAGCAGAACAGGTTTGCGCTTCGCAGTTCCCCTTTAACAGCCCCAGTCTGTTCCCATTAAGAACATGAATAGGCTACTGAAAAACCAGCAGGTCCCACAAAGCTGTGTTTGTTAAGCAACAAGCATTTTACTGCTACGGTTTCAGCACCAGAAGTTTCAGAGACAGATCAGCTCCAGATTAATTTATATACACTGTACAAGCCTCCTTGGCTCCAGCACTGTGGGGACTCTGTTCCAAAAAAAAAAAAT
>VWZK01019139.1:0-16345 GCA_013396935.1 Baryphthengus martii | reverse complement strand
AAAAAAAAAAAAAAAAAAATCTTTTCTCAAGGCTTACGGACGTTGCTTTACTAAATTAAAACTATTTTAATCTCAACATTGATTATTTCCAGAGGAATGTGGCTCGAGAGGAGGGTTTGTGGCCCGGTCTACCCTGTGAACGCGGCTGTTGCCAGAGGGCTGGGGCACTGTCACCTGAGGTCACTTTATCACAAGTCACTCGCTGTGCACCTGAAACCTGTTGTTTTACCTTTAAACAATCAATCCAACTCCTGAAACGAGGCTGAAGGATCTCTTTACCTTCCAACTGCGTTTCGGAGCCCCAGACGATCCGCTGTCCTCGGCTCACCCGTCTGGGCCCCCGTATTATGGGGAGTAATCTCAGATGCCATATGTGATGCATCACCAAACTGGGTGAGCTAAGGAGAGAGTTCAGCTCTCTTGGTGTGCGTGGGCAGAGGGGTGACTGAGGAGATGGCACCAGACCAACCTCAGCTGAAAACCCACAAAAAAGGGAAAAAAAAAAGACCCGCATGGTACCTTTTTGTGACCGCTCCTGCTGAAAAAGGCACTGCCCAGGGTCACCACAACGAGTTCTCAAAGGCTTTGCAAGATTGGGAGGCTGGGAAACGCTCGGAAGCTCAGTGCTGGAAATCCAAGAGCCTCCTGGAGATGGACACCACTTGTGTTGAGTCTCCTCTTTGCGGCAGATGTGAGAAGGCTCCTACTCGTGACTGCGAGCGTGGTTTACACACCACCGACGTCACCTCGGCGTCCTCAGCGCTCAGGTTCTTCAAAGGACTTCCCCAGCTCAGCTGCTCCAACGACCACGAAGCCAACCCCCCAGCTATACTCCTGATGCATTTGTACCCAACAACTGAAAGGCCAGAGATGCCTTTTTTTTTTGTTTTGCCTTTCAGACCCTCGGCGGGGGCAAAAAGCTGCGCCATGCGCTTGGGCACCGGCAACTCAAACCACGCCGCCAACGCAGGGCTCACACCGACCCTGACAAAAGGTAAAGCGTTTTCAGAAAGGCTCCAAAAACCTCTTGAAGATAATTCCTAAATCCCTTTGAGTGCACCCCTAAAACCCTTTGAGTGCACCCCTACAACCCCTCTGAGTACACCCCAAAAAACCCTTAAACACACCCCTAAATTCTGTTAACCCTGAGAGTGCCGCCCGACGCCGGCTCTGCTCGCTGCCTCCAGCAAACATCTACGACGTCGAATCGCCAAAGTCAACTTTGCCCAAGATCCTACGTCGCAAAGCGCGACGACGTCAATTTTAGGTGGTACCCAGAAACCCAGCGCGTGCACAGGAATAGCTGAATCCCACATACGCATAATAAATCTTGCATGCGACCCCATCCTGGGGAAAAACACATAAATATAAAAAAACCCAACCTTTTAAATGGCTACAACTTGTCATGAGGAAAAAAAAAAAAGCATTTTCCCTTCTGAATGCTAAAGAGGGCACAAACCCAAGGCTTTGTCACGAACAAGATCTTATAAAATCTACGCAAGAGAAACGTTTGCGTCTATTTTCCATAAGCAGTCAATGAGAAGAGCGTGGATTTAGCCGTAGGAGGGTGGAACGAGGGTGATAATACTGGTCCTGCATCACAACAATGCCCTTGGAAGAGGAACAGAAAGTTCCACAGCCACGTACTCGAGAAGTAGCTACGCTCAGCCTGAGCTGAGCAAAGCACGACGACTCACAGCACCCTTCAAACCCCCGCAGATGAAACCATCCTGCCCTGAACAGCCCTCTTTTCTGAGTAACCTCCTGCTCAGACACTCGCAGAAGATCCCAGGTGTTTAATCCTCAGACCGAAAGCGAAAAGTTTCCCAGGAAATGACTAAACTCTGAGCACCAACCCCGTGACTCAGCACTTACCCAGGCGGTCGGTCCCTCTTCCCTCAGGTAGACACCGAGTTACTCGAGCGGCGAGCGCTGAGAACCTTCTCCCAGGAGTTGTCCGTCCAGCCCAACTACAAGGGATTACACACAGGGAAACTGCCTGTTCTACACCCTCTGCACTTTCTCCATCAGACAAGAGCAGCGTGGACAGGTGATTTTTCCAAATCACGCTCATTTTGAGCCCAAGAATTAAAATAAAACCCAAACCACGCTGGCACCTAAAGAGGACTCAGTGTGTTGCTGTGGGTTTTGGAGTCTCTTTCTCTGGGGACTTTTAAACCCCCCCTGGATCTGTTGCTGTGTGGCCTGCCGTGGGGGATCCTGCTCTGGCAGAGGGGTTGGACTTGATTTCTGGAGATCCCTTCCAACCCCTCACGTTCTGTGATTTCACTCCAGACCCACACTGACAGCCCCCACCATTAGAAAGTCAAATGGTATCTGTCCTGGGGTCCAAATGGGGTGATTGATTCAAGTCAGATCAGAAGCTTTTAACTCACCCACAGNAGTCCCTTCCTCACCCTCACAGCCTCCCTTGGACTCTCTCCAGCAGATCCCTGCCTCTGGAACTGGGGAGCCCCAAACTGGATCCAGTGACCACAGCTCCCAGCCTGAGGTATTCCATGGAACCAGAAGTCCTTGGTGTTTATTCTGCACCCTCGGTTCCAGGGGAGGTCAGGCCCTCGCCGGGGCTCTTTTCCTCTCAGCTTTCTCGGAAAAAAACCCACCATCATATTTTTGCAGCCTTTTGTTCAGCAGCGAAGGCGGCCACACAAACCCATCAGAATCTTACCAGAGCGGATCCCCTCGGGAGAAGATTAAAATAGACGTTACTATGGGTTTTAATCCCGTGTGCAATTCCCGCCGCCGAGCCTTTCGCCGCTCTCGGATGCCAATATTTAACAATTCTCTCGAAACAGGCTTCAATTTCTCTAACGTGAGCCAAGTGCCACGGGGACTCCGTGCTGGTGACTCTCCTCCAGATCTGACACCGTAGCAACGCTTTCCCAAATCATCCCCAACAGCAGTTTGGATAAAGGGCCCGTTTCAGCCCAAGCGTACCTGAAATTACTTTCCATAATTAAATTCTAGATTCCTGAATGTGATGCAAGAACGGGAGGAGAAAGCAAAGAGCAATTACTCCCCTATCTACTGATCAAACACACAAAGCATCTGGGCACAGAAACGGGACTCTGACCTTCCCCTAAGGCGGAGTTAGCAGAGAACTAACCCAGCTGGTACCTAGTCACCTATTTCCAGCTGGGAATATGCTATTCCCAATCATAGTGTGATGAGCTCACCGATTACATCTGATAAACCAAAAGGAAGATACCTTGATGGAAGCACCGGCACTGAAAAGATCACTCCTCAAACAACGACAACAAAAATCACAAGAATGAGTTTTTCAATAGTAGAGGTGAGGTGTCTATCGTGACACGATCTCCCCCGTGCTTCCCACCCTGGTTTTCCCAACCAGGTAGTACCCAGTGTGTATTCCTAAGGATGTCACTCCCATTTCACAGGCAAAAGCAGCACAGAAAGCGATGGCTGCTCAAGAGAGACAAAAAAACAACATTGTTTTTCCCAAAGCACTGAAATCTGAAACAGAAACCACAGTCATTTTGCAGCATTAACGAGCGTTTTCGCCGGGACAGTCGCTATTAAACAGTGTTAGTCACCCTAGTAGGATTCCACTACTTATAGTTAAAGCAATACAATTATTAATCTTTTCCCCAGCCTCCAATTAGTCAGCAACACCAGTAATTTAACCGTTGGAAACTCCCACCAAACTCCAGCAGCGTACCTGACAAAAAGACAGCGGCAGTCTCGGAGAGCAGCTCGCAAACTGTTCTTTTTCCTTTTAAGCCTGATTAGTGGAACCCAAAGCACTTTGTTAAACGACCTTCAACCCGCTCTGTTGTCCTTGACACCCACCCACCTCCATCCCAAGCTCAGCTCTGCAAAACCAGAGCTGTATTCTAATTCCAGTCCAAGCACCGGAGCCGCAGGGGAGACTGGAGCCGCCCTGAGTGATCCTCGTCGTGTAAAAACCCCCGGAGTCTGCCCAGGCTCCTCTCTGCAGAGGCCAGGCTGCCTTTTGTGGATGGAAGAGCAGGATTCATTCAAGCTGGTGGCAAGCCTGGGAAATGAGATTTAAATAGAAAGAGCCGAAGAAAAAAACGGCGCTGTACAGCGCGGCCCGAGAAGCAGATTTCAGGCCGCGAGCTGAGTACGGGCTGTGTTAAGCTTTCAGTTATGTTTACATCAGCAACCGTGGCTTCTGGAGGAATTTCACTGCTAAGGAAACCGTGTTGGCACGTCACCAGCAAGCCTCAGAAAAGCCATTATTCTGTCAGCTCGCGATGCTCTTTACGAGAAAGATCATGCGAGAAGCGACTTCTGTGCGGGGCTGAGCGCGGCGGAGCCGGCGTCCGCTTCAGAAGCGCTTTGTTCCCAGGCTGGAGAGAAGAATGTGACAAGATCCTTCTTCTGGGCAAGCCTTTGAGCCTCGTGGAAAACCAAAACGCTGGGCAAAACGTGAAAGCCCTGGTGGCACAGCTCCTGATGCGGCCGCGCCTTGCGAATACACCACGGTTACTGGATTTAGATACTCGACGGCAAATAACGCACCGTGCCCAGCACATCGATTCCTCCTCTCTAATTCTGCTCACTAAAAGCTCTGGAGAGAAAAGAACATTCACTTGTTGGTACAAAGTGGAAAAAGATGCTGTTTGAACCCAAATCAACAGGCTTAAAAGTTAAGGCAGATCTTCTTCAGAAGTTAAGCCAGATTTCGTTCCATGAGCTACCTCCAAACCCACGATTACCACTTGCAGTGAAGTTTCCTCCCAGTGGCCTCACTAAGGGGGCAGCGTCTCCTTTTCCAGTTTAAATAAAGCGAATTCTCAAACGTCTCGCTCGAAGAGGGAAGGAAGTGTGGAGAAATCGGGAGGATTATTTAAGAGCACGCAGTCAGCAACTCGACAAAAAGGCGGCAAACGAGACGAACAAAAGAGCTCGCAAAGAGAGACGGGGCTGTTACAGACAGGATCTAGCTTGGACATTTCAGCCTTCCCCCCTTGCAAGGCCGCCCGCGGTGGCTGCTGTCACCAGCAGAGCCGATCGACACACAAAAGCAGCTGCCTTCTGGAAAAGCAAAGCAAACACCTAAACACGGCGACTCTCCAAACCGCTCCATCTGATTTTGACGCTTCCGCGCTCGGTTCCCAAAGACATTGGATCGGGTGGAAATAAACTCGTTGTGCTTTGTTCGTAATAAAATAAAAAAGGGAAGAAAGACAAACACGTTCCTCTAGAAATGACACAGAGTTGGGCAGGTAAAGGAAAAAAAACTCCCCTGTTGGTAAATTCAGCATGGAAGTATCAAAAGACAGCGTTAGCTGTAAACAGATCTTTCAAACAGATCGACTGACCCCGCAAACACCGGCCAACTGGAAAGAAACGTTCACTGGCAAACAAAACTGGCCTCTGCCAGAGGCCACAACGCCGACCGCGCTTCCCCGTCTTGCAGCGGGAATTTTCAGGCCCCAGGAGGTCGAAGCGGGGCCGGGTCGTGGCTGTTGGATGCAAAGTAAAAGCTCCCGGGCAGGCTGAACCGAGACCTTGGCGAGCAGAAGGCAAAGCGACCGGCAGCTTGGAAAAGTCTTTCTGGGATGGGAGGCGGGATCTGCTTGGCCGGGCTCTTGCTGGAGAAAAGGAAGAACCGCTGGATCTATTTGCTGGTTCAGTTTTATGGCAAAGTTACTTACAGAACAGGCTGAGCTGCTTCAAAGAATTTCAGTCGCAAATCAAAACAAATAAAACCACTTTCCATGTTGTAAGTCAATCAGAATGAGCTCTCACGTTGTCCTCACGCACACTACCAGAGGGAAGACAGGCTGACAAATCTGCTAAAAGCTTTAAAAAGCCTGAATTAAATATTAATGTTCTCAAAATGATGAAGCCAGCACAAAAACACAAGTCTCCTTTGCCACTCCGGTTCTGTACCGCCCAGAGCAAGAGATGAAAGATTTCTTGCAAACAGTGATGCCTGGATGAAATTAGGAATAAAGCAGGAAAAAAAAAAACAACAAAAAAACCACCACCCAAGCTACAGCTGTACAGGTTGGGAACTGTGAGCTGCCTGAAAAAGCAGGAACCAGCAAAATGTATTCACAGTGAACTGGTAACAACACTTAATTGTTGTAATGCCAGCTAATGAAAAGCAGAGACAAAAGGTTCTCGAGCCCGCGCTGCCCTTACGGTTCTGTTCAGCGTGATGAGAAAAAGATAAAGTCAGAATTACTCCCTCCAAAGTCCTGCTCTAGGGCACATTCACAACACTCATCTTCCAGCTCCGGACCTGAAGCGCTGGGTAATCCCTCTCGAGATATGGACAGGGCAAAAATTAAGAATATGCAACTCTAAAATGTTCAGAAAACAACAAGCTAATGAACCACAAAAAGGTAGAACTTAAAATCATCGCCTGAAAAAGCAAGCCAGGAATTGCAGAGGGTGCTAAATCAGATCGAGAGGTGTTTGCAGGGACACAGTGGTCTCTGATTCCACATCCTGCTCCTCGAAAAATCCCTGCTGGAAGCCAGGAGCGAGCGCAGGTGCCCTGGGCGACCGCAGGTGAGGGCAGAGCTGCTGCTTCAGCTCCACGGGGTGACCTTGGCAAAGCTGCCTGATGTCCACGGCCTCGTTCCACCTCCAGTGCAAGGCAGCGGGGGTTTTCCGGGCCTCTCCCTCTCGCTCAGTACCCGCAGGAGTCCCACCCTCCTGGAAAACCTGGAAACCCTACAGAATCCTGTAGATGATCCTCGTTGTAGCCTTGCTCCACCGGCTTCCAGGCCATTCTACCGCCTTGCTCCAGCACGATTCACCATCCCCCACCAGTCCACGCGGGATCATCCCGGACACCACTTTACTTCCTCCTCGGTCACACCACTGGACGTTCATAGGAGATCCTCCGCCCCACCACGTGCCGCCCTTCCCGCTGAAGAGAGAAGAATTCAACGTTTCTTTTCCTTTCTGCTCTGGATGGCAACGGAAAAAGCGCTCGTGTATGAACCATCTGTCACGACGCCTGATGGAGCCATAATCACCAGATAGCAAGCACTTCAAAGAAGAGTGAAATGTTTATAAAACCAGCGTGTCGGCGTAATAATATTAACGGGGAGATACTTGGGTCTTTTTGATAAAATATTATATTCGCAGCAGGGCTTCGCTTCCAACTACAAACAAAACGGCCTTTTTACAGCAATTGGAAGCGCCGCAGACAGCTCGACACAATTTAAGGGGTTGGGGGGGGGAGCAGGAAGGGCTGAGGACGCGTTGACAGCAGTAATTTAAGGCAAGATATTCCGCCAGGAAAAAAAGGAGCTAAAGAATTAAAGTCCAAATAAAAAGCTTGCAATTAAGCGAAACCTCTGGAAATGGAGGATTGTAGACAACGGGCATCGCTTTGCTGCCCTGCGGTTTGCAGAGCGAGACTCGGCTGCCGACTCCGGGTGTTTGACACAAGTCAAATTCGCGCCGTGCTACGAAAGAGTCTCTTAAGAGAAACGACGATGTTTGGGAAACCAAACTGCTCCTCTTCACCATCCTTCGTGCGAAAGGAGAGTTCCTCCCGGAGCGCTTCTTCGAGAAGCGCAACACGGTACCGTACAAAAACATACAGGAACGTGGGGTCTCCCAGCTTAGATTTTCCCACCAAACACAACCTGAGCGGCCTTTTCAGCGCCAGCCCATCTGCAGCGCCCAGGAAACCCACCCTGTCGGCCGCAGCTCCTCAAAGTCTCTTCAAGAAACGAGCAGGGCCTGAAGAGCTAACGCAGACCGACACGCAGGAGCGTGTGATCCTTTCCGTGCAGCTGCTTCATCTTTTTTTTTTTCGACACAGGAGGCCAGGAAAGCCCCTGGGGCCAGGCTAGAGCCTCACTGGGCCCAGGTTTCCTTTAGTCTCTACCAAAACCCTTCAGCACGTGGCAGCTGCCCCGGCCTCGCTGCCTCCTTCTTCCTCCTCGGATGGGCCTCCGTCCACAGATAACGCTGGAATCTGTGCCCAGTGCAGAGGATGGAAGGAAACCCAGCTCAGCTTTTCCCCTCCAGGAGGGAACTCCCTGGAATAAGCAGCACAGGCTTTTTCTGGTAGGTATTGAACAGCCTGTAACACTTAGAGAGCAGACAATACGTTCCAAGCCCCAACATCAACTGGTTTAGTGAGTTAAGAGCAGAGATGCCGCCTGCAATTGCTTGGGGCAGAATGTGCTGAAGGAGCAGAAATCTACCTTTCAAACCAGGAATCCACGCAACGGCTTCAAACAATCCCTCTAAAAGGTGGAGACAATCCAACGGCTGCCGGCTCGCTCCGACGTGACAATAACTCTGGGAGACTTTTTGTCACACTTCACCCGCAGAAAAATCTCGGCTGTTTGTAAAGAGCCATTCTTGAGAGCGGAATTACAGCAAAAAAAAAAACAAAACAAAAACAACCCAGCTTTTCCATCTCCCAGATCTCTCCACCTCACTAGTTCCTTTCATTCTGCCTTTCCTGGGCCATCCCGCAGGCGACCCTCTCGTGACATCGAGCACTCAACGGCAATTCTGTTAATGTTTTTAACCGGCCACCTCCTCCATCCCAACTCCAACTCAGAGCCGTGAGCAGCTGAACCAGCACACCCAAAATATTTATATTTATATTTATGTGGCTCAATAGCCTCCAAGATTTCTATCCCTGCCTCCGGTCAAAGTTACTAGAAGGTTCCCGACTCTTTCCCGCTGATGGTGACCGGCCCTAAGCAATTTTTACGTGCTGCACTTTTAAACCAGGACTTAACAAGCGAAGTGTATCCAACAGAGCAATAACCAAACGGAACGGCAGTGTTTGCTCAAGGTTTCTAGGTGTGGCTGGAGCCAAGACATAATAGGGATTATTTGTATCTGACTCATTTGCTTTGTCTTCATCCATGATCCTCCAGGTTTGGGACTCCATAATGGACTTTTTCTGCACCACAGGACGTTTGAAACGCAGGGTATTTTCAAGAAGGGCTGGAGGATTCAGAGCAGAGAGGAGAAAATCTGCAAAGACGATCGGTTTCTACCAATCCGGCTTCAACCAAAACGCACTTTCCCTGTCCCAGCCAAAGTCCAGATCACCTGAACGCGCAGGAGAGCACACGAAGGCCCAGCACGCTGCAGGGACACCCATTCCCGCTGATTGCTCTGCATCTTTTAGAGTCCCTCCCTTCCAAAAATGGACCCTCAGCTACGGGGCAGAGCATCAAACCACCTCAGAGCCGCAGCAGGTCCTGGTTTGCGCGACCGAGCGACAACCCTCATCCCCCTGCACCTCGGCTTCCCGTCACGGCAACGCTCCCCCCCTTTCCACCCCAGCAACTTCCAATCCCAAACGGCCCGAGGACGGAGGTTTTCATTCCAACTACAATAAGGATTGTTCTTTTTTTAATCCACAGGGGATCACTCAGAAGTTTCTGCCCTAAGAATAAACACAGGTCTCGGTCTCCACAAACATTTACGCGAGCGCTTTGCTGTCGCTTTTTGCCGACGCCAGGCAGGCTTCGCTCTTCTGTTGGCCAGTATTTTCCTCAGGATTCCTACAAAAAGCTTAAAAAAAACCTATATCAAAATAATTTGGACCTCAGTTACCTCCGAGTGCTTCCACTGCTCCTGAAATGAGGTAAATGGTTCAGCCTACTAAGAAATAAAGTTTACATTCCTAAAAAGTTTAATCGATTAGCCTCTCCAGCTTGCCGAGGCGCCCGCGATCTCCAGGATGAGCAATCGAGCGAGGCGCTGAGCTGCGAGCACCCTGAGCTCACCCAGCGCTGCCCGAAAGGCCGAGCTCTGAAGGCAGAGCCGCAGCTCCCGAGGACACGAACCCAGGGCCACGTAGGGAACCATCTGAAGCAAACTCTCCGGTAACGCCTTCTCCCTTCCCCCACCCTGCGGGAAGCCCTGCGCTGAGCCAACCAAAGGCACCGGGACCTCGCTAGGAGCTCCCCACGGGACACGTAACCATCTTTTATTTTAATGCCAGAAATGGAACACCTTTAATAGGCATTTTCCGCTTATATTCAATTAAAGACAAAAAAAAACCAGACAGCGCAGTTTAATCTGTTTATTCCTCCACCAGAAGCGCTGAGGATCAAGGACCTTTTATCTCCCTGTCCGATCAGCTGCCTGGCTCTCCATCGCCGGGTGAATAATCACAGGCTGGAATTTGCCGTGTCACTTCCCAGCTCTTGGGAGCGACTCTCCTGCTCCTACCCACGGTGACAAGGCACCTTGGGAGCCGGAACATCAGCTGCTGCCACGCGGCGCAAAACCGTGCCGGCCACGCGTCGTCCTGCCCGACCACGAGGCTGAGAGGGACCTTTCGCGACCGTTGGTGAACTCTGCTCATGCCTCTTTCTAGCAAAGTGAGCAGCAAACTTCAAAGCCTCTTTTCCCGCCTGGTCAGCTCATCGGTGTGATCGCCGTTTCCAGAGAAGCACCCCGAGCTCCCACGGCGGGTGATGATGGGGAAAGGCGACGATGAAGATGCAACCACCACTCAAAGCAAACGGTCTTATCGGGCCGTCGGTGCGCTGGCTGCTCTTGGCAGCGAGCAAGCGACGGCGTTTCCAGAAAAGGTGTTCCATGCTGAAACAGGCTCTTCGTGGCAAGTAATCGGCACTTCAGACGAAGGGTTGCTGCTCTGGAGGTGGGACGGCGGGCAACACAAAACCTCCTTCAACACATCCTCACCCGACTACCCTTCCTGGAAGGGTGGCTGTGCAGCCACGGAATGAAGTCACACACCAAGAGCGGACCCAAACCCAAACCTTTCCGCTCTCGATCCGGTGCTTTATCCGCTGTATCATTCCCACTTCTGACCACATCCTTCCAATTTCTGGCCGACCAAACTTAATCTTGGTTGTACATTCCAAACTCAGCACTTGTGTCATCTCCCACAGCCCGCCCTGCACACGCAGCTTGTCCTCCTGGTCACCCCTTCCCACTCCCAGCAGCTCAGCTCGACACCCTCTGCAGTCGCCCACGGGCCATCCTTGCGGCAACTACAGCAATGGCTCCTACGGAAAATTGTGACTGGGAAAATATTTATTCTTAGCTTCCTGTAATGAAATTCAGCGGCTCGGAAGGAGGAACTGGCAGCATCACATGATGTATCACAATTCCCAACAGACCACCGGGCTCTGTCTGCTCTAGGAGACGTGTGGCTGTGGTGACAGCGGTGTCCTTCCTCTGCGCAGCCATCGGAGAGGCTGGGGTAGAATCACAGAATCCTAGATTGGGAGGGATTGGAAGGGACCTCTGGAGATCAGCGAGTCCAACCCCCCTGCCAGAGCAGGGTCACCCAGGGCAGGACACACAGCAACAGATCCAGGGGGGTTGGAAAGGCTCTGGAGACGGAGACTCCACCACCTCTCTGGGCAGCCTGGGCCAGGCTCCCTCACCCTCCCACCAAAGAAGTTTCTCCTCCTGGGCAGGTGGAACCTCCTGGGTTCCAGCTTGTCCCTGTTATTCCTTGGCCTATCCCAGGGCACCCCGGCAAAGAGCCTGGCCCCTTCCCTTGCCCCCCACCCCTCAGAGATTTCTGGCCATGGATCAGATCCCCTCTGGGGCTTCTCTTCTCCAGGCTCAACAGCCCCAGGGCTCTCAGCCTTTCCTCCCAGGAGAGATGTTCCAGTCCCTTCCTCATCCTCACAGCCTCCCTTGGACTCTCTCCAGCAGATCCCTGTCTCTCTTGAACTGGGGAGCCCAGAACTGGATCCAGGATTCCAGGGGTGGTCTCCGCAGGGCAGAGCAGAGGGGCAGCAGAACCTCCCATGACCTGCTGGACACAGTTTTCTCGATGCCCCTGAGGAGTCCCTTGGCCTCTTGGCCCCCAGGGCCCGTTGCTGTCCCCACAATGACCCACGGCTGTAGCACAGACCCCCCCGCAGTGAGCTCCCCAGGCTGCTCTCACAGAAACCTGTTCTACACTGGTAGCAGAGGAACACCAACGTTGCTATTCCAAAATAAACTGCGTTACAAGGAAGCGAGCTATCATCTAGAAATACCCGTGCCGATGACAATTCTTCACAATTTTGAGCTTTTTTTCGAATATTAGTCCTAAAGGAGCTTGAAAACGAACCCGTCCTAAGCTCCAACATCCCCGTTAAGAGCCAAAGCCAGAAAACCTACCCCCAAACCATCCCTTTCCAGCACTGCACTTTAGACCCCGCGTTTGACATTAGTCCTGATCCCAGAGGCAAAGCGGGAGCGCTCGATCCGCTAAGTCAAGCAGCTCCCACGGCTGGAGCCATCCTAAATGGAATGCATTATTCCTGCATTAAACCATATGTTTTTGGAGGCAGCGAGCCATCCGGCTCTTCCGCGGGAGATTACAGAAGACCTAATTTTATCAGGCAGGGATACAATTCTCCCGGTTGTTTTCGCTCCCTAGGGACATGGAGCTGGCGAAAGCAGGTTGCCCGACGGCCGGGGAACAATTCCGAGCGGCTCGGTCGCTGATCACTGAGGCAGCAACTCGCGTCCCGGGTTCACAAAACGTATGAATGCGGGATGCCCCGTAGGCTCCGCGGGCTCCCAGCCCCGCGGGATTCCAAGCCCAGAAAGATCTCGTTTGGATCAGCGATTCTCAAGTCAACAAGAATTAGAAAAAGTTTATGTTGGCAGAAAAGCGCTAAAACTTTAAACAAGCTTTTATTTTATTTTTTTTTTCCTTTTAATCAGCTTAAGTTACACTAAATAAAACAAGGGGTTTGCTCACAAAAGCAGCAGGGAAAATTAAGTTAGCACTGCACTGACTATCTTTGGTATGAACATAATCTCTCCTGCCTGTGTTTATTCAGGAACTCTCAGCTTTGAAGTCTGAAACATAAATAAATAAATAAATAAAATAAAAAGGAAAGCTGATAAAAACGAGCATTTTACTCAAAAAAATATCCAGGCAAAAGCAACAACCCAGCGCTGGCAAACGTTATTCAGAATGAGAACTACAGGTGTGAGGCTCTTCCCGGGACTTTTCATCAAAACGTAATGGGAAAATTCGTGTAGCAGATGGAATGTTGCTGCCTGCAGAGCATCCGTTAGCCATAAATCACTGCTTCCTCACGCAGCCTGCAAATTTAGGAGTCTTCCATTCTAATTCATAGAACGAGACATCCCAGCCTGATGACTCTGCCCTGATTGCACGAGCTCTAAGGAAAATCTGGGGTTGACTCAACCTCAACAGAGGAAGGTTTCGATTCCTCTCTCTATTAACCCAGGTCCAAACAGCAGCTCACCGAGAGGGTCAGGAAATGCTTCTGAGAGCTTTGCGACACAGCTGAGAGAAAAACCACTCGAAGGAATTATCTGAACATTGTATTTGAGAGAAGTGAAAACAGGATACGATTCAGCTTCTGCTGCACCTCTGGGACTTCTCACCGTGAGTTCACTCCCTGGCTTCTGGAACTTGCCACTGAATAAACACGATAAACCCAGCGAACAGAAGCTTCATGACAAAACCTAATCGGGCAGAGGGGCGCAGGAAGGAACCCACCGCCCTTCCCACAACGTCCCCGCTGAACTGGAATCACCAGGGTTCCTCGGCTCAGAGGTTTTCCGAGGGAGCTCCACGTACGGCCTGGGTCGAGGCAGGGCAGACGGAGCAGCAATCCAGCTCCACACAGCCCTGCGCCAGCCTTCACTGCTTAATATTTCATGCTGGGGAATTTAAAATAGAAAGCTGAAGATCCACTATCTAGGACACCACAGCAAGAACACCAAATGCGGCTTCGGTGCGCATCAGGCGAACAGGTCGGAGGAACGTTCCCAGCCTCCGTATTCAGCTGGAACTGCAAATATCCCCCGGTACCAGAAGGGGTAACAATCAGAAGAGCCAAACCGAGAATCATTGCTACCAGATGTCCCCTTCATCCAGCTGGGGAAAACCGGCTCTAACTCTTGCAAAGCTTTGGAGGAGCCATCAGGTGGAGGACTCTCTTTAAAGCCTCTTAATTTCCTCCTCTCCCCAAGGCAAAGGTCAGAGCTGCAGCTTTTAAAAATAGCCTCAAACTTGCTCATTTCCTAACTAGAAACGGGACAACACAAAAATATTCACATTCTTTAACTTTCCTGGTTGTTTTTTATTATCCCAGCCTGGACGCTCCAAGAACCTTCCTGTCCTTCCCCGTATTTATACGTTTCAATCGGGTACCTACAGTAAAATCCACCACCGCTCGCAGGAGCCAAAATACCCCTTTCAATATTTGTATTTAACTCTCTTTCCAAGCCATTAATCCTTTACATCATCCTGCTTTGACCATCTGTGTAGCGTCAACGCGTGACCACCTCACGGACCTTCCGTGTGCGGCAACTGACGGCAGATTTGTCCCTCTGCTCCTCTCCACCCCCACGGGAGCTGCGTCCCCTCTCCCGAGGCACAGGCACCGCCAGGAACCCGCTGCCAGGCTTCAGAAAACACAGCCTCGACTCTTATCAGAACCTCGGACTCCTCCAGCATCTCAGAACCTGCGTAAAGACGCAGATGCTCCAAAAGTAGGGCTTTTTTTTCTGCGTTTCGAAGCCCTGCCTCAGAACCGCCCCTTCGAGGCGGCGGCAGAGCCACGCGCGGATTCCTCGGCAGCTTTGGCGCCCGTCGGCTGTCAGAAATTCAGGTGGTAGCACCAAAGCTTGCTCATTGCCAGTTTGGGGTGAGATGCTGCACAAACCCCACCTGTAAGCCCTGCTGGCTACAGGCCAGATCTGACTTGCTTCTCTTCACAAGCTCTTCTTCAGCCACAGCTCCCCTCTGGAAAACCACGAAGAAACCGAGGCGAAAGCTTCCTGCTCACTCAGCAAAATCCACACGGTCAGTCCTTACTCGGACTCTTCTCTACCGAAATCCTGTCCTTCAGCATCTATAAGAAAGATCCTCACCTGCTCTGACAGGCGCCTGGCAATCAAAGGACAAAAACGAGAACGCGCAGTTTTGGGAAGAACAAAAAATACCCCGATTCCCGAGGAAATTTTCCAGCCAAACCAAACAAAGACTCTACCCGCTTGCCTGAGTCAACAAGTTTTCTTCCAGTGAAGGTTCTCTCCTCTTTGGCTGCCCTTCAGAGCCACGTCTCAACCGTTCTGCTGATACCACTTTTTCCACCCATGCCACCACCATCCTCGCTCTTTCTGCCGCTCCTGACACCCCTGAGAGGCAGCTCCCCACTGCAGACAGAGCCTCGATCTTCCACCAGAGGCAAGCAGCTCGAAAAGGAACAAACACGGGTGCACAAAGCCGTTCGCAGACCCCTTGACCCCCACAAAACCACAACCAAATGGACGTTTAACGAGGAAAGTCAACACAAACCAGCTCCTTCCGTACAGGAGGGGAGAGCAGGGATGAGATGCCCCGGCAGAAGCCAGAGGCCCGAACCCAGAGAACAAACTCCGCCGCAATGCGCTCTGTACGGAACCAACCCACGGAAGGTGCTGAATTAGAAGCTTTGAGTCCAGTTGTTCCGGAGTTTCCCGGCTCTATCACCACGAATGTGAGGGGAGCCGCTTGAAAACTTCACCCCGAGTACGGGAGCGCCTCGTGTTAAAGTGCTGAAGGGCTTTAATACCAACGGTTTTCAGCCGAATGTGGTTGAATTCGGACATTTAGCACCTTCTGTGACCTCATCAGCACACCCCACGAACCTTTTAAGAGTGGGTACGAAGCCACCTTTGCGCCCAGCTGCAGTCCCACCCCGAAGGCGTAAGACTGAGCTCTGGTGCCGACAGAAACCTGAAAACGGGGGCAAAAGTCTTCTTTAAAGTTAATCTCCCTGGCACTTTACTCAGGGAGAAAAAAGCAGCAGATGCAAATCCAAAGCCGGCCCTTCCCATCATTAGTGATGCAGAATGTGGGTGTTACTGACTGATGAAGCAAAGCACTAGAAAGGGAAAAAAAAAAAGAGTAAGAAAAGTAGGAAAACGTGAGTAACGAGCAGGTTCCAGGTTTCAGACAGTTCCACCACCCAACGATACGCAGAACACAACCGAATTCTCATCAACACAAACGAGTTCGCCTCAAACCAATCACTGAGGCCAAAGAGACAGGCAACAAACAACTAAAAAATAAAAAAAAACAAGCAAAAAAAAGAGAAATCAGTGTTTCCCGAAACACGTTCCACTCCTGAGCTCCGACATCAGCGATGGAACTGCTGCTCCTTCCACACCGACCACAAAGCTCCGTGCGGAACGAGCCGGGGACAGCAGAGGTATAATTAGTCCTGTTGCTCTGTCCGCACAGATTGTTCCCGAAGACAGTCTCGTGGCCGGTCGTGGCGACGCACGGCTCCTGTTTGAAGCGCACGTTAAACGGAGCCCGCTCCAGTTTGCGTCCCGCTTCGCGTCTCCCCCAGGCATAACTTTTCACGCTGGATTTTCCCCC
>VWZK01019138.1:0-12020 GCA_013396935.1 Baryphthengus martii | reverse complement strand
ATGACAATGTTGAGACAATACTATTCTTCAGACCAACTCTTACACAGGGGTATGCCAGAGGCACCCGCCAGGGCTCTGATGGCAGGGCTGAGAGAAGCCCAAGTCACGCTCAGCCACAGCCACGCTCTTGAGCCTTGTGCTTTCGTCCCACGACCCCATGGCTCAGAGAGCAGAGTCTGCCGCGCAGCCTCCTTTTAAGGGAGCGCTGAGCAAGGGCCCAGTGCCATGACAGTCCTGTCTGCCTGTCCGTCTGTCCGTCCGTGAGCTTTGCAGAGCCCAGTCAATGTTCCAGGCAGCTGCAACCGTTGCCTCTCTTGTTTGCCAAGGCTCCTGGGAAAGACCCAAAAGAAGAGGGGAAACAACCATGTCAGACCTGGCCAGGAGAAGGGCCTTTAGAGTGGCCAAGTGCCACCAGCAGCCCCTGGCAAGGGCTGGGCTGGGTGCGTGGGCTGAGCAGGAAAAGGCCACCAGCTGGCCCATGAAGGGCCTTGTGCAGGGTTAGGGTTCGGGCCCTGCTCGTCCCAGCCCTCTTTTCCAGAGTGCCACCTTTGTCGTACTACCGGCCTTTGTATCCAGGCGTGCCACCTCATCCCTCAGCCGTTTTAACTCCTGGAATTGTTCCCCCTACATTGTGAGCACGATCCTGCAGACATGGGGCAAGCAGATCTTGTCAGAGCGCTGCCCAGCACCTCCTGGAGCCTCCAAGCTCGGGAGGAGCAGAGACAGAGGTGCTCAAGCCCCGTTTTCTTTCCCTGGTTGAGGAAAGCTTCCAGGGCCCACCAGGCTTAGCAAAAGGCCCAGGCAGAAGCGAAAGGCACGACCCTGGGGCCGCTGGACAAGCGCCTGCAGAAAGATCTGGCTCATCTGCTGCTGCCCCGGCAAATGCCTTGCAGAGGTCAGGAGAGAGCAGAGAAGTCTCCCCAAAGGCACCTCAGGGCAGCTGCCGGGGCTTTCCAGAGCTGCTGGCCCTGGGAAGGAAGGCATGGCAAAAGCTGCTGCTGCTTCTCTGGGTCACTGCCTAGAAGTGGAGGGAGCGCTGCTGGCGATTTACGCATACAGCAGCAGCGCTCTGCCGTGAGACGTTCAGGCCCCAGCTAAAGAGGGAGTCCTGGGGTTAGCGGTGCTCAAGGGCAGAGCCCAGTGCCTGGGGGATTTCTCTAACAAGCCCAGGGGTGGCCGTTTATGAAGGAGCCAGGGTCACCTGGTGGTGATCACCGCCAGCTTCTCTCTCTGGATCTCCTCACACACCTCAGATACTCCCTCAAAGACAGCCCAGGCATGGCTGCCACACGGGCCCCCCCAACGGCCTGTCTCCAGAGCCAAGCTGCTGTCTGAGCGGAATGGGCCAGCGCTTTGGGGACCATGACCACCAAACACTGCCAGGCTCTGATGACTCCTTTGTGGGGCAAGAGAGGGGGACGCCGTTCGTGCCAAAGGATGTTGTTAAGGCACTTCGGCAAGGAAAGGATACAGGAGCAGGGTCTCGTTTTGCTCGGTTAGGAAACATTCCTGTCGTGGATGGAAAGCCAAAAGGCTGAGGAAGGTCTCGGCCTGCAAAAGGCAGAAGTTGGCATCTTTGAGAGGGCCTCTGAAACGCTTGTTGGCTGCTCTGCACCAGAGCGGCGGCCAAATCCCTCTGGTCCTTTTCTCCGTTTTCCTCTCTAGCTCTGCTTGAGGGAAGGCACCTGCCTGACGGCTGTTGTGCCCACAATCTCCCCATGCACCCGCACTCGATAAATGACTACGCGGGGTGGATTTCCCCAGTTGCTCCATGGTGGAAGCTTTAAAAACCAAAAGTCTGTGCAGATCCTATTCTGCCAAGAAACGGTAGCAAACAGTGGTGTCACTCCTGGGGTGCCAAGCGTGACAGCAGGCTCCGGGCGTCTTCCTTTGCCAGCCCCGACCCTGCTCTGGGACCAGCTCCTGCTCTGGCTGCGGTGGCAGCTTCTCCCTCTCTCTGTCCCTCCTTCCCTTCTCCCACGCAGGTGGCGGAGGACCTCTGTGGCCCTGCAGACCAAACGCCTGGCCTCAGACCATGTGGCGGGCAGCTGAGGAAACCTGAGGCTGGCGGGTCCCTGGGAGATGGGGCCTGGCGCAAGTCCTGCTGCCAGGGCAAGGGGGCAAGGTGCTGGGCGTCCTCCCTGACAACTGCCTGCTTGGTGGGTGCAGTCAGGCAGCTCCAGATGGCCATGGGACCAATACAGCCATTGGTGGAAGCTTTTGGCACCCTGCTGGATGCCACTCTCCCTCCCAATCCCACTCATGTTTCTCTTAACCAGAGTTGGGTCCNNTCTTTCTGTAAGCGACTTGCTGGCAAAGGGGTGTTCCTGCCCTGGCCTCTTGCCCACACGCACTCACTATACCTGCAGATGCATCAGGTCTTTCTGCAGAGCATAGGTGAACATCCCAAGAAGAACTTCTTCCTTGCTTTCCTCATCCAGCCCCTTGAAGATAAAAGGACAGAGGAGCAGATCAGGCTCAAGCCAACCATGAGGAAATACTCAGGTAAAGTCTGGGCCAGTGATCCCCAGACAGTTCCTGCAGCTGCAGTAGAGTCTGGTGCAGGAGGAGTCTTCTCCTTGTGTGTTGCTCAAGGACCTCTAAGTCCTGGGCCAGCCAGAAAGTGCTAAGTGAGTCTTAGCAAGGAGGGGTGATGACATCGTCTAGACTGTTCCTGGAGATGTCTTCTCAGGGGCTTGCCTTGATCTTTAATCAAAGACAACGATCCTGCCTGTTCCTGGAGAGGTCCCCTCTGGAAACAGCGGTGCTGGGGAGCACAGTTCTGAGCCCATGCGCAGAGACCAGTAAGTCCCTATTACTGCCTTACCCGACATGGCCTGGTCCCAGCTGCATTGCCTGGCAGAGACTAACAGTGACAGTGCAGTTTCGGGGGACGCTACTGACAGTCCCCAGCAGAGAGCCCATCTCAGAAGTGTTCTGTATGGTGATGGCCCTCAGTTGTATTTGTGCCAGCAACCAGATTAGCACCTCACTCCAAGACCTTCGGAAAGGCCAGCATTATCCCGGGGAATCTCACAGCTGAAAGCAAAGGACAAGAGCAATGAACGTGAGGGTGGGATGGGGCCCGCTGTGCTCCTGTGCAGCCAGAAACACAGGCAGCACTGCGCCTGTGGTCTGTGCTGGGCTTTGGAATGGCTGGCGGGTTGGGAAGCAGGCTGAAGCACCCATCTGTCTTCCCAGCATGGGAAAGAGGTAGACAGCCAGCTAGCGGGAAACAGCTGATGTCCTGCACCCAAGTCAGGGCTTTCAAGCAACCTCCATTTGTGGGTGCAGATCTGCAGCCTCCCTCCACCCTCCACTGTGCCCCTGGGTGAGGGTTAATATAGAGTAGTGGCACAGCAGTGGGGTGCCTAAGGAGGAGCTCCTTCAGCCCACAGTGACCAGGGATGGTGGGCAGGGATCCTCTCTCAGCTCAGCTCGGCCCCCTTCTGAAGGCATCGGCTTATATTGCACGAAGCCTTGATCTA
Organism: Baryphthengus martii; assembly: GCA_013396935.1. Taxonomy (NCBI): domain Eukaryota; kingdom Metazoa; phylum Chordata; class Aves; order Coraciiformes; family Momotidae; genus Baryphthengus; species Baryphthengus martii. The sequence goes on along the minus strand of VWZK01019138.1, from coordinate 8,532 downwards.
GCAGATGAAATACGAGTGGTATAATATATCCCACATAACACCATCCTGACCAATGTGCTGGCAAACACTTATAAGCATTTTTCCCACTGTCATGGTTTAGGGTCAGGGCAGCCCACAACAGATGCTCTCTGTTAATCTCCCTCCCTTCCCAAAGGGCAAGAGAAAAGGAATAAGGAAGAGAGACTCAGCAATTAGAAAAGGAAACTAGAACAGCTTTATTGAAAAAGAAAAATAATAAGAAGAATAAAATGGAATAAATACACAAATATTTACAAAATCAGTATCAACCCCAAACCCACCCCGATGACAATTATGTCACCTCACCACTGATGTTATGGAGCAGTCACCGGGAAAGTCCCAGGCAGGGTCCAGCAGCAGATAGCAACTGTGTTCAGGATCTGGATTCTGCTACTGGATTCAGAAACACTCCAATCAGATTGAAGGCAGAACAAACAGACATGTCCTTGGATTCCAGCCGTTGAAGGAATGAAGAAAAATTCCAGCAAGGGCCCTGAGCAAGAGCACTACGGCGTCTATGGGATCAAATACCCCACTGGTCAGTTTAAAGGCACCTATCCATCCGCTCCTCCCTGCAAGTCCGGCTTTTTCTTTCTGCACTCCCCAATATAGTACACAAGATCTAGCAGTGGCTTTGGTGTGCACACCAATCCCTGGTACTAACTCTAAACATTGAGCATTATCACTGCTAGATGCAGGCACTGTCTACAAAAACATGCTGCTAATTACAGAAAGTGCAGTTAATTAAAGGAACTTAGCTGAAAAGTAAAATCACTGAACAGAACTGTTCTGTTCTACTCAAAGCAGAACATTCTACCCCTTATTCCATGCCATTTATGTCATATCTATCTCTACATTACCATTTCTTTCTATACAAAAGTTGATTAAGTTCGTGATTGTCAGTCTCCACCAAAGCAGTCTCTCAGGGCAGGAAAGATGGAATTTGTCATGCTTTCTGCCCACAGGTTTCAGGTTCATCTCAGAAGATTACTGGATGTCATGTGATGAAGCTCGCTCTTGTCATCACCACAATGTTATCCTGAAAGACATTTACTGAACACTGTTAATACCATGCAGTTAATATACTGTCTTAAATCAAGTATTCTCACCCAGAGTTAAATTTCCTTGTGGTACACATTGTATTTCACCATCTTTCATCATCACCCACCAAGTACTTCTAGGTCCTTGAGCAAAAGCAATCCCACAAACGGGTTTGTCTTTACCCAAAGCAGGAAATAACCCACATGGTTTTCCCCAACAGATTCCTTTCATACACCACAAGGACTTTATCCCCTTCTACTGTATGTAAAGAGTCTGACTGAGCAGAACCAGCTCAATTGATGGATCCTCTGGTGTTAACTAACCAGGTGACTTGGTCTAAATGCTTCTCCCAATTTTTAAAAGTTCCACCCTCCATTACTTTCAGAGTAGTTTTTAACAATCCATTATGTGGTTCAATTTTTCCAGAGGCTGGTGCATGGTAGGTGATGTGATACACCCACTCGATGCCGTGTGCTCTGGCCCAATTTTCTATAAGATTGTTTTTGAAATGAGTCCCATTATCTGACTCAATTCTCTCTGGAGTACCATGTCACCACAAGATCTGCTTTTCAAGACCCAGGATGGTATTCTGGGCAGTGACATTAGGTACAGGATGTGTTTCCATATGCAATGACATCATCAATGTATTGTAGGTGTTCTGGAGCTCCACCTTTCTTCAGTGCAGTATGGATCAGTTCATGGCACACGGTAGGGCTGTGTTCCTACCCCTGGGCCAGTTGATTCCTTGGTCTGCACACCAACCCCTGGTACTAACTCTAAACATTGAGTGTTATCACTGCTAGAAGCAGGCACTGTCTGTGAAAACATGCTGCTAATTACAGAAAGTGCAGTTAAAGGAAATTAGCTGAAAAGTAAAATCACTGAACAGAATTGTTCTGTTCTAACTCAAACCAGGACACCCATATAACCAATAGTGTTCTTTTAAGGCACAAGTTCCATTGTCAAACAGCCCAGGACAATTTCCTTTCCTCATTTTCATAGTCCAGTTCCAAAAATAATGTCCAAAGGGAACTGGGGATCCTTGTGGGAAGTTGGGACACCATCATTCGCTTTCTGCTATTTTTGTACAATTAGCATCAACCACGACTTCTGAATTCCAAGTTCCAGCCTCAACCCTTTCTATTCTACTGTCACTAAACCAGTCCCACTTCAGTATATTCAATTTATGAGTACACTTACAGGTGTTGGCCCTGGTACAATTTTTATACCTGCATGCTTGTGGCAAAATCCACTGATACTCACTACTTCCTACATTAACTGTTCCATTTTGTGTAAGGCACATGATTCCTTTACTTGGTACATACAACTGCCAATTCATTTGATCAGCTTCCTGTATCCAGCTATCTCTACTGTGACCAAACTCACTTGCCAAATATTCTAAGGCTATAGGTTCTCCTACCCATGGCCAAGATTCTTCTCCTAAGGGACCCCCACATATCCAACACCAGGTGAGATTCCTTTCTCTACCTGGACTACTTCTAATTCCCATGCCAAAGCATGCTGGGCTAAAGTGGGGAAGTGTTTAAATCCCTGCGGGAGTCAAGTGAAAGTGAATTGCTGACCTTCCCAGTAAAGGCAAAGTACTCTCGGTCCTCACGTTGCAAAGGGACCTCAAAAAACATTTCTTTAACGTCCACTGTTGCCATTATCTGATGGGTTCATTCCTGGATAGTGGCTATAAGCTTGGCAATATTTGGCACCACAGCTGCCAAATGGACCGGTATTTGCATTAAGTCTGTGATAGTCTCTGGTCAGTCTCCACTTGCTGTGGGGTTTTCGCACTGACCACACTGGGGAGTCAAAAGGAGCAGCGGTCAGAATCACAATGCCCTGTCCTTTTAAGTCCTCTAATATCCCCTCCCTGGCTCCCAGAGGGATCGAGTAGGGTTTAACATTTGTAATTTCTGAATGTGGGAGGAGCAGCACAGCTTGCAACAGCTGGATACCTATTGTAGGAGAGCTAAACGACCACTGCCTCCCCTTATTATCAATCCACGTTTTCCCTTTGAGAACATTGAGTCCCAAAAGGTTCACAGAATCACAGAATCACGGCGTGTTAGGGGTTGGAACAGACCTCAAAAGATCATCTCGTCTAATGCTCGCATCAGCACAGAAACCTAGAGCAGGTCACACAGGAATGCAGCCAGGCAGGTTTTGATTGCATCCAGCGAAGGAGACTCCACAACCCCTCTGGCAGTCCATTCCAGTGTTCTGTCACCCTCACTGTGAAAAAGTTCTTCCTTACATTTACCTGGAACTTTGTATGCTCCAGTTTGCACCCATTGCCCCTTGTTCTGTCATTGGGTGTCATTGAGAAGAGCCTGGTTCTGTCTTCCTGACATTTGCCCTATACATATTTATAAACATTAATAAGGTTAATCAGGAATTCTCCTATGACCATCATTACCTTAACAGTAATATCTCCTCTCGCCAAGCATAGACTGACCACTGCAAATGCTTGTGGTCTCACATTGCCAAATGCACTTCCTGCAAATATCTTCAACTTGGTGGGTTTTATTCCACAATTGACAGCATCTTTTGTTTTGACAGCTGAAACTTGAGCCCCAGTTTCTACTAGAAATGTTATCAGGACTTGTTTTGGCCCTACAATACCTGTAATTAATAAATCACAACGTGTGGTTTCGGTGAGCCAATTAATATACATCCAAACTCCAACTCCCCCGCTCACCATTGAAGGGCGAAGGATCAGGTTTTCTGTCAAGTCTTGAGAGACATTTAGCCCTGTGAAATCAATCAGGGGACGTGCACTGAGAGTAGTATTTTTAAAACCTATTTCCCCATTTGCCAGCTTTTCAGGCCATCCTGTCACCTAGAATTCCAATGTGTCTGTTGGCAAACCATCCATTAAGTCATGTGGAATTCCCTTTTGCCATCCCTCTGCCCACAATACGCAATCTATTGTGCTTATGCGGGATGTTTTTCCATTTTGTGGTGGTTTGGTGACGGACTTCTTCGTGTCACCTTCAGGGCATGGAACAGTTTTTTATTCAGCTCACTGCAGGCCCTTGGAATCTGCTTTTGTGGCTGAAGGGTTAACAGGACTATATTTACACCCATAATTTATCAATTCTTGAGCCAATTCTCCCCAAGTCCCTGTTTTCCTATTTTGAAACTGGTGGTACTGATTGGGCCTAAGCCCTTCCAAAGCGGCTGCAACTCTTTCACCATAGGACATCCCCTGTATTTTCCCCTGTAACTGCATATTAATCAGTTTCAAAGAATCTGGGAGTCCACTTATAAGGGGAGACATTCTTTAGGGGTCTACTGGCATCACTATCGGGAAACCCTGGCTAGGTTCCAGCTTTCGATCATACATCATGCGTACATCATTACCTGGAGAAGAGGCGACTCAGGGGAGACCTCATCACTCTATAACTACCTGAAAGGAAGCTGTAGGTAGGTGGTGGTCGGACTTTTCTCCCAGGCAACTAGTGACAGGACAAGAGGGCATGGCCTGAAGCTGTGCCAGGGGAGGTTTTGGTTGGATATTAGGAAGCACTTCCTCACGGAAAGGGTCATTAGGCGCTGGAATGGACTGCCCAGGGAGGTGGTGGAGTCACCATCCCTGGAGGTATTTAAGGAAAGACTGGATGTGGCACTTAGTGACATGGTCTAGCTAGGTGTTGTGGTGTTGGGGTCATAGGCTGGACTTGATGATTTCGGAAGTCTATTCCAGCATCAACAATTCTGTGATTCTGTGATTCTGTGATCATCTACATGCACACGGACTCCTGCACACTTTCCACCAACTGATCCACAGTCCCCATAATTGCAAGAGGATCCTCCCTCTCCAAGGGATTTGAACCTCCTGCACAATAAACTTTCCGCTGGGCTAAAGACCAAGGAGCATGATGATTCCCAGTAGTTAAAAATACTCCCGGTCCACAATACCCCTCTGCCTCATTTTCACTCAACAAGATCTGATCCCCCCCATACAACGACACACTCCACAGGAGTTTGACCAAAGTATTTTTTTAATTTTGTCGACTCAGTGGTAGCATTAGAGATCTCCTTGATTGTAATTTGGGGGGACGAGTGCTGTGTATCATCAAAGATACACTCAGTCTTAACCAAAAGTCACAATGAGGGTTGTTCTAATTTCTCTCTCTAATCTCACTCTTGCTGTCTTTAAGTCCTCAAAAGCATAATAATTTTCTGATCAGGGTGATATCTCCTCACACGCAGCATCCACAAGGATTTGCTCCTTTAGAGCCGTCTGTACATGTTTAACCTGGTCTCGGTTCTTCAACTTGTCCTTTTAATTCTGTCACTTGTCCCTGAAGGGACTGGATGAGATTCTGGAGAGACTCCCTGACCTCTATTGCTGCGGCCAAACTGGTGCTGAGCATGACACAAACACTCGCTTTTCCCTTTCCAGATCTCACCTTTGCATCCTGCAAAGCACATATTCGATCAACCACATTCTGCAAATTATACCAATTTCCATGAGCCCAGTCAAACCCAGACACAGAAGGTCATACTTTAAAGTTTCCAAAAGTTTAAACAAAACTGTCGCTCATCTTCTACAGAAAAGGTGACAGCTGTCTCAGGAAGGCAGCACGTAAGTTTCAAACACAACACAAACAAATTTGTCCCACTTACATTCCTGAGAGGTCTCACATAATTTCAAAAATTGGGTAGCTCTTTGGCACTCTCATGTCCAGGTATCCTGTCTGTGATGCCAATTAAATGTACTGATCCAACGTCAGGAAGGTTTCGATAAGGTCCCAAGAGCGAGATTAAGACACAAACGAGGTCAAATGCCGTATATCCAAAACTACTTTAATTCTCAAAACCGAAAGTAGTAGCCATAGAATAGAATGGAAGAGACAGGACAAAAACTAAGCGATCGTTCAGGGTAGAGTTGCAAGAATAGTCAAGACCACGGATCTGCGATGTCCTGAGTGTCTGAATACTACGATTGTGCAGTGGTGGACTATTGCGACTAAGGTTTGTCTTCACAGTCTTTTTATCCATCTCCAGTATTCATGGCAACAGTATGACGCCATGTCCCTACACGTGCGAGCAGGCCTTGCTGGGCCCGCCAAACACCTACAGGATGTTGGTCGCTCAGTGGCTTGTTGTTGGCAGGATGTTTATGGTGGCCCAAATATCTTTCTGGTTCAGCCGTACCTGGAAGATGTCGTTGCTGGGGTTGGTGGAATTCAAGCAGTCTTTGAGACAAACAATCTAGAAGTTCAGCATCATACACAGGCCCAGCTACAGAGACTGGCAGTATGAAGAAGGTGAACCTGCAATTTGGAAAAGAGGGCTGGGATGAGGAGGGCTCTAACCTTAACCTTAACCCTACACAAGAACCAACTGGTGGCCTTTTCCTGCTCAGTCCACACACCCAGCCCAGCCCTTGCCAGGGGCTGCTGGTGGAACTTGCCCACTGTAAAGCCCCTTCTCCAGACTAGGTCCGACATGGTTGTTTCCAACTCCATTTATGTGTATCCAGGAGCCTTGGCAAGTGAGAAAGGTCTCACATGGGACTTGGTTCCCTGCAAAACATGCCAATGCCTTCAGAAAGGAGCTGAGCCAAGCTGCCTGCCCATCATCCCTGGTCACTGCAGGCTGAAGGAGCTCCTCCTTAGGGACCCCATTGCCGTGCCACCACTCTAGATTGTCCCTCTCCCAGAGGGGCAGTGGAGGGCAGGGGAAGGCTGTGGAGCTGCTGCCCACAAAGAGAGGTTGCTTGAAAGCCGTGACTCGGGTGCAGGACATCAACTGTTTCCCGCCAGCTGGCTATCTACCTCTTTCCCATGCCAGGAAGACAACTGGGTGCTTCAGCCCGCTTCCCAACCCGCCAGCCATTCCAAAGCCCAGCACAGACCACGGGCGCAGTGCTTCTGGCTGCACAGGAGCACAGCGGGCCCCATCCCGCCCTCACGTTCATTGCTTTTGCCCTTGGCTTTCAACCAGAAGATTTCCTGGGATACTGCTGGCCTTTGCAAGGGTCTTGGAGCGAGGTGTTAGTCCAGTTGCAGGCACAAATAAGACCGACAGCCACCACTGTACAGCACACCTGAGGAACAGCTACTCTGCAAAGACGAGGGGCCCCGGCTTTCTCCTGGATCATGACATTACACGGCATGGAGTACCCCTTTGGTCATTTGGGTTGGCTGTTTCAGCTGTGTGCCCTCCCCACCTCTTGCTGGGGACACACAGAGGGGCCCTCTGCAAGCACTGCTCAGCAGCAACTAAAGCACCGGTGTGTTTTACTGTGCGAGTGACTGCTCTTCTATGTGCTCACTCTCGTCACAAACTGGCAAAACTCTACAAACTTGCTCGTCCAGAAGGAGCTGTTGTGGTGTGTGGGGTGCTTGTGTGTCTCGTTGAGGATGGAGGAGTGCAGCAGTTCCCCCAGCACATCCTTGGGGCGCTCTGGCGCGTGAAGCTCCCCATGATGATGTGGAGTCAGCGGGGCTGCATGGGGCTCTGGCCCATTTGCCTGTGCGACAGAGAGTCGTTGAGGAGACAACCTCCACTGGAAGACTACAAAGCACAGGGCAAACCCCCTCCTTGCTCCAAACAGGCTGCGGTGCAGAGACCCCAGCAGACCAATGCACATCCGGCCCCCAAGCAATGGCTACTCTGCAGAGATAAGAGGCCCTGGCTTTCTCTGGGATCCTGATGTTACGTGACATGGAGTACTTTTAACTAAGTAATTTTAAATGTCCTGAGCTTACACAGAAGCGTATGTGTTCTCAGAAGGCCCAGGACAGCAGATGGCAAGGACTTGCATCCTGCAGTGCTGCAGGAAATGAGTGTAAGTGCAGCACTGCCTTTCAGCCTGTGTTTGCCCTGAGCCTGCCTGGCCCAGCAGCCCTGCAGACCTAACACAAGGTCTCTACGATGGAGATTTCAGGGACCATAGATCTTAAGGAATGATAAACTCTTAAGTGGAGGCAATGTAAGTTTTAGTGTCATAGTACACTTGGCATGTGTTATAATGTTTACAGTTGTATTTAGAATAGTATCTAAGATGTATTTAGAATGATTAGCATATGTTTTAGCTCTAGTGAAAGGACTGATATTCCTTACTTGTATTCTCTTTTTGATATCACGTTGCTTGCATTCTTTTCTTAACCTCACTTGCATGAAACAAACAACTTCTTGCCTGGCAAACATTAAACAAGCCTTGAAATGGTGCATTAAGCTTTCTCTAGCAAAGATCAAACAGGTCTTGGAATGGCTTGTTCATTAAGCTTCCTGATCACCACTGATAATGGGGACTCAAGACGCCAAGAGAAGAGCAGAGGAGGATGAAGATAAGCACCTGGGAACTACTAACAAGCTGACCTCCTTAAATCATCCCAGGGCCGAAGGATGGATGAGGTAACACTATGACCATGTACAAGCAAAGGAAACCCAAAGTTCAACCACCAGACATTGTGAAGAAGACTACAGGATGACCACTGGAGGAAG